>JAWWEQ010000001.1:580571-621178 GCA_035583055.1 Torymus tubicola
AGGGTAACATATGGGATGGTTACGAAGCGATTTAGGTGATTTTAAAAGAAAAAAAAATTTTGACCTCTCGATTCACCGGAGAACTGCCCATATATACGTGTGCGCAGCACGCACATATACACAGCCACTATATATATATACATATATACACGTGAGTGCGCGCGCTCGCAACCTTTCTTCTTCTGCTTCTTCTTCTTCTCCTCCACCTCTTCCTCCTCATCCTCCTTCTCCATCGTCGTCGTTTCCCCCCTCCGAGTTCTCCCTTCTCTCTCTCTCTCTCTCTCTCTCTCGCGCCTCTCTTCGGGGAATCGTAAATCGCCTGGTACACACGCAGCGTGAGCGAGCGCGGCGCGCGCGTTCGCCGCCTTTGAAGTAAGCCGACCCGCGCCGTGCCGCTGTATACTTCTCTCTCTCTCTCTCGCTCTCCCGACGACGGCGAGGCAGGCAGGCAGGCAGGCAGGCAGGCGAGCGACCGGCTGCGGCTCTCTTCTCTCTCCCCTCCATCGTTTTTTCGGGAAAAGCTGAGTGTGAGAGGCTCTCTGTGTATCTATATCTGTGTGTGTGTGTTGTGCGCTGGATATATACATGTGAGTGAGTGTGAGACGAGCGGGGCCCCCATAGCCCCAGTCGGGGAAAAGTCCTCGCGTGGTTCGGTCGTGTGTGCAGCGACAGAGCGCGTGTATATACTACACTATTGCTACTGCTACTTTGTGTGCTACGTGTAGTTTTCTTCTTTTTTATTTTTCCTGCTTTTTATGCAACGTATAGTATTGCATTTACACGTATTTTATGTATACATATATATACGTGTAACTCGCGCGTGTCTGGTGACGAGAGTTAAGTGTGATTTCTAGTGACCGCGAGAGAGGAGGTAATATAACGAGGCACAGTGATAAGAAGTAAAATAGTGCTACAGCCGACACGATTATTGTTATATTGTCGCGTGTGGATGCAGAGGAAGGAGAGGCCAAGTTATTGTTGTTGTTGTTGCTGAAAGTGAGAGGTTAGGAGATATATACTGCAAGCGCTATATACGTATATAGTACCTAGTACCATGTTGTTTCCCATGAGGCGGCTTGCTTTGATCAGAGCAGCAGCACCAGCAGCAGCAGCAATGATGCCGCGCCACTAACGCTGCTACATCTCGAATATGCGACCGCTCGGCACTCATGGATCCCAAGAAGGAAAAGAGGTATATACGATTATCGACCGATCTTTCTCTCTCTATCTTTATCGTCTTTTTTTATATATGTATGTGTGTGTGTGTGTGTGTGTGTGTGTGTTATGTATGTGGGCGTATGCTTTGGCGAAGTGAATGGGCTTCTCGCCGTACCTGTTGAGCTCCAGAGGCTTTTGGGAGTTTTAAAGAATTCTATTTCGGAGCATGTTTAAGTCGTTTTGGAGCAGTTTTAAGGAGACAATTTCTATAGACTTTCTCAAATGTCTGTTAAATTAAATCGAAATTTTTATCGTATACATGTGCCTTTGTAACTACATTACGATAAAAGTAACGAGGCTGTCGAGATGAAAAATGTAGAATGCGGAACTCTCGACGAAAATCATCATGATGAAAAAAGAAAAAAATAGGACGGTCAAGGAGGGGTCTGGGGTAATTGGGACGACGTGGAGTAGTAGTAGTAGTAGTACGGCAATCAGTTGGCTTTCCCAACCACAATCAATCCTCACCACGACGACCGCTAACAACATCCGCACGCGGTACGGTTCGCGTGCGCTTTCAAATACCGCGGGCGCGCGAAATTCAAAATCGACTTTTCGCTGCTATATACTCCGCGTCGTCTGCTACTCAATGTACTTACTCCTCTCTCTCACTCTCCTTACTCGTCAGCTTGCTGTTTTTTAATAACGCCGCTCTCGCTCTCTCTTTCTCTCTCTCTGATCTCGAGGCATCATTAATTCCCCTCTTCCGTGCTTTTCTTCTCTCCTCTCCCTACGCAGAGTCAATTAATGATATACTTCCCTAAGAAATTCATTAGTCGACGAGAAAGAGAGAGAGTTAATAGGTCGAAGGGTTGCCCCATGTTGTTGCAGTACAATGCCAGACAATTTACGTTGCTTTATACGCTTGCTTATATATATGTGTGTATGTGTATATTGCTCGACACTCGTACGCGTACATACATATATATACGAGCGCTTTCTCTTTACCTATACGCGCGAGAGTATGTGCTTGTATGTATGTATGTGTTTTCGTTCCTTTTGTTCACTATACGGCTTTTTTGTTTCCGCGTGTTGTGCAGTGTTTGTGCATCGGCCGACCGACCGCCAGCGGCGACGGCGAGTTCTTTAAACGGTCCCGATATGAGTGCTTTGTATATATATGTATGTATGTGTATACGCGGATTAGCCTTTGTCGACGCGTGCAGCCGTATATATACATGATTCGTTCGATATATATACTTGTGTACACTCATACGCGTGCTGTATGTATGTGCATATAAGTATATGTGTAACACAAGAACGGCGAAAGTTTATTCGGCAACGATAGATCTTAATTATTTTTAATTGAATGTATATATACGCTTTAACGCGGCTCGTAATATGCTCATTAAATCCTCTTTTTTGTGCGTATATATACTTACTTACTTTTATATATATATATATATATAAATGAAAGAGAGTGAAAGATAACGTCGAGACCTAATTAGTCCTTTTCCCACAACCTACAAAACTTATACCAGCTGCCGTGCCTATACGGTTCCACCAAAAACCATAACGCAACTCTCCTCTCCTCTCCGCCCAGCGCGCGGCGTGCCTTGAGCCACTTTCAGAAACTCGCATATAAGCCGACTGGAATTCCTCTTGCGAGGAAGAAGCAAAAGCTAAAAAAAAGAAAAACACCGATACCTAATCGAGCCGATTGAGAATAAATAAAAAAGAAAATATAAAGAAACAACAACGCAACGTATAGCTTCTCATTTGCATGAACGGCATGAGGCGCCCGGCGCGTTTATTACGGCCCTGGCCTTGCGCGACCGCGAAGTAGACGAAGAAGGGGAAAGAGAAAGAAAGAGAGAGAGAGAGAGAGAGAACTAGGCACGCTCGCGAGCGAGCGCGGTTCTCGGATCCTTTAGAAGTTTCCTTTGAGAGATTCCACGGCGCGCCGTCGTCGTCGTTGCGCCGGACACGATAACCCGCGCGAGCGCGCGAGTATAGCTCTCGCGGTTCTTTGATGTTACCCGCGCATGAAGGAGTGGATGTGTATATATATGCGTGCGTGCGTGCGTTTCATTGATAAAACGAGTAAGACGGCTGGTTATCGATTTGATTCTTTGATTTTTCTTTTATAGGTATATATAGGAATACCCATTAGTTTGTTTTTGTATATATGTTCAAGTTTAGGTACTGTACAGAGGAAGTTTAACGAAAGGTTTATGATCAGATGATTTCTATATATACGTATACATTTTTTGTGTATACTAAATCACACCGCGCACGCAGAGCAGTAAATGAAATCGGTAAGAGTGTGATTTAATCAGCCTTGGATATATATTTTAAGATATACGCAAACGTACGGGTTACTTCTTATCATCTGATACTGTGATAAAAAAAGTGACGAAAATAAATACGAAAGATTCTGTTTAATCGTATTTATTAACAACAACAACAAAATAATAATAGCAATATTTACAACTCATCTGATTTAAAAAAAAAAAAAAACGAAAAAAAAACAATCTGAACGATAATAATAACAACAACAACGTAACCAAACACCCCTATACAGCGGTGCGACCTCTTAGAACAAAAGAAAAACCGCAGAAAGAAGAAAGCGCGGCGGCGGCGTCTCATTGACGAGGATCACTTGGCGAAAGAGAGGGAAAACCGTATATATATATAGCGAACGTTTTCCTCCGCGCCGTTGAAAGAGAGACGAAGAAGGAGAGCCTTTGACTGCCTCTCTCTCTCTCTTTCTCGTTTGAATATATGTATATATAAGCGCGTTATAAAGCCTCGAGTACACCACGCGAGCTTTTGAGTAATTTTTCTTTGGCGGGGACGAGGTTTGCGTGTTTTTCGGCGGGCCTCCTCTCTCTTTATCGCCATACCTCTCTTTCGCTGCCGCCGCCACCGTGCACTCCTTTTTTTTTCTTCTTCTTCGTCCCTCTCTTTCTCTCCCTGAGGGTTGACTTCGTTTTGGGGAGGGTTGCAAAGAAGAGTGCGTGGGTGGAGAGTGACATTGCGACTGAGCGTGCGGTTCGGAGTTTAAATAATTGGGTAACTCTGCGTGTGATTTGTTTATATTCGAAACGGTTGTACTATGTGAGTATATCGACGTTTAAGAAATAGATCTCACGCCTCATAATTACTAATTATATGAGAGAATATATCTTTTTTAATACTCGTATACACACTGAATACGTCGTACTCTATTCAACCAAATCCCAGCGTATACCTTTCGCGTATATATATAACCTTTTCATTGCACTCAAAATTCCCGTTTCATTAGTCCGCAATGTTTTACTCATCGCGGTCTCTCATCTTCACCTCCCAAAAAAAAGAAACCAACAATGTCGCATCCACTCCCTCGTGTTTCTAAAAACCTTTCTCCTCCTCCTCCTCCTCCTGCACACTTTCAATTTTCGCATATATTCAGATTTTCCACTCGATCTCCGACACCAACCACTACCCCTCATTAAAGCATCCCCTTCCAAATGAATAAACCTTATACATAACCACCACACACAGTTGACGTAAATATATATATATACATATATAAGCAGTGGTTTTTTTCGAAACGAAGAGAGACGACGCCGCGTTGCTTATCTCTCGTCTGCCATCTTATACATTTCTATATAAACTTGTGGCGGCGGCGGCGGCGCTTGTGCAGAGCACGTGTTTTCAGATCTCTCGCCGTGAATAGGATATACATACATATACATATACACACACAGCGTGGCTGTTATAACCTTTTATACACACGTCGTCGTCCCGCCGAATATTTCCTCGAGAGATCGGCGTAGATTAGGTCTCGATGTGGGTGGTATATATATATACACATATAATATATATACGTAGCATGTCTCTCTCGAGTACACGTACTTGACTCTCTCTCTCTTTCCATACGCCACACACATACACGCGGGTTTTCTACCACCACGTCGTTATATATGAGGGCTGTTCCATCATACACATATATGTATATACGACAGGGAATAGTCACAAGTATATAGTCCCCTATAATAGGCTCCATATATACAACGTCGGCTGTTTATCCGCGATTAAACTCCAATTAGAAGACACAACGCGGGTTCTTCAGGCGCTAAGAAGAGAGAATAAAGGGTTCGTACGTATACGTATATACGTTCACGTATTCATGTATATAGTGGCCGTTGCTCCATTTTCTTTGACATGCCGCCCCCACGCCGCTGCTCCCCTTTTGTCTTTATACAACACATCAACCCTCTAAGCATCATCATCATTATCATCGTCATCGTATATATATATAGTTTCCGAAAGCAATTAAAATCCATTTCCTCGAAGTAGGCGAGTGAGTGAGAGAAAGAGAGAAAAAAAGAAGGCGAACACGAAAGATCATTAATTAAGCGTCGTCGTCGTATAGTCGCACCTCGATTCGATGAACTATGCGCGAGCGCACATGCGCCGACAGAGCGACGAGATAGCGGCGCGGCAGCTGCAAATAGATTCAAGCTCGCTTCCGGTTGTCGTTCCTAGGAGAGAGAGAGAGAGAGAGGAGAGAGACGCTTTAGGAAGCTAGTCACGGTCGAGCGTTCAGAGGCGTATACGTGTGTGTGTGTGCAGTGCTGTGCGCTTCACCTTGACACCTAGCGCCGGGTGTGAGAGAGAGTGGGTTGCCGATTAATCGGTTTTTGTTTGGTTATTTAGCCAACGCTATAATGTTGTGAGATTCCATAAGTGATAAGGTCGCGGTGTGGCCTTGCGTACGTATAGGGTATGGTTTTTTTTTTTAAAGATTTTCTTTCATAAAAAAAGAAGAGGCGATGCGGTAATGGATAGACTGACTATAACGATGATTTATGGGTTGCACTAAAGCGTGGATGTTAATAACTGGCTATATTGGAGTATTGAATTCGACACTTGAAACGAAAAAGAAAAATTATTCCTCTCTCAAATCAAACTTTGAACATTTCTTCGCTACAGTATAAAACACGTTCAATTATTAAACCATTTCCCTCCTCTCACTATATATCGCAGCTATAAACACAACCGCATATCCCTTATATGCAATTACATTCACCGCCGTCGTCTCTTCGACACCGTCACCTCAAGTTCCACTCTATATATATACCTAAATTATTCACCAAACCTCTGTATATCTCTATACAATAAACCGTCTCTCACGTGTATATACCTATATATATAACAACCGTTTACGACGTATATGCTATATAACGCTATATAGATATGTGTGTGTGTGTATATATCCCACGATAAAGGCACACGCGCACCATCAAAGTTAAGGTCAACAAACCGCCTTTCGCACTCAATCGAACTCTCTCTCTCTCTCTCGCCTATATATACTCGTATATAAACACCCTATCGTCGTATCGTTCACTTACACCCGCGCTCATTGTAGTTGCCGCAAAGAAACTTATAACTCTCTCTCTCTCTCTCTCTCTTCCCCTTCCTTTCCTTTTGCAACGACGACGACGACGACGGCTACGACGACGCATAATTGTGAAAAATCATCAAAGACGCTTGTATTATATATATACATAGCTTTTTCAACTGAACCCCTCGCTGTAGGTAGATATATATATATACACATACGTACGTACGTACACATAAAAGTGCAATTTCTGCGGGCTCTCGCGCACTTAACCCATTTATGCGATCTGCGAAGATCAAGGGATATATATCGCTCTCTGCGTGTGTGTGTGGGTGTGCACAGGCTTTTAAGAGAGCCAGAGCGCGTACACTAACACACATATACAGTTGTACAATCTTTTTGACGTGAGGTATATATTGCAAAGGGGAACTGTTCTATGTGCGCGTGTGTGTAAGTAGTGGTATATAGCTGCTTTGCTGTAAGAGCTTGTATCAAGACCATCGGGTGAAATAAGTTTTTGAGTTCGTCTGCGCGGATGGTTGGCAGTTTTTTTTCCTTCTTCCTCTTCCTTTCATTTTTCAACGTTTCGGTTTTCTTTTTGCTCCTGTTGCTGGGAGTTGGGATTCCGCGGGAGTAGTCAATTAAGTGTCTATAAAAATTCAATTTAGAATTTTATTGAGTCTCTCTGACGATGATAAAAGTGCGAGAATGCTGCGCGAGGTGAATTTAGGCGTTTTAAAGTTTTTGTTCATGCTAGCTCCGTGTCTCTGCGCCTTTGATAATAGTCTGGAGAATTTGGTCGTTTGCCTTTTTTTTTTTTAATACGGAGGAGAATAACTTTATTGATCGATGACGTTTTTCACAGTGACATTTTTTCATCGTGTACACTCTGATGTGTTTTTAAAATTTAATTCATCAGAATTTTATAAACTTTTAATTCATTAATTTTTTTTAAATATCAAAAAAGTTTTAAGTACAATTCGAACCTCACGCACGATCACACCCTGACAAAATTTCACGCGCTATCCTTCGTACCATCGTCTCTCGTCACCTACATTATCACTCCTAATGTGTTCTCTCTCTTTCCTTTTCTTCACACACGACAACCACAGACCGCTTGTATACATATATATATATATATATCTACCACCCGAAACCTCAAAACTCCCAGAACCCAATTTCTCAGTACACAGAAGAACCACCGCGGCTCGCGAGTACCACACATCACATACATAACACGCGCATTCCCACGTGTGCGCCAATAACGACAATAATAATAATAATTCCCCTCCTTGGTCTCGATATAAAACTACTACTACTACTACTACTCTCATGCGTTTTGCTGCTGCTGTTGCTCCTGTTACGCCGAACCGAGAGAAAGGGCCTGTCTCTCTCTCTCGCAGGTACGCGTTCAGAAGGGACCACAAGTCCTTCCTGGAAATTCGACCTTCACCTTGCTTATGCTGCCTGATACCAGGAACGTCGATGCTCGCGCGCGCCACCGACGAATTTTCCTCTCTCTCACTCTGTTCAATTCTAACCGCGTGTGCGTGCACGTATATATCTATATATATGTACACACATATACACGTATAGTAATTTATCGTGGGGAGGAAAATCTTCTTCGAGGCCCCCCGGCGGTTTTTCCCCTTATTTCTCGCGCGCTCGCACTCTGGGAGACCGGAGAAGATCCTCAAAGGGCCTCTGCCGCACGCTTGTGGTGTATAACGTTGATTTTAGTCCCTGTAGGATTCCTTCTTCTTTTTTTTTCTTTTTCGTTTTTGATCGTACCGATCGCTAACGTTTCTTTTTCTTCATGGGTTAGTAAGTGTGGCGCGGCTTGCGAGGAAACGAGAGAGTGGAAAATTACGGAGAAAGGTTGTGTTATAGGGGGAAAAATTCGGCTAAAAATATAACGATTTGTCAGCGCGGTGTGTTAATTTGTCATTCTGGGAGAGAGAGATCCGGGATGATAAAAGTTGGCAGTGGTTATACAGAGTCGTTAAATTGTTGATATAGTTGTAATTTTCTTTGATAATTGGTTGGATGGAAAAATCAACTGCGTTGGGGTTCTGCATCAGCGCTTGATAGATTTAATGATTTTATTTTGCTCATATTACCAAAAGATTACGTATTAGTATTGGTATCACATGGTCAACAAGATACTCCAGTTGTACTACAATAAAATATATCAAATTATCGTACCATCGATAAGGTAGTACAATAAATTATTTCTAATACTCATACAGGACTATGATTGTACATTCAAAAACACCTACGAGCACATGTCACGAATCCATTAATACATCCATTCCCAAAAAATCACGACAACCATTCCAGAGATCCCCTCGCGATAAAGATATTTCACCGTCAATAACCAACAGACCGCATTCGCGCATATCTCCGATATATTTTCCCGTTTAATTAAACTCTCTACACAACAAAACAACATATACATATAACGCGGCAACAGCAGCAGTAACAACAACAACAAAAGTAATAACCACTGCAAGCCGCTCTCTCTCTCTGATCATTAATGTTTTTCGGACGTGAGCGCGCGCGGGCGCGCGTCTTTCAGCCCCGCCCTCAAGTAACGCAGTCACGTCGCTCGCTTGCTTGCTTGCGCGCGCACGCTTCTCTTCGTTTTTATTTCCGATGCGGCCGCCGCGGGGCCTTTTATTCTCTCCGCGAGCGCAGGCGCGCGCGGGCCTCTCGGGAATAAAAATGAAAGAACGTTGAAGAAGAAGAAGAAAGAGCGGAATAGGAAGAACTGAGTGGAGAGAGAGAGAGAGTGAGTGAGGAACGGGGCTTTCTTTTTTTTTTCTTGAATCTTTTAAAATTGATTTTCTTTTTTTAGTTGTGATATTGTTGTCGTTACGCGAGGATCGAGGAATTTTGGTGGTCAGTGGTGGTATAATTACCGTTACTTTGATTGGCGTTTTTATTTCAGCGACGATATTAGTCATCCTGACGCATTAGCGATAAGTCAGTGCGCTGGCTATAAGGTGACTAAGATGTCGTAAAGATAAACGTATAACGAAACACACGGAAATCCATAGTCGTATATAGCCTCTCTTTTAATATACGTCTCGGTGGGTGGCGCTGCCTATGTATATAGATACACACCTACACACACGCACAGTGAATTTCGATTATTCTATATAAATTTTCGAACTTCTTCTTCGTATGTACCCCTGTAATTTCAACTAACCAACTCAACCGGACCTCTTAAGGGTCCATCGTTACCTTTTCATCCATCAATGACCCTATACACTATTTTCATCCCTCATCAGTACACCCCCACCTCTAATCACGCCTCTCTACACCCAATAGACAAAGTACAAAATCAATTTCCAAAAATCCCCTGATACATGGATCGACGCATGCGCACGCGAACGAAAACCCCCCTTATATATACGCATCACAGAGAGAGCTCACGCGTTAATCGTATTTTCGTCCATCCATCACGCGTCCAGGGGAGCCGCGGCGGCGGCGAGTGCAGTCTCTCTCTCTCTCTCTCTCTGCCGGCAGGGCCTCTCTTTTCTTTCCAGCTGCACATCCTGCATTCGTGAGCAAGCGCGCGCGCGCGAGCACTGCTGCTATACGGCGGTGGCGGCGGCGGTTCTTTTCATGCATCGGGTGGTCCGAAAGTCGCTTCTCCGCGGGGTTTATTTCTCTCTTCTTCTTTTTTTTTTTACTTCGTACTATACCGACACTATACTGTTGTTATAGCGTCGTCGTGACGAATTGCCGATTGCCAGTGATTAATTTTTCCAGTAACGGACGGTAGTATAGAAAGCACCAGCGTACCACCTTCAATGCAATTCTCTAGGAACTAGAAAAGGAAAATTGGCGCCTATACACACACACACACACACATACACGCTGTTCTCTATAAATATTACGAAATCCGTTGTTTCTACACGCGTATACATCAATGATGTAACAGCGCGCAGAGTTACGCTGATATATATTACGTCATCCCGGAGTTCTCCCCGAGAAACCCTATAATCATCGTTAGACACACACACTGTCGGGCAATTAAAAAACAAAAAGCGTACCGCCTTAATGGCTTCCAATCCGCCTCCACCACACGGCAGGCTAACAAAATTTTCCCGCAGTCCTAATCCCTTTCCTCGTATATAATGTCCTTGCCCTCTGTTCAAAGCTTATATACGCATGCAGAAAACACGCGCTGGTCGCTAGCTCTCTCAACGAAACCACGCATAGTCCTAATCGCGCTTATTTCTCGGACACCCGTTACACACAGAGAGCGCGGGCCGCAAAGAGAGAAGAAAAGGCCGCGCGCGCGCTCACTCGTTCTCTCTCTCTCTCTCCCTCGAGCAAGGCGTTCCGAAAACCTGTAATTACGGACCCGGCGCACATCAAGCGGCGCCGCCGCCGCCGCCAGTCTTCGTTTATCTCTCTCTCTCTCTCTCCTTCTTCCCTCTCGCTCTATGTTTTTCTCTAACTCCCTTTCCCCTCACTCGCCTGCTTCCCCTTCAATCCTGTTTATCCGTCTCTCTCTCTCTGCTTCTCTCTGTTCTCCGCCGCCACCGCCGTCGACGACGACCAACGACGACGACGACGACGACGAAGACGACGACGACGACCCATCTCTTATATACCGTGCACAGCCGGAGAGCGCTTCGAAGACTCACGTACACACATACCTGTTGGTCTCGCTTGCTCACTCGCTTGCGCTTATACACTTGGTCGGTCGGTCGGTCCCCTCTTCTTCTTCTTCTTCGTCTTCCAGCCTCATGCCTTTTTAGAACTGAACGAGCGAGCGAGCGAGCGAGCGCAACGGATTTCTTCTTCTTCTTCGTCGTATAGTAGTCGTCTTTTCGACTTGGAGCTGTAGTATAGTAGTAGTACCTGCACACACAACCCGAACGAACGCAATTCTTTCGGGCCTCGACAATACTAAGATTAGCCGTAGAAGGAATCGCTGATTATCGGTGTGAGAGAGAGAGAGAGGGAAAAGGAGGCTTCCTGATGCGCGAGAGATTTTTAAATGCCGCACGCTGAGAGGAATGTCGAGAGAGAACGAGATATAGGAGAGTGGGTGTAATGACGCGGAAAGCCATAGAGTGCGGCGTTGTTCTTTGAGGGGTTTAACATGGTTTCGTGCGGGCGTTTCTTTTTTCTTTTTATGGGAGGTGTAGGTATATATAGGTATGTGGTCTTCGTTCGGCCGATCGCGTTCGATTATGATGCATGAGCAATGTATATATATAGCGATTGGAAAGTATCAGTGTTGCATGAATATATATATATATATTTCCATATCCGTTCGTAATTTTCGTTAACGCATTTTTGTTTCTAAAAACACAAAATTCTAATAAAAGCAGAACCCTTAACTTGTTTTTTCGTTTAATTACCTCCACACCGTTTGAAAAATCCTACTTTCACGTATATCAAATCGTCACAGAAAATTCGCCTATTCAATTTCACTCTTCACCGCGTTTGCGCGCGACACACACCTTGCGTCAACCGCATCTTCACCGTGTCACTTTCACGTGTTTTACCAAGGTCACCTCTCTATCTATCCTTCTCTTTCTCTCTCTACCTCTGGGAAAATTAGACCGCGGACCAGTCGAAAAGCGTATATATATAAGGCTTCAATTTCCAAATAGCCCGCGGCGCCGGCAAGAAAACTCGCTCTCTCATTCCGCTGCTGGCGTCGTCGTCGTCGTTGCCGCTATATACCAACCGTCTTCTCTCTCTCTCTCTCTCTCTCTCTCTCTCTCACTCTCCACTCTCTTCTTTTTCGTCCGATCAGTTAACAGTTCGAAAACACGCTCTCTCTCTCCCGGGGCCTTTTGATTCGTCGGCGTCTCTTTTTCGTTCGGCGTGCCGTCCATTCATTATCCACCGAAGCGGCGGCGGCAGCGGCAGCAGCAGCCTGGCTGTATACGGCGACGGCGGCGGTGCTGCTTTCTTCTCTTCCTGATATCCTCCTCGCACTCATGGACGGAGAGAGAGAGAAGGTCGCGCTGCGATTATATATATATACCGTCGCGCGGTGACGATTTCTCTCTCTCTATTGCGCGGTGCTATGGTCGAGTTTACGTTATATAGACGAGGGAATATGACTTTCAGAATTGTAGGTTGACGCAGGCGCGGCTCGGTTTATATCGGTGTTATACGCGCGACATATTTCTTTTATTAGATGTCGTTTCGTTCGTGCGTCGAAACATGATTATTGCATAAAAAAAAGCATTTTTCTACGATTCAATGATCTTTTATTTATGTAATTAGCAAAACATTTAGTTTTTTTAACATTTATTTATAAAAGACAGATTTCTCTCAAATCTGATATTAGTTTAATTCAAATGTGCGTTCGAAAGAAAGCCAATACCAGAACTAGCCTATATATTACTACTAACCGAACCAATTTTGGTAAACCCAACCCTCGAGCATATACATTGTAATGACATAAACCGACGTCACCGCACGTCCACTACACACACACACATACACACACTGCCCACATATCCCTTCGTCTCGCTAACAATACAGGACCGTAACTTGGTATCATGACAAAAACTAAAAACCCACTCGTCCCCATCGCAAATCTCGAATTCGAAGCTAGAATATATAAAAACCCTCCTTCGTACCCCCATATATATATATACACTACACAACAGCAAAAAAGCACGGCACCGCGGCATAAACGAGAAGAATAAAGAGCCGCACTGCTGCCGGCTGCTGCTGCTGCTGCCCCCTGACACTTTCAGAAATCCGGTTCAAGTGTACCGCGACTGCGGCAACGACGACGACGACGGCCGCTAAAAAAGCTTTGGGCACCTCTCTTTCTCTCTCTCTCTCTCTCCCTTTCTGGCGGACGATAAAAAGCAACGGCGGCGGCAGGCGGCGTCGAAAAACCGGCGCCATTAATGCGCGCGTCGGCGCGCCGAAATCGTCCAATTAAAGAGAAAAACTCATTAAAATAACTCCATCGGGACGAGAGAAAGAGAGAGAGAAAGAGAGTGGCGTAAGAGGAGGGAGAGAAAAATTATGGGTGGCTGTGCGCGCGGGATTATTGTGGAGTGAGAGAATGTTGTGGTAGTGGTTGGTTGGTTGTTGTTGTTGTGATATGGTAATGTGATTTATAGGCTTGTAATTTGTACTTACTGCACAGCGCTAAACTTGCGTCAGTTATGATGCGAATGGGATAGAATTAACGTTACCGCAAAATATTCGCGTCAAGCGTTATTGTCTCTATAATCAAATCACAGCTCGACGGGTACCTACATATATATATGCAATAAATGGTATTCGAAAAACTCCATTTTTTAGCACACATTATATCTACCGCCACCTTTATTGCGACTTGTAATATCCCAATTTCGAAAAAAGAAAAATAATAAGTCAAAACTAACCCTTTTGATATATATAAATCAGTGCTTACTGTACCCGTGATATTATTACAACCATCATCATCCTCTTACACATACGATACAATAACAACAACAACCCAAGTCCCACTTTTTCCTAACGCATATATACATATATATTATATATATATAAACACAGACGTACCCATGTTCCACGAAAATCCAGAAAAAGCAAAGGAAGACGGAAGTCGCTTATATATATATATACATACACACACTCTTGTGCATCTTTCTCTCTCTCTCCCTCTGAGTATATATACGACGAGGCCGGTGCCCTGAAAAACTAGTAGTCCCGCGTATAAGAATGCCGCTGGACGGCTCTCCGCACGAGGGGACCTGTGCAAGGCATCAGAAGAAGAAGAGGCCCCGGAGCGAAAGAGAGAGAGAGAGAGACTTCCTTTATGTGGCGGCGGCGGTGCACTTCAGAGACCCTCTCTCTCTCTTGCGAGCGTTACGAATTTTCTGTTCGATCGTGTGTCGAATCGCACGAGAGAGAGAGAGTGAGTGAGGTCTGTCTCTCTCACAGAGTAAGAGCACGTTCCACTTGAGCAGCAGCAGCAGCAGCACACGGGGGCTTTTATTTAATAACGAGCGGTGGTGGCATGTGAATTCTGTATAGTATATATATATATATAGGGATGTTCTGAGAAGGTGTAAGGTGCGTATTGTTATGTGTGTATGCGAGGTTAGTAATAAAATTACCTTGATATGTTGGGGGGAGATTGACCGAAGTTTTTATAGGGATAGGGTTGCCTTTTCTTTTTTCTTTTTTCTTTTACCCTACAATGTTGCGGGTTGTGTGCTGCCAGCTTGAAGTTTTATTAGGCTTTATGACCGGGCTGTTAACTATGATACATTGAACTTCCTGCGACCAGAAGTGCGGGAGGCTTATATTCAGAGGATTTCTGTGTGTGTATATGTATATGGCGCTTCGTGTGAGTTCCGTATATACGAAAGTGAAACAGTTGGATGGGTTCTTAACTATATATACGATGGAAGAATAGTTTCTTCTTCTTCTATAGCCGCGTGTTCTCTGTTTGATTTTTTTTTACATGTCTATATACGGCTTCTCATAAACCGTTGGTCGCTTGTGTAGGTGTAATAGACAACGATGACCAAATATTTCCCAACCCTAACCACATTTACCTATATATTTATACAAAAAAAACACGACCATACCACGTTCTTATATAATCAATAGCTTAGGGAACATGAAAGAAAAAAGCTTGTATAGTCTCGAATAAAATCAATAATATATAGCAAATATATATACATATCGTAACGTGTCCTGTTTGATCGAACGATCGTCCCTTTCCTGCGAATACGGTCGGTAACCTATAAGGAAGCCGGCGGTCGGTTCGTGGTGGTATACTACGCGAAGCAAGCAAGCATTATCGAGAGAAATGCGACGACGACAACGGAGGGGGATGGATGCGAATTCACCCTACTACCGCCCCATTGTCAGGAGCTTCCCTCGACTTGTCGAGCGATGGCGGTACAAGACTGTGATGTGATGTATATCTATACTATACGGGGAGCCTGCGCGGTGTGCTGTTGTTATCGACGTTGGGGAAGGTTTTTGTGAGGAGGGGTATGGTGGGGAATTTGAAAGTTTAATTATAATTATATTACAACGATAGGTAATTGAAATATATTTTACGATGAAATTTGGAAGTTTCAAAAAAATTCCAATAACTTTTTTAATTTATTTGCGGTTGTAAAGATGCGCGAGCAATTTAAAAAAAAATTCAATTTTATTCGCTGTCCTGCAAACGCCGTATATATAAGCATTCATATATTTCAGTATAACCCGACCTTTTATAGGAATTTAATAGAACATTTATGGACCACCAAGCGCGAAACATTCGAAGCCTCGAAAAATTCAAATATTATAAAACTCCCTCCGTCCTCTTGCAACACATACCGCACAATATGGAATTGCATGGATTTTCATCTCGACTGCGCACGACATATCCTTTCCTTTTCTTTCTTTCTCTCTCTCCATCCTCCGCCATATTTTCCAATAAAAATTCTCGATATCACCGCGGTCGACTAGATATTTCGCGCGCGCGATCGCGGATTTTCACGGCCGATGCACGCGCACATAACATCCAATGCTTTTACGACGACCAAGACGGCGAATATACATATATAAAATCTCCTCGTATTTTTTTTCTTCCTTCCCGAGAGAGAGCGGTATCCCGGTTCTTTGCATTTTACGAGGATTCGCGAGGACTATTTCTGGTTTCTTTTCTCGGTTGTTTTTTTTTGTTTTTTTTCGAAGGGGGGCTTCGATACGAGCGATAAGTTTGGTATTTATGCCTCGAATGTATAAAGCCCGCGATGCCGCCGAAAGTTAAGAAACGCTCGCAGTTCCATTTCTTCTTCTCGCTCTTTTTTCCTCGAAATTTACGCGTAAAATATACGTATAGATATATAAACGTATAAGCCTTCGTATAATTACAAAGGGATGTATTGTTGTTAAAATAAAACACAAGAGCTATATACTATATACTCACGCACACATATATAGCTTCTTCAAATTCCAGTCACGGTTCATGAAAATTCATAACCTCTCTTAACCCTTCCGTCGCGCCGTGTTGTGCTCTCTCTTCACACAAACTTTCTTCTATATCCGCGAAAAAAATTTCCACTCTTTCCTTTCGCTGCAAAATTCCATCCATTTCCCTTCCTCCCTCCAATACTCACCCAGGCCTGTCTATTAAAGCCTTTCGAAATTTGAAATTTGCTGCTGCTGCGGCGGGCTCTTTGAAGCCGCTCATTAAAAATGCAAAACAACGGTCCCTTTGTGACCCCCGCGCGTTTCCTCAAAAAAGAGGGAAAAAGGGGCCGGGGAGGGGAAAGAAAAAACGCGCAGCGGAAGGAACGCCAACGGGAAGAGAGAGACGCGAGCACGCGCGTCTTTGCGCACGCCATCTGCGCCGCTACGCGCACCGCGGCTTCTGCTGTACTCTTACCTACTTTTTGCGCGTTTTTCTAATTCTTCGATATACCTAACATTTTTTTTTCGTATTTTCATCAAATATTTTTGACTTGTTTTCTGAAGTTGTTTATGATGTTTTTTTATAAGCAGAACGAAAAGCTGTTGTTGTACCGAATGTTGAAGATGCACGTATTCACTGTTGTCTTTCTTCTGTGTGTGTTCCGGCTTCGACCGCCGTGGACCGCATATAGCAGCTTCCTCCGAGTTTTGATCTCGCGCGTGCGTCTCATTTTTTTCCCTCCCCTTTATTCCCTTTTTTTATCCCTTTTTTTAGTTTGTTCCTTTTAGTTTTTGTATATTTCCTGGTTTGCGAAGTGTTTTAGCTTCTGAATTCTACGTGATGCTGAAAAGTTTGGAAATTTTCCCACCCTCTTATCATTCCTTATTTTCGATCTCTGTCACTCGCCCACGTGAGATTACTTCGGCTTTGTTTTTTGAGGTTATCAGAAGAAAAGTGATAACGACGCTTTTGTTTATTGAGTGAGTTTTTACATTTTTCATTTTTTTGTCGTTTTGTCATTCTTTTCTACAATATATTATAGTGTTGAACACTTCAAAGTTTAATAATTTTAAGTGCTGATTATTGAGTTATTGATGATCAAGATTGTTTTGTTCATTGTTTTGCTATTAGAAGATCAAAATATTACAGGTAAAATATTCATAAAAAATTTTAATCATTGTAGTATATTTGTTAGGGGTATAATATCCAGTCTGAAAGTTACAATGGGCCTTCTGGTAGGGCCTATAAAAAGCCTTTCAATATTGCACGGTTGAGCTGGTAGAATGCTTCATGCTGCGTATCGATCTGCTCCCTACATTGTGAAAACACATCCAGGCTTTCATTCTTTCCTTTAAAAGGAGCCGATCAATAACTGAACATGTATAGAATATGCTATATAGTCTTTACATTAATTTTATTTTATTTAATTATTATTTACATTCATTAAGTTTAAGAAATATAGTATTAGAGGCATATTCAATAAAACTATTTTAAAGAACTGTCTAAAAAAATACAAAAATTATTTAATTTCATAAAGTTATTTCTTTAAATGTATTTAATTACAGATTAGTAATAATTTTTATAAGAAAACAATATGATTGAAGAGATTCTAAAATAAGTAACTATTTTACATAAAATGTTAATACTAGTTCAAGTATATAAATGTTATGGTAGTAGAATTACTGGAAGTATCTATACTCTTGTTGACTAGCCAACCAGCGTAGAAATCTCTGCCAGCACAATCTGCAAGTGGTTGGAGTCCTGGGTATATCGACCCCTCCTCCAAACGCAGCCGCCCCAATGTATGTATGTGTGCGCCGATCCGGCATCAGTCCTGGCCAGGACGCCACAGATCGTTCAGTTTGCTTTTAGTCGCAACGTAGTCAGTATCGTATTGAACAAAGGCAAATCAAATTCATATAGGCTGTATTAAATTCTTGGTGGTTTAGTAAGAATAGACTCTGTTACAAAAAAGGCTGTTGAAAAGAAAGAGAATTACAAATTCTGCCCTGCAGGGCTTCGCATCAAAATGGTATGTACACTAGTGGTTTTAGACCCTTAAACTCCAGGTATGAATGCACTCGACTGAGATGATTCATTATGACAGCTTTTCATACGTGGCTCGCTTTCTGTCTCTCTTGCTCTTGTGTGTAGGTTTTCCCTATACAGTTTTTTCTCTCCTTTCATCCTCATTTAGACACTTATGGATCAAATTTCAAAACACGAGAGTCTGGATGAATTCCTTTTTCCTCTTAATTTGCAGTGCATTAAAGCATAAATCTGAAGTGAGATGAAATAGGAATGCAAGATCATTTTTTGCATTAATTAAAATATTTTTGTTTAGTGATATTTATAAGTTTATTCATATAAAAAATTTGTCAAAATTTAAATAATATTTGTAGAAAATAACATTATTTTATTTAGTTGAATTTATGGTGATAAATTTTTATAAATAATTATTAATTAATAGGTACAAGTAATTTTTCATTGCAATTTTGATACATGTTTCAGTAGAGTTAAATTATAAATTAATTATGCAATACTAAAAAATTATTTGTTACCCTCAAGTTTTTGATAGTTAAATGTTTGATATCCATGTATTTTTTTTTATCGAGAAATGTTTAGCAGCATACAATCAAAGAATGAAAGGGCCTTGTGCACCAGTTATGAAATCATATTTCTATAGGACCCTCACAACAATGGCTACCATTTAAAAAGGACAATAGAATTTTTTTTTCATGCTGTAGGATACACCTTCCCCACATCTTTGTTCTCATAGGTAGTAAAAAAAATTAATAATGATCCTCTACCCTGCCTATACTGCTGTTCTTCCATCAATTTGTTGTGGATTCATTTTTCTGGCAAGAAGGTGCTTTAGCTCTTGAGGCTTGCCTCCGATCAATATCGCAGACCACAAAGCTGCTGCGCAGTGCAATGCCACTGGAGCAGAGACTTGCCGCTTGGGGGTAAGAAAGCCTAGGCTGTGGCTGTATGATGCGCAGCTTGGGGTTGGTCTACCCCTGGATTGGTGTACCCCTCTTTTTCTCCTCCTTCGGGACGCCAGCGAGAAAAATGGGCTCTCTGGCTTCCATAATTGGCACATGAGTCACCCTGAAGCACCGAGTTGAGCTCCATCGATCCGTAGCTTGAAGCGTATTTTATTTCAGGAACACGGCCATAGTTGAATGCTCACACAAGACTGAATCAATAGTACAAGTTGAAATATAAAGAAATGACTTTCTTTGTATTGTTGGATGGATTTTATAGATTCTGATGAGTTTCTTTATGCTGGATCACTCACTATCTCAAATTTATTCTTAAATTCCAATATATAAAAACAAAACAAGCTTTTGTTTTTAATTTTAGGTTTTTTAAGAAGTTTTTTTTATTTATTTATTTTTATTTTTTTTTTTATATTTTTTACTTTTTCTCATAACAAAACTTTTTGGTTACAAACTGAACTTTTTTTACAAACTGAATAATCACAGTATTAAACAAATATTGAACTATTATTTGATAATACATTGATGTCAATATTACATAGATACCTTGGGCAAGGGTTTTTTAAAAGCGTGGTTTAAGAAGTTGGTTTTAAAAAATTGGTTACAATCCTTCTTTTCCTGCAACTTTTGTAAATCTTACATTTATAGTAATTTATGAATTTTATATTTTATTACATGTAAATGAAATTTTAAAAAACTTGAAACTAAATATTTTCAGTTATAAAATACAAATTTTTTAATAAATTTATTTCTTTCTGTTCCAGGTTCACACTAGCCATGTCCAGTAAGTGGTGTCCTGTATCGAAATTCAGCATAGACAGGAAAGTAGTACGCGCTAGTCGCGAGAGATAGAATGAGTGGACCTCGACCATCCGAATTACGCTGCTTCAACGAGAATTCTCCCAGGCCCCCTATTCCTGGTAAGTTGCATTAAATTTCTGTTACTTAAGATTTTATAATTTACATCAGAATGCTTTAAAAGTTATCAGTCTAAATAAATATAAAATTTAAAAAGAAAAAGCTAAATTTTTTAGTCATGTTTATAAAAGAAAAAAAAATAAAGTTTTGATAAATTTTTTTATGATTTTTGAGGTTATGTGAAGCTAAACATATTTACACATACATGCATAGCTTGCACATATACACACATTCCAATACTATACTTTCAAATATTAACCTGCAATTTAGAATGGTATGGGTGGGTTTCAGTGCATTACACACTTGAAATCAGACAAATCTCTTAATTTAAGTTATAGTTTAAATATATTTTGTCTTTATTTTGATTGATAAAATATTTTTCTTCATAGTTTAAATATATTTTTGTGCAGAAAATGGTAATTCAATTAAATTTAAATTAATTTCTTTCCGCAATTACAATAAGAAAGTTAACAAATCAATACCTCAACAATAGAAACAACTTTATTTTCCAAACTATAACTTTATATTATTTAATGTAAGCCCATGATTTACAGAACAATCCTATCGTATAATTCCAATTACTGTTTCTACTGTAGTTGAGGAAAGGGGAGGCTACGTAGGCAGGTGTCAGACATCGAGTCCGGATCTTCAGCACCGGCGCTCGACTTGCGATGCCACTTGCGCGTCTTTGGGGTACGAGCCGGAGGGTCGAAGCGACCACGCCGACGACATGGAGGAGAAAAGCGATTCAGCCTCGCCGCTGGCATGCTTGCAATGGACGAGGAGCCTGCACGCCCTGTTGGAGGACCCGAAGGGACTTGAACTCTTCGAGCATTACCTCCAGCAGGAGGGACACATCTATGTGCTCCCCTTTTGGTTCGCCTGCGAAGGCCTTAAGGAGGAGCGCGATCCAAATAAACTCACAGCCATCATCAAGGTCCTTATCAGAAGGTACGAGCACAGTTATTGATACCACTCACTGTATCGTTACATTAAAAATACTAAATCCTTCTACGCACAGCTATTTAAATAGCTTTCTGATATACCTTCTAACCATTTACAGCTAAAAGCTATTTTACCTTCCCAATTATTAATCATGTATACACCTTAAAAAGGAAAAACAACTAAAATATATATTTCTTCTCCAGGTTCTTCCAAAGGCCGCAGCTAGCGCTGCCAGAGGACTTACAGAAGGAGATGACGCGCCGGTTTCGGGAGGGCTTCGCCGACAAGCGTATGTTCGTCATGGCCCAGCGTGAGGTCGAGCGGCTTATCGAAGAGACCAGCTACCCGAACTTTTTGCGCTCGGACGTCTACCTACAGTACGTGCGTTACTGCCAATCAGCGGAACGCTCTGCTGAGAATGCCAAGGCTATCGCTGCAGCTGCTGCAGCCGTTGCTACTACAGCCACGTCGTCGTCGTCCGCGTCCAGGACGACGAAACTTGACGATGGCGAAGATGAGGGTGCGTGTGATAATGAGGGTTCGAGCTCGCCGGACGACGAGCCCTCGTCATGCGCTTCGAATCTGCTGCCCACGCTGCACGAAGACAGTTAGTATACATTGAAGCTATTGTTATCTGAATTGCTATTTGTTTCGATTGGAGGGAGAAGTATCTAGAGTTTAAAAGATTAGATTGTTGGGATTTAAAAAATTATTATCAAGTTCTATATTGACATTCCAGTGTAACACTTTCAACGTAGTTAATGTTAACAAGAGTTCTTTGATCGTATAAAAATAAGTCACCTTTACAATCTAAAAGTACAGAATATCTGCTAGGTTCATTATTAACAAAAATATCATTATAGTAACATTTTTGGTAATTCTTCACTTATTGACATTTTAAATCTATCAATAAAATTCAAGTAATCTTTCCACTCTCTAACAACAACAAATAAACCAACCACACGACATTCTAATGTTATCCATTTTCCTTCTAGGTGAGTTAACGATACAACAGCAGCAGCAACAACAACAGCAGCAGCAGCAGCAACAGCAACACCAGGTACATCATCAGCATCATCAGCAACAGCAACACCAGGTACATCATCAGCATCAGCAGCACCACCACGCTTCGACTGTGTCAACGGCGTCGGTGGCAACTGCCACGGACTTCGGCAAGGGGGAGATGAGACTGACCAAAGACATGCTCATGGCCACGCAGCAGTACCGGGCGCTCGACGTCAGACCCAAGCCCGAGGCCTTCGCTGGGTAAGCATCTCATTACTTTTCCACATACACATTAAAATTCATTATCCTACTGAGTGCATCTACAATATAATTATCAATTTTTGTACACCTCTTTGCACTCGCACGTTTACTTTCTTATTTCTTTTTTTTTTATCTCTTGATGTTACGCAACACTTTATCCATTTTGTTAATTTGGTATCTCTTTTTTTCTTTTGTTTTATTTACTCGTTGTCATACACCACCACTACTACCACACATCTCCTGCCTGCTGTTGTGCTTGCGCGCCTGTCTTGTGTGTGTGTACATGTAAATGTGTAGCATTTACCTGCAACCCGGAGCTAGTCCCTACCACGCCTCGGTGACGAGGCCGCGTGCCCAGTACTCCTCGTACAATCCGGTCTCCAGGCAGGACTCGGAGCTTCAGAGTCTGAGCAGCGACGCTCGAACGGAGTCCGACAATATGTCGCTCAGTGATATGTCACTGTAAGTTTTATATTTATTTTCTTTTTATTTTTATCATTATTCTTGACTTACTTTCAGGTGTCTCAACTTACGTTTGCTTGACAGCTAGCAAAAGCTTTTTTTTTGCATACACCTATGTTAATTCAAAATGACTTTTTCATATTGTTGTAACTTTCATACATTTTTTATTTTACGTACTTGATGTTAGTTAAATATGCCTGAGTAAAATGTAGCACGAAAGCATTATAATTAAATTTTTAGAAAATATCAATAATATTAATTAAACTGTACTAATATTCAAAATAATAAAAAAAAATGCACAGCTTGATATTCATAAAAGTAAAAATCAGTTATAAATATTGCCATATACGAATTTTTTAATTTTTCTTACAGATTATAAAAGCAACATTCAAATTACCTAGTTAATAACTTTAGTTTACGTTTCATCTGCTGCTAGTTAAGCAATTCAAATACTAATGTTTTTACATCGTTCAAAATGAAATAAAACAATTCTCAATCACATCTGCGAGTACCTTTACATTTACGCTTTATGAAAACGAACTCGACAACATTAACGTTTACCATTTACCTTCAACAGCGATGGAGCGCAGATGGCGAAGCGTAACTCGCGTAAGCAATACATCCGGCAGCACCAGGCGATGAAGAAGTCGGCGAAGATGAACCACGACCCCGCTGGCCACGAGGTTATCATACCTCGTACGCAACGGGTATCGCGTGAGCAAACGCAACCGATGAATCCTGTGATGTTTGCGCAACAGCTGACCGAGAAGCTTGAGCGCGTGAGGCGTGACCGCGAGAACGACGAGAAGCTCGACCGCAAGCTTAAGGAGGTCGATCTGTCCACGAGTCATAGGTAAATAAAGCTTCTGTGGGTTCGCATTAGCAAATTTAGCGTTCATTAAACGTTCTTTTACCACAGATTATTTACAAAAATTACCACAGCACTCATTTTACATTCTCTATTGACAGTGACAGCCTATGCGAGTCGTCGAGCATGACGAACCCCTCGTGCTTGCCGAGCCAGCAGCAGCGAGGCGGATCCCGTAGCTTCGAGGACGCGTTATGTGAGAAGCTACAGCTGGAGGATGACAGCGACCAGGCGATCCTTGATCAGCACGTCTCGCGTGTCTGGTCTGATCTAACTCCTTCACGGTCGCCTAAACTCGCTTCGCCACGTCCTCGGTCGCCTGACAAATGCGCCAGACGGCAGCTGTTACAGCATCATCACCACGGTGTTACTATAGCTGCGCCAGCTGGAGTTGCTGGCAGTATCGCCTCGTCCTCGAGTAGCCATCAGTATCCTGCCAGGCCATCGTCGTATAGAAGCCAGAGGAAGGAAAAAGACGTGTTCTCGACGTTCTCCGGGGATAGTGGGAATGTGCACGATTTCCCGGAGGCCGGCGAGCTCCACGGTGCCAGTAGTATGAGTAGTCTTGGCTCGCATCTGCCCAAAAGCAAAAGCGTGCCGTCTGATTATGCTGATTCTCTGCACAAACAGGATCTTTATCTCCAAGGTGGGTGGCTATCTAATGTTTTCCCCTATTTTACTTCATGCCATGTCGGCTCCTTCCCTTAATCCATAATTAAAGGAAAAAAAATAACATAATTATTTTTCATTACACAGGTCAAGATCCTCGGTACAGGCGACTAGACGCTCAGCGCTCGTCGGCGACGAAGAAGTCGATGACTGAGCTGACGGATAGTGGCGTCTCAGTAGTAAGCGACGTGCCACCGCCCGCCATTAAGGACAGCCGGTTGCTCAACTGGTTGAAAGAGACGGACGGTAATCCGACAGGTGGTGTCCAAGGTAGCTGCGGTGTCAGTGGCGTGATGAAGGCCGGCGATATCAATGCCGCCGTCGCCAAAGCCACGCGCAAGAAGTTCCAGAACCTGCCGCAGCAGCCATTCGTCGGCGATCCCGGCATGCCCCTCCTACCGCAACCGCATACGGTTAGTTGTTGTGTTTTTTATGTGTTGAAGAACTTAAAGAGTATTCTGAACAAAATTAACGAGACTATCTTTTTTCCTTGCAATTATAGGCGACGCAGTTGGAGGAAGCCAAAAGGCGTCTGGAGTACGAGCAGAGTCGCAGTCGTCAGCGGTACCCGGGCGGAGCCATGGGCGGCAAGGATTACGAGCTGATGCAGCCGCCGATGCCATCGTGCCTGCCGTCGAACCAATCGACGCTGCGTAGAGCTAAGCAGGAGGCCTCTAGCGACTTCACCATCGTTGTGTTCAGCTTCTGTGAGGAGAAGGTGCCCTATAGGACCAAAATACAGGGCTACAACGTCACCCTCAAACAGTTCAAGGACATGCTTCCCAAGAAAGGCAACTACAGGTAAGAATCGTTTTGTCCACGTTCCTTCTTCTTATTTGTTATTAGAAATTTAAATAACGAGGCAATTTCCTTCGCTTCGGCAGATACTTCTTCAAGACGGAGTGCGAAGACTTGGACATGAAGGTGATCCAGGAGGAGATAACCGACGACACGGAAGTGCTGCCACTATGGGAGGGCAAGGTCATGGCCCAAGTGAAGGCGCTCGAGTAAACGCACGACGACAATCACGATATATTTCATTATCTTCATCATTCTCATCATCATTATCATCATCGGCGCCGCCGTACACAGAAGTATTCGCATCTTCCGACGCGCTCGCGCCCCCGCGCGCGCATATACGTATTATACATATTTTAAATGTACTCTGCGCTTCCATCACACAACGAGAGCGCGTGCGCGAAGAATAAGAGCCAAGAACTGAACAAATATTGAAGAAACACAAACGGTCTAAAATGACAACGACGAACAATGGGATATTTGTTGTTCATGATCATTAACGATAATTATTATTAATTTTTTAATTATTTTTTAACGTATTCCGCGACAGAGAGAAGAGAGCATGTGTACGCGTGTGCGTGAACGGATGTATGGGTGTGTGTGTGTCGCGTGCGTGAGGTATAGAGCCGATGGAAATGCCATCGGGGTTTTATTTATTTATTATAATTATTATTTTTTGAGCTTTTAAATGTCAAAATTTGAAAGCATACTTAGTCTTTGTTTTATATGTTGATAACGTTGCAATGCATTTATCGTAAAACGTGTGGTTGTCTTATACGATACTCACTCTCTTTTATTTTATCATTGTCTCTTTTATCTCTCTCACGTCTATTTAATTTAACTTACAAAATATAGTATTTATTAGCGGTAAGGAATAAAAAAGACTTCGCGACGGCATTTCCATTCGCAGCGCCTTCCGCTATTGAGACAAGCAAAGAATGATGAAAAGAAATCTGTACATAACGAACGAAAGAATGATACTACGAGGCAAAACCCCCGAGACCAAGCTACGAAACAAAAAAAAATGAGCGACTCTCAACTTTCTTAATTATATTCCCGACCTTTACTTCGAAAGACTTGAAACATAGGTAGGTCGAAGAAGAGCGAGGTATAATAAAAAAAATTTTGTATGAAAGAACGAAAGAAAATATAACAAACAACCCAACCCGCGTACGAGCATTTTAAAACACGTCTGTACAAACGCGTATAATAGTCTGTAATCGCCTTATCGAGGTCTGGCCGGCCGCGCGGACCCCCTAGATTTTACATAGGGAGAGGAGTAGGATAACGAACGACGTACACACGCATACATACACGCAGACAGAATGGTAAAAAAATAAGACAGGAGAGGATGAAAAAAAAAATTGTCACCATGTATGAGCGAAAAAAAAATTTGTAGTCGATAAGGTTTCGGATATTATGTATATTATATATACATATATTATCTAAGTTATATATAATATGTATAATATATTATATACATAAATATATATATATTCATGCGTTTCAATTTCTTCGTATCGCTCGGGGTACCAAACGCGTGTACCTGCGATTCGAGGGAAGCAGAAGGAATAAGGTATATATGTATAGGGAAGGAATCGTTGCAGAGCCGGCACATATCGTTACTGTGCCGTCGTCGGTACGAGCCATCTTTTGTAACATAAACATAGATCATAAAGCATTTTTAAGAGAAAATGAAAAAGCGAAAAGTTTCGAGGTACGATTCTAGAATGCTGTAAATTGAATTGTAATTAAAAGTAAAAGACAAAATAAATTATAGAAAATTGATTGAATTTCTGAAAAATAAATAAAAAAGGAGGTAACTTATTAACGATTCTTTTCTAAATTATCTAATTGGCAAAATTTTTTCTTAATTTAAAGCATTACTTTAAGTTTTGGAAAGAAGAAATTAACGACTGGAATCGTACCTCGAAGCTGATAAGGTGGGAGATTATTCGCATAAAAGAATTGAGCAAGGAATCAGGGCGCACGATACCTCCGAGGGCGGCAAAGCTAAACAATTGATCTCTTCGTGCGAGAACTTTTCTTACACAATAAACACATACGTTGAGTGGTTGGAAACCATAAAAAAGAGAGAGAAAACAAAAAGAAAAGGGATAACAAATAAATGAAAAAAAAAATAACAACGTGCAGAGAAGTGAATTGTGCCTTTTTAGCGCGGTAAGCCGTCGAGAAAACGCGCGTTCCGTTTTTCCAGCAGTAAAAGAGAGAAAGAGAGTATGAAAGAGCGAGCGAGAGAAAGAGACACGAGTGTAGGCAGTAGGTTGAAACGGCCGATTAACATATATATATGATAAGCGTCGTTTCGTTTTCTTCCCCGTGTCCACTCCCCTCTCCCCTTCTTGTAAACTCTCTTCTCTCTTCTTTTTTGTAAAAAGAATCATACATGTGTAGCCAGATGGGGAGGAAGGCGAATCGTCGATTTTTCCCTTCGGTTTTATAGACAAAAATAAGGGGGAAAACCGACGCATCGCGCAATTTTTTGTACCTAGTATTATTTTAGGTAGAACGGATGACACTTGAGCGTGTATAATTTTATTTAAAAGAGAAGTTTGGGGTTTTTTTTCGAGGGAAATACGCTGTGTACGATGTTCGTCGCGATGTACAAAAAGTGTGTAAATGAATGCGTGTGTATGTATGTATATGTACGTATGCAAAAAAAAGGGAGAGCGAGAGAGGTTTCGATGCGTTGATTGTTTGTACTACTCCTGCGCAATCTTCTTTTGTACAAAGAAAAGTGAAGAATAAGAAAAAAAAAATAAATAAAAAGTCCACCGTCTGGGTCTCCGCTGTGTACAAAAAAGATACTCATGTATAAGGTGTCGAACTGCTGCGTGTCGAGCCACAACGCGAGCGCTTCGTTTCTTAATTATCATTATTATCTTTTATTAATATGATTATTTGACATTTTTCTTTCACTAATTTATCGGTCCGCAATGATTATGTACTATGACGATACAAAAAAAAAAGAAAAGAAACAAGCGCAATTTGATTATATGACGAATGAGTAAATTGTTCCTGTATGTAAAACTGATTTATAATGATTATTATAATTATTATTATATTATTATTGTATATTGAGAGCATTGAGGTTTTTTAATAATGATTATGCGATTTTCACGTAAAAAAAAATTGTGAATGATAAAAAAAATGGAAGAGATTAACGGACTAAGAGAAACTTTGTGCATAAACAAAAATTCTGAAATCCTTTTTCCTCCAATCTCGATCGAGGCATGTAAAGAAATTTATATAAATATATATAAATATATATATTATATTAGCGATTAACAAACACAGATATACATACACTCGCGTACGTGCAGTGGATTGTATGATGTTCGAGAAAGAAACCCATTGGGTTTTGACGAAACGTTTTTTCGTTTATTATTCCATTGATGATATGGAAATATTTAATAAAGCTTTTTTATTATACTAAATTGTTACGATTATTTCGGTGTTTATTTCATTTCGTTAATACATATTCCTTATCTTCATTTTCTGATTCATCAATCACTTATTGATTTCGGCAATGTAAGGTGAAAATATTTTCTTGATTCTTCAGCATAAGACTTTATCCATTTTATCGACGCCTTCAGTGTGCGCTTTAGATCGGCATTAAAATCTACTCAAATCAATTGAAAACGTTTGATAGAACGTGACTACACATTATGTCATTTTAGTGACTGAGCTATTTAACTTAATATAATCATTCTAATTTTTATTAAATTATTCATAAATAATTCACTATAATTCAGAAAACTTTCGTAGTTCCTGACTTGTATAAAGTTAAACTGTTTAAATTTTAATATTTTCGTATCAGAAGTTACAATTTTGTTTGTTTCCCTTTTTTGTTCGCACGCATATAAGTGCTTTTTTCATTTATGTAATACGTTTTTCTATTTATTCTATTTTTACTTAGTAATTTCAGCATAAAAATATCTTGACGGCCCATTTAAAATTTATATATTGATTAAAAAAATCATGTAATATATAATTAATTGCCGTGAAGAAGACGCGTCCTGGACAGCGAGAAGTGAAAATGGTATTGCAGATTGCTCAATATATTGTAAAAAATTACTGTACTAAATTTCACATTCTTCTGAATTGATTTGCAAAATTTTTATTATTATTGTTCATAATGATAGAAAGTAAAAATAGTCTCCGGCCAAAAAGAAGGTGCAAATAACAGAATAACACCAAATAAAACAATTACTGACTATGTAAATAGCTGCAGAAAAATGGAAAATGAGACAATGAGACAATAAGCTTCCGTTCTTCAGTAATATATTGATGATATATAGGAGTGGCAAGTTACATGTCAATTTCATCCATCGGGCTGTCATACTAACTGATACCCGCGGTAAGGAGAATATGTGGAAATATACGGAAATAATTTATATACATTGCAATTGATCTGAGAGAACCTACAATAGTTGGAGCAAACCACATACTCTTAAATATCTTATATATAGTAACTCCCGTGTCCTCTCGTGCTCTTATTCACCTCATCTCAAAAGCTGCCTCCTCAAAATAACGTAAAATTCCCTAACTTTTAGCTCAATAAAGACGTTTATCGGTATATAATTACATTTTCAATAACAATTAATCAAGAGGGTGTGGAATACTGACAATTCTATCATGCGACCTACCGTATCAACTTACCTTTAAATAATTAGCTTCTTATTTAACTTCGCTCCCGTTACGTAATGTAAATATCATCAATTCTGCAAAGCTTAATGAATAGAAATATCAACGATTCCTTTAAAAAAATCCTTACGACAAAATTTGCTTATTTCAGAAAATTGTTACTTGCTCCCTTTCTTATAGAAAGTAAGAACAAAGTACTTACATGCGTACTGCTATGATCTATTTTTATTTAGTACACGACCGTTTCTGATTAACACATAAATGTAAGTGCCGTTGCTTCGGCCGAATCACAAACTTTATTTTCGTCGAGTTCAAAAAAATTTAGTTTTGCTGATCCTGTTGGAAAATAAAATAATGTTTGATGCACGGAAGCGATGCGGGTGGACCTAGCACAGGGGCAATTTATCCGTTCCGGAATCACGCGTGTCGTATATACTCGTATCGAAATATACTATTATCGTTCTAAATCAAATTCTTTTTTATCACTATTTATATGGCCAGTCGGTAATTATTAATTATTAAATTTTTCAATATCAACTTCAACATTATTTCTAACTGTTTGTAACAAACTATAATAAAATTAGAGAAAATGTTTCTAAAATCCTATATACATTTTGTAACCTTCATAAACAGTTTTAAATCATTTTCTAACAGTTATTAACTGGTATTAACATTTATAATTTACGACAAAAATACTTTATACTTTTTATTTCACTGAACCATTTATAATCTCAAGTCGTGTATTCAACATAATTGCACTTAAATTTCGCATCTTTAGTTCCTGTTTTTTCAGCACAGACTTTATTCAGGTCGCTATTAACACCTTTACCTGAATTAGTTCTATAAGCGGTGCCTGAAACATCACACCGTATTATGTCATCAACAACAAAATATATGTACCCTCACATACATGCGCACACACGTTAGTAGATTAACTAAATACATTCGTTAAATAATTTTATGAGGAAAAAGAGAACCTATTAATGCTCAATAACGTTTTATCAATCGTTTCATCTGTAGCTTCCAAGTTACATAAAGTCTAATCGCTTATTTTTTAATATTTTCCTATAAAAAATTGAAATTGAGAATAATATCGTATTTCTGTTATACTGTGAAAACTACCAATTACAATTTTTTGTCGTTTCCACGTATGTCACTGCTAAGTATTTTTTTCTTCTATTTATGTAATGCATTTTTCTATTTATTCTATTTTTGCTCAATAAATAGAGTATTAAGATATTAAGTAAGGCTTTAAAAGTAGTAAGGCTTTAACCATTAGGAGGGCAACGTAGCCGAAAAAGTCACTGCATTTTTTTACACTAAAGTTAGTAATAATACAAGTAGAATCTTCGAGCGAACAAGGGAAATTATAATAACAGCTTGCCATCCATGTTTCATGGGAAAAGTTTGATTGATAAACATTTTGCTAGTTTCGTTGGTACATATGTGCATACAAAATAATGAAGCAAAATTTATAATTACCTAATTCAGTATTAAAAAAATTATGTTTATTATTATTAATATCATTCCAATTTGTAATTGTTTAATTCTTTTTATTATATTTCATCATTTAATCCCAATTCGTGCCTTCAATTCAATTCCAATTGGATTCTGCGCCTCCAGTGCCCGATTCTTCAGCACCGATGTCAACCACTTTCCCGATTTTTTCAGCGTGCGTTTCAGGTTGTCATTAGCATCAACCGAAATCACTCCAAAATGTGCTCTAAAACATATACACGTTAAATAAACTAACGTTATATACCTTGTTCGTGTAATCAGTTATCGTCATGTCGTCGCAGATTGTATATTTTAAAATCAATTATTATAGTTTTTAGTCTGTGGATGAAGAATAATAAAAATAATCATAATTTTAGCTAAAGTTTTGATGAAGATAGTTCAGATTTTCGTAAGGTCTATTATATTATCAGGTTAAATTAAACCTTAAATTAAATTTAGGTTGCATAAAATTATATCAGGTATCAAATTTATCATTACATTATTTTTTTTATAAAATTACGAATCATCCGAAACAACCATACTATTATTAATCCAAATATAAATCTACAACGTAAACAAATCCTCATATACAAAATCAAACTTACGTGAATCCGCTGTACCATTCCCAATTATCAATAACACTCCATATAGTGTATCCATGCAGGTCGATATTATACCTTTTCACAGCATCTAACAACGACACCATATAATCATAATGATAATCAATCCGCAAGTTATCATCTGTACCATTACTATCATCCACACCATTTTCCAGAATGAAAATCGGTCTGCGTCCGTATTCCTTGTAAAGCTTCCGCATTATAGAGATGAGGCCTTTTGGAACTTTCTAAAGATTATTTATATTAATTTCAGTATTTTTATATTTGGAATTACTATATATATATATATATACTCACCGATCTCGAAATTTTTCTATGCTTCACGACAACTGTTGAGTTATCATCGTCACCGTAGTATCCTTCGTAAACCAATCCTTCATCGTCAAGCCAATTGCTTCGGTCGGTTGGCGACTGCTTTGTAACCCAATAGCTCGTGTAATGATTTAGCCCGTAATAATCTGCAGTCCCTCTGGAACGCAAAAATTATCCGTGAAAACTTGATTACCAACGTATAACATCATTCAGCACAAAAGATGCAAAACACTTACTTCAGGTATTCAACCCATTCCTTTGAAAACTCAGGCAGCTTGCTTTTCTTCAACCCTTGGAATTCGCTCATCTCGGCAACGCTCTTTTTTATAACATCTGGGTAATCACCTGTTTTCGAAAATATTGGATGAGCCATCCAACCGCATTCGGATTGAAATGCCAACTCTTCAGCGCTGGGATCTGTACCTGGTTTCGCGTAAAAGTAGTTGCACAATGTGACGATACTGATGGAACCTTGTTGTTCAGCTCGGAACTCCTCGTCGTAGATGTGATAGGCACGTGCGTGTGCTTTGAGGACATTGTGCATGCATGTGTATTCCTGGTCGGTTTTTAATATGTTGTCTGTGGAAAGAGGTGTACGTTTTTGAGGGTTGTTTTTTATATCGTATAAGGTGTAGAGATAAAATGCCTAGCAATAATGTTGTAAGTAAAGGATGTAAGAATATGTACGTATATAACTGATCGTTACTATTAGGGAGATAAAATACCGATTTAATGAAGGTATATTAGGAACTTACATTTTTTAATCAACAAGTTAATATACATATACCTTTATTAAATCTTCCTTTGATTAAAATTGTTTATCATTAATTCTGAATAATTTCCTATTGAAAAACATCAGATTTTAAGCGATTTTTTAAAATGGTTCAAAAATCTGTAAATAATAATATTATAACAAATCGATCCTTTTGTATAATTATAGGCAGTGTTATCTCAAGATATGTTTAAAATATATTTTTCAGAATGTTTTTATTTCCACATTATCTTAAGACTGTTATTTGTTATTACGAAAAATGTTGAATACTTCTTGAATCAATAATTGAAAAAATATTTGATATATCGACTCGAAATTTTAACCACTTGTTTTGAACAATATTGTATTAAAATGGCAATGAACTATATTTAGTTGTTCCTTTCCAAATTTTGCACAATAATGATGAAATGGCCCGATTTAATTTCACCTCTGTTTTTATTGGTATATACATACAACCCTCATCTATAAAAGATACATTCTTTACTTTTACTCCCTACACTGGGAGAAGAATTTATTTATAGTTAGTAAGAAGGTATATTAAAAATACACCGAAAAATTTATTTACATTTACTAATATTTTGGAATTTCAGTCAAATGTGAATGTATTCACATATACAATTTCCTTATTTCCCCAAAATCAACTATTTTAGTATTAACTGTTACTAAATATATTAACTATAAATAAATCCTTCTCTCAGTGTAGGTGCATAATCTACAATTGTTGGGAAAAATTATCTTAATTCTTATCATAAAAAATTCAAAAAAAGAAAAGTGCTATTGCCATCTGTTTTAATTAATATCCACTGCTAAAATCCTACTTACACGGTTGCGTTTCAGGTCGAAGCTTGTAAAACACTGCGCAAAAGGTATTCGGCTCGTTGATCGTCGCAAAAATCTTCACCCTATGTCCAAACTCCTTGAACACAAATCTAGCATAATCAGCAAACCTTTCCACAATCCTCTCATCCAACCATCCGCCTTCATCCTCGAGCGCTTGTGGATGATCCCAATGGAACAACGTGACCACTGGAGTAATATTCTTAGCTTCAAGTTCGTCGAAGACACTGTGATAAAATCGCACACCATCTTGACTTACATAGTCCACTGTGCCACGAGGTAGAAGACGCGACCATGCCAGCGAGAAGCGGAAATGATCAAACTGCAAAGAACAAACGAGGCTTTTGCTTGATTGCTCAATGGGAATTATATGTAGTTGGTTTGTCACGTGGCACTTGACTACATGTGTCTGTACAAGTGTATGTATTTGATCACATGATATGGGCTGACCGGTGGTGATTAGCGTAATGTGTATCGTTTAATCTGTCGTGAGAAAAGATCTGGGATGCATTATATTGTACCCGTATAATATATACAGTACATCACTTAATTGAAGGTATCAGAGCGGATTGTAGACTCTCAAACTAATGCTTTCTTTTTTACATAATTTGTTCTTAAATTTTGTTATTTGTATTAAATTAAAAAGTGGCTCATATAAAAATGATATGACTATACAGTTCAACAAAATAAGGCTGAAAATGAAATTGAACGTCACGATTTCAAGATATTGCTTATTCTAAAAATTATTAAGCTAGTGATCCGCTATACAGAATCCGAATACAATTTTTCTTCTTTGAGAAATATTAAATAAAAATTTTCAATAATCGTGTCGCTAAAAATGAAAAGCCGCTTTCATATAAAAATTTTAATTGAATGCTTTCTGAAGAAAACGAATGGATTCTGAAGCAGATGACTAGTATCTCTATTACACCACTGACTGTAAATGATTAAAAACACTTCTTATCAGAACCCTTTCAGAATAAGCGATACCTATTAAAGTGACAAAGTACATGAGAATATCACAGTCGCAGTCCACCGTACAACCCACGTTTTTATTATTTTGTGGTCCTGTATAAATTGACGTAAGTTTATATTACATCATCTTTAATATTTTCGCGATAGAAAAACAAATGTTTGTCTCATACATGCGTTATCTACTTACGAGATTGCAAAAAAGTAAGTATTTCATCAATATTTAGATACATATCTAAATATCTACCGTTATAACTGAAGCAATATTTTTCTTTACTGCGTACAAATAAGAATAATTACAAAAATTGCCCTACGAAAGATACTCAATTCCGATAAACCATTAAACTTATCACTTCCGTGCCCCCCTATATTTCTCTCATATATATACATATATTGTAAAAATATACATTGCGATAATTACGCCAATATCGTTGATATACTTCACATCCTCCTTATACCGATGATAAAAGTCACATGCTACGTCACCGTTCGACCTATCCTTGATGTAATCCGGATGCGTGTGCGCGAGATTATCCCAATAGCTTGGCCCCTTATCTGTGAACACGATCGTGCCTCGTAATTATAATACCAGCATGTATATGCCCTTTTCCGCACATATAATGACATATATCGTACCAGAAACGTTCCAAGCACCTTCGACCTGATACGCAGCAACAGCACAACCGATAGATAAACTCTTCGGGATCCTGTGAACTTCACCTTCAGCTGTAGCTACGATGGTGAAACATCCGAGGACGACCAGCGCGTAGTACATTTTCATGCCGTTGGTAAGGCAATGATGACACGCGGTATGAACCGTAAAGTATCGTATACGAGTTGATATATAGTTTGTTCTCTTGTAACAACATTCTTGTTTATTTATAGCAGATGGTAACAATTGTAAAAGCAACTGGAGTTAGTATACTTTCTCGCCTTGGCTGTGCGTCAATGAAGCGTTTATTCAGTGAGATAATTTTTATGAACTTCACTGTATAATAAATTATCATAAAAATAATATCTGTAAAAAGTAACGCGAAGGTAAGGTTTAATTTTAAACTAACAAAATCCTTTGTAAGGATATGTATATATGCACCGTAATCGTGTGTGTGTATATATAAACGCATTGCCGGCGGAAGTTCATAACGGCTTTTATTAAATTACCCCGACACTCTATATCTTATCGCCGGCAGCACGAAACGCTCAATATAACTGGGTTACTCTTCACGTATATACACTCGTCAGAGAGAGAGAATTGTGCACGCGATAAGCCGTTATCAGGAACAATCGTATAGTTGCATAATAATTCAAAAGGTGCATTAATTGTTGTGTAACGCGAAGATGTCACGTTTTTTTTTGGTGTAACAGTGAATATGAGAAAGAGAAGAGTTAAGGACCGTCAATTGCAATTATGTTTTCATCCAATGGTTCTTATTATACTAATGTAATAACAATATTGTTGGTAATAACATTGCCGATAAACCGTTTCTTTTTATCAGTTTTTCATTGACAAATATTTTCATATACCGCGATAAAATCATAATGAAAACACGTTTTCAACGAAAGAACATTATAGTGTATATGTATACCGTTCAATGCCGACAGAAAAATATGAAACATTATATATGAGCGACTTGTACGAGTAAAATGAACGTAAAAAAAAAATTCAATAAATCTTGTCGAAACGATACGTGCAATAATATAATCCGCAGTCATTAACCATTTATCGCTCTTTAGAAAGATTGCATTGAGAAGCAAAAAAAAGAAAAAGAAATTTCTAATCCATTGTAACTATGAGTTCAAGCTAAAATTACCGCGAAGGAATTTCTGAGTGATAAATCATACGATATTAAACCGGCGACGAAATGAAAAAAAGAAAACATTCTTTATCGTTTGTAAACGTTTATATATGAGTGTGTGTATATTACTCTCCTCCGCAATCCTCTAATGATTACTCATCGGCTACCGATTTGCGCAAAAATCTTGTTATCACTGAACGGTTCTACGAACGAATGTAACAACAGGAACAAACGTTGATTTTTTTTTAATTTCAAATAGAATTTTGAGAATTATCGTTAGAATCTTTGATCGTATGCTTTGTTAATTACAGTGTCTCACTTTTTTTCTTCTTCTTCTTCTTTGTACATGGCATTCTTTTCGGATGAAATAATCTACATATAACAATTACTGTCATGTGACATACATTCGTCTCGCTTAGATGAATAATATTTATTTGCGATAACAAGAGACAGAGGGACAATTAATTAAAACCGTGACACTGCGTAAACAGTAGTAGTATACACGCCCGTTGTTCTTTCTTATCACGTAAAAAAAATTGATATTCTTTGAAAACAAAAAGCTTAGCACTATCGTCTAATCTAAACATCAAATCAACCCGAAGAAAGCTACGAAAAAAATAAATGACAGGATAATATAAACCTCAACCGATTTGATTTATATCAACACAGAAGCTTCCTGATCCTCTCGTCGACACTTTCACGCAACCACGTGCGCGAACACGCGCTTGTTGTGGTGACGCGTCCTATACTATTTATTGCTCCTTCTTTTTATTCCCTATTGCGTGGTTTCATTTTTCCAAGAACTTTTCTGTCAAGACAGAACCTGCAGACGTGCTGTTCCGGTTTCGACTGGTTAGTTAACTGCGGTTTTCAACAGTCACGAGGTATATATGCTAACTATATAGCGCCACGTGGCATCTATAGTATAATATATGGTATAGGCTAGCTGTCGGAGAATTCGGCTAATTTGTTTTTCGGATGGGGCTGACGAAACGCTCCGTTCCTTCTTTTTATTTAGCCTCGTGGAATCATACATATATAATTACATTGGATTAGAGGTGACACATACGGGTTCTTTTACAAACTCAAAGCTACATCAAACATACATATCGTAATTTTATTTTTCCAAACGTTTCGGTTTATACGCTTTTGTATACTCAGTGTATATATATACAATAAATTCTTCCCGTCACGTGCAAAATAAAATATAATCAACCGGTCGAGAAACCGTCACGTGCGTAAGGCAGTGTGTTCTACACGATTTACAACATATAAAGAACTCGCGTGAACTTGTCTCACTTACGCAATAACGTGGCGATACATACGCAGGTGTGTGTGTGTATGTACGAGTGAGTAAAAGTGCGTACTGCATGCTTTGTACGCACGCCGGCGCGTGAGGAGTACTCTTGACATTCGCGCGGATGTATATGGCGGCCTTGCCGCTGGCGACGACGACGATGTTGTATTGGTTGTTGACGAGGTCGGAAGTGTAGCGCGGTCGTGGGTGGATGATGAGTTATTTGGATTGATAAGAATTGAGGGATTTGGGAGCGAAGGGAATTTATTTGGTATATTGAAAAAGAAATTATTAATTGTAATCAGTAAAAGTCGTAGTAAAGTAGGCATTGATGCGTTTATTTGATACTTGATCAAATAATTAATTGTGACGATATCAAAATATGAAACTTGAGTGAAATAAAATATTACCACGACTTTAAAAAAATTTGTAACATTTTTATAACAAGATTTGTTAATGAAAAGTTTAGGTAAAAAAACTTCAAAACTGTATATTATTTTAGATACGATCTGAAATGTATAATTGAAACAAGTATTTTATGAAATATAAAACTATATTTTATAGTGAACTAATTATAGTAATATTAACAATGTTTTTGTTAACTAGTTTTGCTTAACAATGTAATATAGCAAGTTTTGTATTTGGTTTTCTTTAATATAATATATTTACTATTTGTCTTATATAAATATAAATATATTACAATATTTATTTATGACAAAAATTATTTTATTTATTCATTATAATTATCAAAATATTGTTGTTGTAATAAAGTACTTTTATAGTTAAATTTACTACATTTTTTGCTAGACATGCCGTTTACGTTAACTTGCTTGTTGTACCTAGTCATTATTATATTGGTATATAAGGTAGAAGAAAGTTTTATAGATTGCAATCGCATATATATTTCGTTAAACTAATTAACATTTTTATACTTTGATAAATTTAATTTAATGAAGATTTATTCATTATACAATTCCATTTTGAAATAATCAATTTTCACTTTAATAGTTTTTTTTTTATTTGACTTAATAACATATGTATATTAGTATAAATACAATCAACAAAAACATTGTTATGATGATTATTTTTCTTACATTTTTTATAATCTTAGTAAACTCCACGTTATGTTTCTTTTCACCAAACAGGTTAGCTAAGGTAACCAATTTTTTCCCGATGGGTTTTTTGATAATTTTTTTTTTCATTTCATCACCGTGAATTTTTTATGAGATCATCTCTATCTGTTTTCACTGAGAGTGCAGCTGTGCATCAATACTGAAACAAACAAAAAATAAATGTATTCAATAATCAGTTTATATAAACTTATTACTAAATAATATTAATATCATCTGAAATACAGCAGTTGCATATTCTTATTTCTCATATACAAAATAATAATTTCTATAAATGTATACAAGGAAAAGACTTGATTGAATCTCGGTATGAAAAATCTGATTTTCCTATACCACGTCATATTTTTTCCATAACAGGAAAATATTTTGAATCTACGAAATGGATGATAAATGAAAAATGTCGGTCACCAAATGCGTCACTATATTACGGAAAACCGATACTCTGATAAATACACTTGACCTATAATCACAACGACTTTTACACATAAGGTACCGAAATAAACTTCCAACCCCAATCATTTTAACAAGTGAAAAAGTATACACACAATTATTAAACATCGTGCGCAAACTTCCTTTAACCATTCAAGAACCTCCGCATGTCACCTGTAATTAAGACTTCACTTCTCTTCGCTTCCTTCTTAGAAATCTTCGTGCACTGTGATGATGATGATGATGATGATGATGCACGCGATGCAATTTCGGCTGCATCTACCATCGCGCAAGAAACCGGAAAACCATATAGACACGTGCCGAATTTCCGGTGATTTCGCGCATCTGCGTGACTCTCGTCCTACAAGGAAATGCCCATTAAGATCAAAAGACATACCGCGCAGTGATTTAGTTATATAAAAGTGTATTTACAATGTACACGCGTGCAATGAGGAGACACACGCGAGAGGTGAGACAAGTAATTAGGTTGGGGTCGGGTTAAGGTTGATGGCGTGAATAATTTGCGCATACAAGAATTTTGATGAAATTGTATAGCTAATATAAGTCAATTGTCTATAGTTGGGGTATAGAATTAAAACGACTTCATTATTCTCATTTGCAATTTATAAACTTTTATAGACACGGCGTGATGTACATGCAAAATTAAACGTTTACTTATATATATAAGAAAATGACTTTTGTCACACTCGCGAAAACCATTTGTCACTTTCAACTGACAGTATATATATAGAGAGTATACAGCGTAATCGCGGATTATCCGAGCGTCGCGCAATTACGCGCTGATGTAGTCGCTATTATGAGCCCCGCGGAGAGTTCAACAGCCAGGCGCACTTGAACATTATGTACGATGCGAGGTCACGGGCGCTTATATATA
>JAWWEQ010000001.1:621278-717608 GCA_035583055.1 Torymus tubicola
TAACTGTTTTATTAAGTGAATTCATTTTCTTAATGGTCTTGACTATTTATTACAATTTTTTTCAGAATTGAAATCCATAGATCTTTTACATAATCTTGAATTAAAGTTAGGGTGCCCGTGACGCCCCACCTTCCCCTATACACAAGCGGTTATTATTTTCGCGAGTATACATATATATGGCTCCGAGGCATAACGACATAAGTCCACTTTTAGAGTTTCGAAGAAAATTGGGGTTCAATGGTCAAACTTATTCGTAAGATCGGAATAAACGAGATAAGGCGCGATACTGTACTAATCAATTAATACATTTGAAACAAATATTTACACGGTGATATGACCAGGTTATGCATTTTCTCCTTCGTGAAAACTCGGAAAAAGTATGAAGTTATGATGTTATGCCGGGAACTTGGACTTATCTAATATAATCCTGTTCTCGTTTATTTTTCGATCATTTTCGTTAATTTAATTATGAATTCCGATCAAAATAAACAATTAATCAACGAATAATTATGTTAAAAATAATATAACTTGAATACAACTTGGATTCGCGATAAATTAAAAAGCATTTTTTTATTTCGTAAAAGAACAGATATTATGAACTAATTTTCAAAATTCTCATGTTTATGCACTTAACGCTTGTAAAATTATAAATTTTATCTAGTTATTGTATATATTTTATATAAAAATAATTTTTATATTCAATTTGGTTGGATAAAATAAATCACTGCTGGACTTATATGTTGTTATCCCGCGCACTAAATTTGAAAAATGGACTTATTTTGTTACGTTTTCCGTATATCGTAGCTTTAGGGCAATATTTTAGCCACTACTGACAGTTTTAAATGAAAAAGACATACTTAAAGGTACCAAATCCGAAGTTTTCCGGATTTTCAAAAAAATGGATTTATGTCATTATGCTTCGGAGCCACAGATATACAAGTTGCTATATGTATATCAAAGTGAGATTCTGGATTGATCGGATATTAGGCGCATATTACACGCGTATAGGTATAATCGTCATGGAAACCTTGTTCGTCACGGTTACATCGTGCAGTGCGTACATTGTTTCTCTGTTCGTATATAGGAAAAGTTTTTGCATCATTAAAAGCAGCTAAAGCTCTTTTTGTCAAAAAGTTAGAAAATTTAATTATTTTATAATGGTGAAGAAAGTTCTGGAACTAGTTTGATTAAAATGTACTTCGGTTCTCATTAGCAATTTGAAATTATACTTATTTACACGAGAATATATATAGTAGCGGTTAAACGGTATTTCGATCGATTACTTTTACGTATTTTCACGCAAGATTGTTTCCACAAATTAATGTATTTTTCTCCGAACTACTGTCAATAGAATCTCACATTACACTTTAGAAGAAGGTATGTATATGTATTACCGTTAATAATGTGCAATGGAAAGATAACAATCTCTACACAATCGACCTGCGCAATCTAAAGAATAGACTAAACAATCGGTATGACATAATAGTCGCGCGTGCTTGAATTCACTGAATATATATATATATGCTGCTGCTCTACACTAGATCCCATTAAATCAATAAACATTGCATTACACGCGGTAATCAAAGTAATTCCAATCTATATTAATCATCGAATGGAAGTTTCGAGCTTTCTCAAAATATTGTGTGAGTAATCGGTACATTAGAAAATTACGGTAGTCATGTGACTTACCACGCGGTCATGTGACTATATTTTCAATTACCTATTTAAACCAAAAATGTTGAAAAACTGGTATTTTCAAATATATGCGCGCGTGGCATTACCTGCATTATGTAATACCAATTCGATGTTATATATCGATCAATTAGATTCTACCTCTCGCTCTCGTTCCATGCAAATCTATCTAGGAATAACTAAAGGTTATATTTATTACCAACACCTCAAAAATATCTATCACCACTATGTATCTCTATCCAACTACGTTTCATACACCACGTACTCCGCAACCATCACGGAGGTCCAATGACATCTCCTATATATATGTATGTATATATACGTATCCGAGAAAGAACGAGAAAGAGAGAAAGAAAAAAAAAGAGGAGTGTCGCCGACGCGACATATAAGCGTTTAACTATATACAACACACGCACGTCATATGACCGCCAAAGCGAGTCACGAGACTCTCTCATATAAGCTTATATATACGCGCGGCGCTCGAGGAATTAAGCGAATTTATTACGCGCGCGCGCGCGCGCTCGTGAGCACGTGGTCTTGTTTATTGTCGCGGATGAATATTACTGCCGGCGCGCGGCGCGCGCATACGAGCCTATATTATATAGTTTCATTTCGATCGATCCGGAGTGTCATTGTGTTATGGCTTTTTTTTTATTTTATTTTCTTTGGGTCGGGTGGTGGTAAAGTGCGTATGGTATAGGTATGTGATATGATGGGGGGGAATGATTTGGAATATTACCGTATTGGAATATTATCGGTTTATGCGGGTAATTAGTTGTAGCTATACATTTTTAAAATATACTTTATTGAAAAGTTAACAATGTTTTGTAGCAATATTGTACGTCTGTATAACGCTTCGGTCGCTTGTAAGCATTTGACAGCTTCGCGATCGCACAATTGTCTCATAGAAAAAGAACATTTGTTTGTTACTTAGCAACTTGATGTTCGAAATTGAAATTCATATACATATATACATATAAGTCTTGCTGTGATCAAACGTCTGCGAAAAGCCTCTACGTGTCCTCTTTCATTTAATTATTGCATATCTTATTTCATGATAAAATCATGTCTCAACCATTGAAAGAGGAAAGCGGCCCCGGACGATTCTCTATACGAAAGCCGTGCACGCGAACTACGATATGTGTCATCGACTATCGCCATTCGCTGGAAAATTTGTATTAATTTAAAACTGCCTAAAAAAGGATTTTCAAAATTTTGTTATCGAGGCACTTGAGCGATTACATATTTTTTGTATATTTAAAACGAAACGGGAACATTAGTTACTTATATAGTAGTTATAGAAAAGAATTTCATGTATATAGGGTTTCTAGAACGTTCCTTTCTTTTAACCCTATTCTTCTATCTACCAGTAATAAAGTTACAAAATTATATAAAGAAATATGTACAAGAACCGTATAAAATTTAACGTTAAACGTTTTCTCGCCCATACATATAGAATAGACCCAACAACAACAACAACAACACACGACTATATACACACGAACCTCAACCTAAAATAAATTAAAACTGATTTGCGCATTGTATAATCGATCAATCAGTGCCCTCAGCTCGCCTGTATATGTCCGCGCCACACACATATATTCATTCCATTCACGCGCGCGTCTTCTTATATTGATGAAATTGTCGCAATCGAATCAGCATATATATAACATGCATCGTCCACTCTCGTGCGGGAAAAAAAAATTTCAAAGATGCAAGCGTCGCATATATAACACGCGTGCAATATAATCACAGTTCGAATGTTTGTAGTATATGTGTATGTGTGTGCAAATTCCTCGAACAATAATCTTCTCTTCCTCGTGTACAGCAGCTCCTGTATATATATACTTTTATCTTTTTTGAGTCAAGTACCGTTGTTTGTGTTATGTAGTTAATCACTTTCGCTGGTAACCGTGTGTGTGTAACGCAGTTCTTTTTTAGTCGTATATATATCCGGTGAATATATTCCACTTGACGGGATTTTTGCAAAGATCGAATCGACATTAATCGTTGAGTTTATCGGAACGCTTGTCAATGGTGTATAATTGTACTACTATGCGTACTTTTTACTGCAATTAAGCGTCGCGGGAAACATTGATTAATGTCTGTCAATAGAGCGCGACGATGAGAGAGAACAAAAAAATCGTAATTACAATCACTCGACATTCAAGAAAAAAACAATAATCTGTATCCGAACTACTATATATAATGGTTAAACAAAAAAGGCGTCTTAATGTATACACAATAGTGCGAATTTTTTAATTTCGCGGAAAATCAATTGATTTCGTCATGTATAAACACACACACATACGCGTACATATGTGACTCATCACGAGAGCAAGACAAAAATTCATCACGAACTATATAGAGGACATTTTATTGTTTTGTTTATCGAGAATAATAATCCTAATACCACGCGTCGTTGCGCGATTATCTGGTATGGTAATCGTCATGACCAAGGTATGCGCGAATTCCGCAGAAACAAATGGTATATAATAGATTATTGTGTGTAGAGGTGAATAATGAAAGCATTTGCACAGCTGTGTGTTATTGGGCTATAAAGGAAGGTGACTTTTTTTGGTTGGGTTGGGTTGCGTAAGGAAGGAAGACACCTGTCGATGCGGTTAGAAAATGTGGTGTTTTTGTGTATACTGAAATATGAAGATGAAAAGGTGGAAAATTTTTTCTTTGAATTCGAACATATGCGGTAATGTTTTCAAACAATACAGCTGAATGTAATAAAATAATTCTTCCACAATTTACCAAAACCTTAACTGTTCTATTACCACGTGATATGGTTAAAATCGTCGTCGACCCTTTTTTTTCTTAGCTTAACTATACGTACGTAAAGCTACTGGATTCCGGAAAAAGATCCATCGTACGAGATATAGCTGGATAAAATTAGCTAGAATCCGATTGGGAAAACTCGAGGAAATCATATTATCGTACACGACACAGTGAGCTTGGCGATCTCTTGTTTCGCTATATATATATAATCTACTTTTATCCGCGGTCTAAAATTACATTATACCCGAGCGCGCGTATACGAATGCAAATTTTTTTTTTAGTATACCGTAGTTTTGATACACGATTTTTAATTTATCGAGTGTATTTTGGTAAACGAGGTGTATTGGAAAATCACAAAATAGTTCAGAGTGTAAATCGGTATCTGATGTCGACTTTGAACGAGTCAATATTGAGTTTTTTTTTAGCTAATAAAAAAGATTACTAATACAGATTACTAATCGAGTAAACACGACAAAATATGGAATGATAGAAACAACTGGACATGCTTAATTAAATACATAACACACAAAAAACATATATGAAACATCAATCTACCATACTAATACGTAAAAATAAAATCTATATAATTTCAGAATGAAGAAGGAGAAGAGCATGAGCGAGGAGCTTAACGGCAAGAGCCTGGACGGCGGTTACGTGAACCACGCGTTAAGCGGGTCCGGACTGGACCTCGCACACTCGAATGGCTCAGCCAACTCGTACGATAGGGCGCACCGCGAGATCCACGGTTCCTCCGATTTTGTCTGTAAGTATTTATCTGATATGTTTTCTTTTTTTCTGTTTTCCAACAAATGATGTAAACTCGAGGATTGTTTCTCCGCACAGTTATATATGTGCGTAAATCTAGGATTTTAATGCCACATATATATACGCGAGATATCATATTAAAAGATGATTTTATACGTTTATTGCGTCGTTATGTGGTGTGCAGCAAGTGACGAGGATTTTTTTTCTTGTTCTTCTTCATTGGGTAGATAGTAAACTATAATATGCGATTTGTCGTATAGTATTGAACGTATAATTACGTATGCGGACGATTGGAATTATAATAATATATATGTGGTAAAGATAAAAGTTTTTCCGTGTGTATACAAACTCTGGAGGTTTAATTTCTTATCACTTTGAACTTTACAACAATCTTCGATTATTATATATACATATAACGATCAGGATATCGATAATGAAAACGAAGAGAATCGGATTAGAGTGGAAAAGAATACGATACGAAAATCAATAATGACATTGACATTTCATCAATACCATTATGTTTCATATATACATATCCACAATCACCTGTGACCAATCAATTGTTTATCATTGATTGAATGAAATCGTTTATAACAACTCCAACATAACTTATACCATATATATACTTATATCATGACAATACTAATCCTAAATATAACAAAAATCTAACAAAATATTATTCTTTTTCGCATGCCTCGAGGATGCCACAAAAGTAAGTCTATATCACATACATATCACACACACATTGTTATCACACCTCACGTGGCACACGTCGCGTGGGCCTATATGACAAAGCGCTGCACATATATACACGCGGATCTATAACAATTACAGCTGCGAAGCGAATTAAAAACCGCTTTAGCCGAATTAAGCGCGAGGCTTTCAACGGAAAAACACTTTTCCCCAGCATGTGACTGTATATATATGTATATAATTGCAAATTAATTTTTTTTTCTTTTACGATAATTCCACCGATATATTATACATATATACAATGACTTTATAAGTTTCGGAGGGACGGGGGGTGATGGAAAGTTACAAGAGTGTAATATAATGGGAAGTGTATATAATGAAGAGTATATAGGCGCGCGGTGTGCGTCGGTCAATTGGCAGCGATTGGCAGGGAATTTTTCCTGATGGCTTTGTGTGCAGGCGATTGCGCGAAGCGCATCCTATGTTTAGAAAATATTATACGTGCCGGTTGAGGAATATTATTGTATCAGTCTATTGTTTCCGTATACTTAACTTTTTCCGACCTATATATATTCTTCTTCGTTTTTTTCAAACCTCCGCGCGAGATAAAAAGTATAACTCAATAATTATATATAAACGCGATTGCGCCGTAAAGATTCTGTGACAGCCGTGGGCTATTAAAAAAAAAGACGTTTATATCGATAAAAACGTTAATAAGATATGGATATATATACGTAGAATATAATAATAATCGTGAATTGACGACCGGAAAGATGCGCAAGCCGGTGATTTTCCGCAACCGCTGTGTATATATATATATATATATGCACCGGAATCATGATGTAATATATAAACTCGCAGATCTCTTTTTTTTTGTCGCGTGGGCGGGGAAGCTGTGATAATTTGCAAGGCAAAAATCGAACTTTTTTTTGCCACTGTCTGTGTTTATGTATATATATATATACTACAGGCGCGTGCGCTTTTTGTATATATACTTCTCTATATAGCGTGCACGAGATTCTGACTCAACTGCGCCGGGGAATTACGAGATGACCGCGTGGTATTATATTGTGTATATAATCCGGGAATAAGAAAAATGATCGAGTGATTTTTTGTTTTGTTTTGTTCGATTGTATATTAGGCGTGAACAGAAAAACTGAAGCTTGGGTTGATTGCAGCGTGATTGATCGATGGTTTAATCCTATTAGCGAATTAATAGTCGAAGCTGGTCGATGCGGTTCGCTAATTGGGTTGTAAAACGAAATATGATGGAGATTCGCGCGGTGTTAATGTTTACAATCGCAGCTGCTACGCAAAAAAAAACAAATAAACGAGTGGATTTTTATCCTGTAATTTGGTTTTTAAATGCTGATTGCGGTGTCACGTAATAGTGTCTAGTTATACTATGTTGGTTGAATTATCTGAGAAATGTTAACAGCTGGTGATACGTCGGGTTGGATTTACTTGCAGATTGGTTATCGTTTTCTTTTTTTGCTAACGATATATTAACATATTCATATGGGATAAACGATTTTTTTTTCGTGCACTATATTTATGTATTTGTTGAAAACTAGAAATATATCTGTCGTAATTTCTGTTTATAAAAACGTGATTCGCTTTCCTGTCGATGAAAATTATATACCTCGTTTTGTTGATTGAAAAATGTGTTTTACCAGTTTGCGTATCCTATACTTAAATCGCGATGTTTGTACTTACAAAATTGTGACGGCGAATTTGCGCGACCTTTAAAGAGCAAAAAAGGAACAAAGTAAAAGGATTCGGGAAGTACGATAAGAAGAAACACGGACACGCACGTGATATCGCTTATTATACTTTTTTCTTGTCTCTCAATGCATGTTGTCCTTATTTCTCGGTGTGCTTTCTTCTACCTTGTTTTTCATGCCTTAAAAATGCCTTTATCGCTTTGCTCGTAAAATTATTTTAAAAAGTGAAGCGGCGAAATGTTTCGAATTAAATAAAAAACTTATCGTCCAATAGCTTTTATTAGTCTTCAATTACATGGAAAAAATTTAACAGTAAAATCAATTGAATTATTTGGAGTAATAATTATATCTTTTCAAAAATCTAAATTCTATTTTTCAAGAATGAAAAATTCTACAAATATTTTTGAAGATAAAAAAAGACTCACCACATTACAAATAATTAACCTTAGAAAATGTAATTTTTTCCATGTACACTCGTTTTTTTTTTACCTTCTAAGTTTCTAATACGTATATTTATAAAATTTACATTTATTTCTACCAAATATTTATAAAAGTATTGGAAATATACATCGACAAATCAGAAACCTAACATAAATAGCTACAAAAAAGAACATTTCGTTACTTCATTCAAATACATACAGTATAAAACTACATTCCCCCATTTCCTATATTCACCGTCCCACCACATTCTAAAAATTAAATAAAAAAAACCACAACAATTTATTTTTCACTTCCAGTGGTGGAGGACCCGGACGCGATAGACGACGACAGCAAGATCGGCGAGAACGCGTTGACGGCGTGCTGCGGTGACGCTGTACGTCGGCTACGGCACGCCTGCAGTCGGAAAACCCTTTACAAACGGTTGCCGATCCTACGTTGGTTGCCACGATATAACGGCCAGGATGCCTTGGGTGACCTCGTGGCTGGTGTCACAGTTGGTCTTACCGTCATACCACAGTCTCTAGCGTACTCGAACGTCGCTGGGTTGCCGCCAGAGGTGAGGGTTGATTTTTTTAATGGCGCGTGCGGTTGTATTGTGTTGTGGATTGAAGAGAGTATATATATGTGTAAATTTTTACTAAGAAGAAGATTGCGGCATTAATGGTATTAATAGGTTGCGATAAGTTAGGTGAATAATGTTATTTTCATCGAAATACTATTTGTGATGGATAGGGTAGACAAAAATAATAAATATGGTTGCATGTTGTGAATCAGATTTAGTTCATAGTTAAAGAATATATATAACCTGTCTTGTACTGTAGTAAACTATTCAAACGAAACTCAAGTCTGAAAATACTTATTCGATGATTATTGAATTATTAAAATCTATGACCGCGTAAACTTTTTATTAATTTCTAAAAAAAGATACTAAAACTTAGATAAAATCGTTTTTTTTATAAGACAAAGAGACCCTTACTTTTTAAATAATACTTTTTAAAGAGTACATGACCACTGTCTTACTTTTTTTATTCAAAATACCGTTTACAATTTTTCAAAACATCATTGTTTATTATACTTTCAACGGTGCATTGATAAACCGCTACAAGACACGATACCGAAACACCGCGTCTTTCTCTTACTCACTATTACCGTTATCTCGAGACGCTACCGCTTGCGTCATACCTTCGCGGTAACACGATATCTGTCCTACATTTAATTGACGAAATCTAGTTCACGGTAGACAAATGATTGCGCTCTCTTGGCCGCTGTCTTTTAACCCCCGGCGATTGTTGTAACCATTGTGCCTTTTCTGTTATTTTTTTTTTCTCATTACAGTTATAAAGGAATTTATGTTCATGAAAATAAAGACAAAAAAGCTTCAAATTCTTTTTTAATAGATGACCAATTGTATTTTATAACCAAATAAAACATAATAATGAGTATTATGGAAATATAATAATCTGGTCCTAGAAACTTGCTTACAATTTTACTCACATCTGATGAATCACCATTCATCATTAAGATATATAAACATTTTATAAAATCTTAACAAAGCTAAATCCAACGATTGTTTACTATTTTCACAGTACGGACTGTACGGCAGCTTCCTCGGCTGTTTCTTCTACATATTTTTCGGCTCGTGCAAGGACGTGCCATTCGGACCCACTGCCATTGTCTCTCTGCTGACCTATCAAACAGTTGCCCACCTCCAGGATCCGACACAGCACGCGATACTCCTGTGCTTCCTCGCTGGTATCATCGAGCTCTTGATGGGTATATTCGGCCTTGGCTTTCTCATTGACTTTGTGTCAGGACCAGTTAGCTCAGGCTTCACATCAGCTGTTGCTCTGATCATCGTGTCATCACAGATTAAGGATATCCTTGGTATACCTGCCAAAGGAGCGACGTTCCTTCAGATGTGGCAGAGCATCAGTGAGCATGTGCACAAGACGTCGGTGTACGATGCTGCGTTGGGTGTATCCTGCATTGGACTTTTGTTGATCCTTCGGGTAAGTTTCGATGCTTGTTTCTGCGTCGAATGTTCATATGCGAAAGTCGTAACAAGAAAATGTTGTTTACTTTTGCAGGCAATAGCATCGACGACGATAGGACCAGAGGATGAACAACGGCGCACCACGAAGCACAAAATTGTGAATAAATTCTTGTGGCTGACAGGTACTTCAAGGAACGCGTTATTGGTCATCATTTGTGGTGTTATAGCTTACAGTTTCCCTGGTGGCAAATCTCCCTTCAATCTCATTGGTAAGTTACTAATCAAGGTTCCCCATAAAACTTTCCTACTGTGTAGATTCGCTTACTAAACTTGGAATAATTTAGGTTACATCCCAAGTGGAATGCCAAACGTCGAATTGCCACCGTTCGGCTACACGAAAGACGACAACACGACGGTGTCGTTCTTCGATATGTGCAGCAATCTCGGAAGTGGAATCCTCGTACTACCCCTTATTTCGTTAATGGAGGATATAGCAATCTGCAAGGCATTTTGTAAGTTCCAATAACTTGATGGTCTATACCATTGCTACACCATTAAAAAAAATATGAGTCTAACAAAAATATTTACAGCTAACGGGAAATCCGTGGACGCTACGCAGGAGTTAATCGCTCTTGGAATGTCCAACATCGCCAACTCATTCGTCAAAGCATTCCCCGGTAGCGGATCTCTTAGCCGAAGTGCCGTTAACAACGCTTCAGGTGTACGAACACCATTGGGAGGCCTCTACACTGGTAAGCGCCAATAACCATCATAATTGAAATTGCTTAGAATGAAAAGAAACTCGATAATTAACAAAAAAATATTTATTACAGGTATTCTGGTGGTGCTAGCTCTATTCTTCCTTACACCGTACTTTTACTTCATTCCGAAAGCAACCCTGGCAGCCATCATCATCGCCGCAGTTATTTTCATGGTCGAAGTCAAGGTGGTCAGGCCCATGTGGCGAACCAAGAGTGAGTTTATTTGTTTATCAACATATGTATCTAACATTGCGCATTTCGCATGCATAACGATATTCTAACCGCAGACCTTGATTATTTATAGAGTCCGACTTGATACCCGGAGTGGGAACGTTCATTGCCTGTCTGGTGTTACAATTGGAGGTCGGCATCGCCTGCGGAGTTGGTATTAATGTCCTGTTTATCCTTTATCATGCGGCTAGACCCAAGATCAGCGTCGAAAAGTTAAAGGTAAAGAATGTAGAGATAGCATACAAATTTCTTCTCGAAGAGTTTATTTTAATTAGTCTAATTGTATTTTATTAATTATTATCTCGATCGATGAGTTAAATTCAATACAGTTGAAAAATATTTTAATCATAACTCAATTCCAATCGCGATCAACAAACCAGTTAAACCAGTTCTCTTGTTATGATCATTCAATAAGTACAACATAAAACACAACTGACTATCTTTTTTTTCCTGTAAACAGAGTCGTCGTGGCGTAAACTACCTGATGTTGACACCCGATCGCTGTCTCATCTTCCCGTCAGTGGATTACGTGCGCAACCTCGTGACTAAGTACAGTCGTCGTGAGGGTAGCGAATCAACGCCCGTAGTCATCGACTGTACTCACATCTACGGTGCGGACTTCACTGCGGCCAAAGTAATCGAGTCACTGACAAAAGACTTTGCGGCGCGAGGTCAGCCGTTATTCTTCTACAACCTCAAGCCCTCAGTGTACGCCGTTTTCGAGGGTGTAGCGCCTAAGGACTTCGTTGTTTATTACACAGAGGAGGGTCTCGATGACTTACTTAAGGAGCGCGCAGGTTATCTCAAGCAACAACTTCAAGATATACCCTAGCTACGAGAATTCGAAGGTGACGCGAAGGTATCGTTGCGACGACGATGACAATTGGTCGCGTGTACTGATGGAAAAGACACGTCCGGAATAAGAAAAAATTTAAGTTGAAAATCTGAATGGAAAATTCACATGGATATTCTATATCGATCCGTTCATATTTATCGGATAATTATACAGTTTTAATATCGTAAGTCGGCAATAAAAATGAAGCACAATCAGTATTAGAACGGCTTAACTGTAGAAACCGAATCCTTGCCTTACTGTTAGTATCGTCCAATGGTTTTGAACTATTTTAGCTTAGATTTTAAAGATCGGTTCCTACACTTCTCACATTCTGAAACTGGAATATTTCTGATAGTATGAATCAGAAGTAATATAAATGTGAATTTTTGATACAGATTTCCAAATGATTTTTCCGACAATATTGTTGGATATGTGAGAGGGGTACCGTCTTCAGGACAAGAACAAGTTTAAGTTAAAAATGTAGGATAGTTAACAACTTTCTTATGTTTTTGACTCAAGCTTAGCGCCATGCTATACCCCTGGTCACTAATTTTGCCTTCTCCTCAATGAGGATCACTTACTCCGCTGTTCCGTAAACTCGTGCATCGAGTATCACTTGTTTTACGTAAATTATTATTATTATGTATTTTTTATTACGTACGTAAATTATATCCCAGTATATACATACATTATGTATACTTTATATATATATATATTCGCGTTATGTATACTTTATACACCGAATTTTCATTTATATAGTTTTAGTTGCAATTGCTTTACGAGTGTGAGATTGCGTGTATAATTTTCGATTCTTCATCATTGGAACACGACAAATCTTTAAGCAAGGCATCACACGCCTCAATTGCAATTGAATCAACAGAAAATGTTGATATTGTGCAATTAAAATCCTACGATTTACTTAAGATTTTAAGATACTTAGATAGGTATTGAAAAAAAAACGATTCTCGAATTTACAATAGTATAAAACTGCAAAGCGCGTGACGTCCGTAATTTTAGCATTTTGGGAAAGCATGAAATACCAGTGTTCTCGATCATAATGACTTAAGGAGAATCTCTTGGTATTTCATTTTTTTCGACTTTACAATAACTATTCAGCAGCAATTGTACATACAGGAAGCCTTGTAGTTCTTAGCCAGTAGATTTTTAAGATATTCTGTGATAATTTTGTAAAAAAAAAGAGAGATAAGATGGTTTGCGAGCATGTGTTTAGCGTGAGTGAGATTAGAGATGAAAAAAAAAAAATGTCGACAGAGATTATATACATAAAATGTATATTGCGTGTACATAAAGCAGTATTCAGAGTACACAGTATTCTGGTAATATCCAGAAAAGTACATTAATTTGTAATAAGAAACTTTAGGGTGAAACGATAATCGTTTATATGTAATAAAGAATGTGTACGTGAAAATCAATGCGGATAAAGTTGCGTTGCTGACTGAATCAACAACATAAACATTCCACAAAATGTATATCGCGTAGTCGGCCAGAAAAAAAATCATCAACTAAGTGAATGTGAAATCTTAGGAGTATGTATCTTGTAGGCGAATCAACATCACATTCGATTTGTTTGCATTTAACGATACTTAGATTCAAACGGATTACTTAAAACGAATTACTTATTATATTTTTCCATACCGATAAATCATTGTAATAAAGAACGATTCATGATTTCAACTTCGATGTAAACAGATTATACCACATGGCAAACACTTTTTGAAAAGCCCACGATGAAATAACCAAAGGTTTTTTGCGCTAAAGTGTAATGAAATCTTTTATCGTCGAAAATCAGTTGACGTCCCAAATGACATTAAAAATTCAAATAGACAATTTTAATCACATACCTACGATGGGTTCTCGTGTCGCTTGGTATGGAACGAATCGAAGCTGGATCTTCGTTCCTATTGTAAATGTAAGTCATTGTTCCAATTGCATAGGCAGTACCGAGAGTACGGCGAGATGATACACCGTGTGAATCAGAGAGATATCGCGCGGTGCGACGATTACTCATTGTTGATTAGAATAATTCCCATAGTTGTACGATGATTATATATTTATAAATATGATGATATATTGCTTGTTTAACACAAATTTCTTCGTCTTTGTTCACTTTCTTTATTGCAAATCCCTTCATTATAATGAAATATCCCAACCCCATTTACAAAGTCGAGTCATTAAAGATATGACTTGATTATACAGTTTTGAAAAGTTATCATACAGGTGTGTCAGTGTAACTTAAGCTAGTATGAGTAAGTTTAAACGTATTATTGTAAATTTCATACGTTAGTATTATGTAGTAGTAGTAGCAGTAGTAGTAGTAAGTTAGAATGCTTTCCCTACAGTCAAGTTACCAGTGAGTGCATTATAATTTTTCAATGAGCTGAAAGCTCAGTGCAACAGATGCTTTTTGTTTCTTATTTAACGATCTAAAGATTAGTACGTGGTACAAATTCTCTCGTTTTTTTTTACCTAACTTAATTAATAATATTTGCCTTAATATTATTGAAAATTTTTCGAATTAACGATTCTCAGTCTCGCCAAAACGAAATGTAAAACATTGTTTGGAAGTATCACGTGACGTCGTCGTATTTTGATATGCAATACAATCTTATCTTAATGATTCCTTAAATATTTGTGCACTTTTAATGTATAATTATATATCTACACTAACTATCTATCACTATAGTTAATAATAAACAGTGATAAAGATATTCCTTATACACGATAACAACATTAAACTCAAAAAAAAAAATATAAGACTTTTTTTTTTACAAAGATTTCGAAAAATCATTGGCTCACTCGTGATCACAAACGAAGATAATACTGATCCGTATAAAATTTGTCTGCTTTACTTTAAAAAAAGTATACCCATATCACCGAAGCTCAAAAGAGCGCTTCGCACTTTCTACGATATGTCTGATCGAATTTGCCAACTCGACGCAACATTTGGAAGGATCAATTACCGCGTACCAGGCACCGAAGTACTTTGCTAATGCTTTCTAGAATTTTTCTCTGTGAAATTGACTTTGTTTTACCTCACTAACAACTGCTAAAGTCTTTAGAAGGAGACCTCAATAGTCGTTATAAGTTTCGAGATTATTGATTTATCTGATATTATTGGATGTTGCTATAATTGCGTCTCGTTCGTTGTATGCATCCTACGGCCAGCCGAAGTCAATGCCGGTAAGTTGGTAGAAGCGCTGATTGAATGGCCGGTAGAAGTCTCTAAGGCGCTGAGTGGCTACTGGATCGATGACAGGATGACTTCGGCCTTTGTTTTTACCTTTAAGAATTCATTAAAATTTCTATAAGTAATTGTTTCCAATATTCTAAGTTTGACAACAGAGTTTTTGAAAGAACATCTTACCAAGGCAATGAGGTGTGGCACGTTCTTCAGATTTGAGAAGACACGGGAATCCCTTCGTGGCATTGAAGTAGAAGTGTTTCTCGGAAATCAGTCTTTTCAGTCCAAGAAAATCCTGGACCCTGGTGATCTCGACCGCGGGATCAGCTATCAGCCGTTCCCCCGAGACGAAGAGAAATTGAGACAGAGGGAAGTAGTTGAGCCAGCGTTCGAGGTGCTTTGCGTACACGCCAATTCTCAGTGGTGCCCAAGTTGTGTCTACGACCTAATGAACGATATTGATAAGCCTGATTGAATTTGAATTAAATTAAGTTACATTTCTTAAGAGTGCTGGATCATGTTAACAAAGATTGTGTGAATTTTGGATGCAAATAAGTTGGGTTGACGCGAAATTCTAATAACCGTTGGAACACTAAACTTAAAGATAGTGTAGAATCAACTAAAAAACAAAAAAGTTCTCTGTGCTATAGATCTTGATCTTACCTGCGATCCATTAAGAAAAGCCATATCCTCGAACTTCGGCATTTCGATTCGCTTGCTTTTGACCTGCGTGTAGTCGGATATCGCTCTGGTCACAGGATCTCTCACCACGACGATAAGCTTAGTTCCTGGATCCATATGCTGCACGCGTCTAGGTGCCTCTGCGGTGACAAAGTACGAAGGTGTCTTTTCCATCGTTATCTGTCCCTCCAACGTTGCTGGCATTCTATGTCTGAGTTCATAGATTCCTCGATTAGGAATATTGCGATTGTAACAATACAACGTTTGTATGGATTTAGAGACATCTTACCTGTACCAATGGAATCCTTTAGCGTAGTGGTGATCGAAGAAGTGGACCTCTGAACCGGCAGCTCGAATGTCTGGATGGAGTCGCATGAATTCCAAAAGGGCTCGCGTACCGCCCTTTTTTACTCCTATAATGAGAGCGCTAGGAAGTTGTCTAGTGGCAACCAGTCCTTGTTGTCGTAAAACTTTGTACTTCAGAGGTTCGATGGCATCCTGCATATGAAACAATCATCAAATTGTTTAATAGTATAATATTTATAATGTACTGATAAGTTTACTTTAAACCATTTGTATTAGGTTTAATTGATAAACTAAAAAATAAATGTATACTTCTTATCAAGAAAATTAACTTTGATGAAAAGTAATAAACTACATCTCTTAGGTCATTCAACTGTACAAATTGTACGAATGATTTATCAACTGAATTGCTGACCATTAACACCCATTAACTAATAAATTAATTTTTCAACATACCTTGAGCGTGTCATTGTTGGGCCAGAGCGGCACTAGCTGCACCTTTGTCATTCTCCTCTCTAGATCAGCAACGTCGTCCAATGGTATTTCCTTGACCTCGCCGTCCCCATAGCTTCTGTCCTCGCTCGTAGCAACCGGACTGCTGCTAATCTTAATACGCCTGAATACGATACGCCGGGATAAGCCGCCAAAGACACACGAGTTCTCGATGACGACAAAGAGGAGGACGATGAGGAAGCAAGCGACAGCGACGAGCCTTTTGGTGCGGGTGACCGGCGGCGTCGGCAGTTCCATCTTACCACGACGGACGAGCACGACCCGCGCTTTATCATGGTCCAGCTCGAATCAGATGCTCCCGGGTGCTGGCGTTGTAGACCTTTAGGTTTTAGGTTCGCGAAGTTTAGAGAAAGAGACAAAGAAAGAGGAGAGATTAGATAATAAATTAAGTTGCTTGAAGTTTTGGTACAGGATAATCAAAACTTTCGCTGTATTTTATAAGAAAAGATTAATTGTCATCTTGAAGTGATTAGTTTAACTTTATTAGTTAAAATTTAGCTATCAATTAATAATAGTGGAACTACAGAGTTTGAAAATCAAATCATCCTAGACGAAAGGTATTTCTATATCAAATAGACGCTTTTCCTAAGTGTACTAATGAGGATATGAAATTCTGGGAAAACATTTACTTTAGGAACGCGAGTATGTTTCTAAGTAATTAAAATGAAATTACATTCACCGACAATGGCAAATCCTCAGAGTCTTAAAAATGATCCTTCTAATGGGACACTTGAATAATCGCTCTAATTATATCTATGTAGCAAACTTCATCAAGAATTTAAAGTAGTTTCGAGTAAATGTTAGTCGGAATTCCAACTTCTGAGAATTCATTCGTTTCGTTTTCACTTGAGAAACTCAAACGAGACGAAAGCGCAAGTTTGCAACGGTGAGAGAAAGAGAGAAAGCCGTATAAGAACGCGAGTTCCATGAAGATATTATAGTCCCAACTTTTTACTACGTCGGATTTACGTACTATTTATTTTATCGCAAAACAAATTGACTTAATGCAGACATTCGAATTGATATGATGTTCGACAACATTTTCTTGAATTTAAAGGATTGTAACGTTATTTAAAGTCAATAAAATAAAAATAATTTGACACTTTTTACTTGTTTTATCAATTCATTCTAATAAAAAATATTCAATTCTCTCACTCTTGAAATAAAATGCAAATTTAATTTAGCACAGTAAAAAACCCGAATAAAATTAAATTTCACACCGCCCAGGAAAAACCTCGTCATTCAGTCATTCACCTCACGTCTCGCATTCCAACTACCTAAACAACTTCAAGACCGAGAACGGCGTTATCGTTACCGTTGCGCCCTCCTCCTAAACACACACGTATACAATCAGCCTCAAGAGACAATTGCTGCGTGCAACTACCGTACCTCTGTATACACACACATATACATACTTACATACACACATATATGAGAGCTAAGGACGTTGTGCTACGACACCGCAGTGTGCCAAGTACCTTCCGTCAGCTTCACTGCGCACTATCGTCGTCGTCGTCGACGTCTAATTTACCGAGAGGGATAAGGACATTGTCGTTGCAATGCAATGTGTAACGAGGAAGAGCGCGTGCTATACACACGCGGCGCGATTAATTAGCCGTATACATACACGTGGTAGCTGTGACACTACGTCGTTGCATTCTATTATTTCCCCCCTTTTCGTATATATCTCTAGCACACCGTGTGGTAATCGATACTATAGAACGAGCTCGCTATAATTAGCAGGGCACGCTGATGTGAAGAGAGAGAGAGAGTGAGGATTTTGATCTAGTAAATAAACATAGCTTTCTAGGTAATATTTTTACTTCGGTTGCCTCGGGAGGTTTGCTGTACATATACGAGAATGCGTGTATAGCTATATGTTATATGCTTTGTTTTCATTACTTTTATGAGCTGTCTGCTCGCTACTGCAATGTAGCTGAATAAAGAGCAGGAGGAGGGGGAGGAGGCGTTTTTTCATTTACATCGCAGAGGCGGTCGTAAAGCTGCGCGGAGCGATGCGACAAGAAAGCACGATAACGGTAGTCTCGGGGTTTACGAGGCTGGAAATTGGGTGTCGCGTGGATTGCATAGAGAGAACGATCAGGTTGCTGAAGTTGGAGTGCAGTGTTTAAATGAAAAATTTTTATTTACAACAATGTTTCACAGAATATGTATATTAGATTTCAAAATAACAATCAACTTGTCACTATATACTTATCAACTTCAACTATACCACGAGTGCGTTAACTTATAAACAACCTCACACCTACACAGCGCTTAAATATCAATCACTCTCTGTTGACAACCCACGTGTCCACCCCTCCCATAAAAACTCACCCGCACGCTGTATATATAGCCTTGCGCGACCATCCGAGGACCATCACAACGCTATATATATATATACACACACACCTATATATTTACTTCTCATCCACTCAACACCCGGCATATCTCCTACCCATACCTAGGTACGTAAACATCCTCTTGTTATCATACACCTTACCACTACACCATAATCTCACAACTACACCCTACAATTAAAAAAGAAAAAAAAAGCTTTAACCAACAAACCAATATCAAACTCACCTTTTGTCAGACAGCGACGACACTAGCAGCAGTAGCAACAGCGAAACGTCGACTGTAGTAGCTTTACTCCGGTGTGTGTAGGCACACGCGTTGCGGCGCACGTCCTGCGCGCGCGGCACAGCAGCAGCAGTAGCAGCAGTAGCGTCTCTCTCGTCCGCGTTCCGCGAAATCAATAGCCGCCTGCGCGCGCGCGCAGAGGTTGAAGCTTCTTCTCGAGTAAGTGTATGTGTATGTGTGTGGGGTTGTGGGGGTAGCGCCAAACTTTGATTATAAACGCGCGTGGTGGCTTGGTAGAGCGTGAAATTTTCTTTTGATGGTGATTAGGAAGTGGGTGATTGATTGGAGCTGGTGAGACGTGGTGGTGATCATGGCGGTTTGGGTGGTTGGTCGTTTTTTTATAGGGAGATTGTATGGTTATAAATTTATGGTTATTGGGTTGGTGATTTTCTGCAGTATATGTTTTGGTAGAATTTTGATGTTAGGATTGATTGCTAATTTGCATTTTATGGTTTGTTCTATATATATTTAAAATTGAATATTGATTTGTAGGAACGACTTTGATCGTTATTTGATTGTTGACACTGAAAGAATAGATGATTATTATTTTGTGATTTGGTACAGAATAGAAACACAAAAAAACGAATAATATATAAAATAAGAAAAAGTATAAATTGCAACTTTAAAAACTTAATTTGAAATTAAAGACCAACCATATTCGTTTCTTATCGACTACCATTCAATAATAATTCTTGTAAAATAAACGTACTAATTAGAGAAATCAAAATAACACCTATATCTTTGATTATAGCCTTCAACCGCAAACAATCAGTTTTCAGGGTTGGTAAAAAAAATATGGAACACAGTTATACTGCGGGAAAAGAAACAAAAGGTCCAAATAAGACCAAAGAATTAAATGACTGGACAAAAGAATAATGAGAAAAAAGCCAGGTTTTGACGCTTGGTATTATCCTGTATTCTCATTAGTGATTAAATTACAACGACTTTCACTTACATTACAGCGGTACCGGAACAGGCTCGGCTCATCGCAGGACTATATATATAATACGCTCGCTTTGATCTTCTTTTTTTCTCTTTCTCCTCTTTTTTTTCTCTCTCACTCACTCTCGCTCTCTCTCTCTCACACTCTTTTTCTTCATGCCCTCGACTCGTCTTCGATCGATCGGTCGAGGACGACACGCCGACGTTTGCGAAAATCGATATACTTAGCCCTCCGGTTCTGTGCATATATGTGTATGTATGTATTTATGTGTATGTGTGTGTATGTGCACGTGCATGTGTATATGTGTGTGTGTATTGAAATTTGAATGTTTTTTTTTATAGCGTGTTTCGATTCTTCTTTCGTTTATAGAAAAGCACAAGAAGTGGAAAGTCTCGGTTTCTTAATGCGCGGTGAATGATGAAGCAAAATCGCCTTGTTTCTCTTTTGGTTTATTTTAGGTCTAATAGGTATATAAGCTTCGACATCGTTTGTGTCACCAGATTGGTGAATTGACAAAATTTTATTCTTTCTATTGTGGAGAGGTTTTCGTAAATTGATGGAATTCTTATAGGATTAGTTTATGCGTGTCTATATGTAGCACAGGCGAACAGAAAATTAGTTTACAATAGGTGTCTTAAATCGTAACACGTATTTTAGATTCATTGAATCAGAATTTAGATAGATAGATAGATATATAATTTCTATATTGGTAATTCTGTGTAATAAAAATCCATTAACATTAGAATTTAAATTCTTCATTATAATTTCTGTGCAAAATAGCTTTAGTAAATAAACGTCATTTAATTGAGAGAAGCTTCATACAATTTAAGAATCACTTTTTACATATGAATAGAAAATGATGAAATAGTTTTTCAACGCAAGTGACTAATTATAATTGAATATTTACAAATAAATTGTATAACTTGAAGCTTTCTAAGTGTTAGGATTAATTACAATTTTTCATCTAAAATATTGATGTAATATAATTACAAATATATATATATACTAAAAATTCTCACTATTACGTAACTGCTAATTGGACGTAATGTTCAAGTCATATATTTTTCATTTTATTTATTTCTGAATCACGAGAAAAAAATAAATAAAAGTATCTTAGGCCCATAATTATTTATGTTCGTGTTATTTGAGTTTATATTTAAAATAATTAATAACTTTCATAAATCTTTGAAACCTCCTAACAGTAAATATACAATTTTTTCATTATCACCTAACATAATTATACTTTAAAAATAATTTTACATGGTATAATTCTTATTATGCTTGAATTTATTTATTTTTTTTCAAATTTTACCCTTTTTTTAATCGAAAAATATCTATGTTAATAATTGTTTACTGTATATTTTTATGTATTTTTGAATGCGTTTTGTATTACTATTGTTTAAACTGACGTTTTTTTACTTCTAGTAAATTTTTTGTCGTTTCGTTCAAACTTTATTTTTCATCGAGAAAATTCTTATTGACGTTACAAAGAAAAACGTTGATTAGTCTTAAAGAATACGAATAGTTGCCGTTTTATCGTAAATATTTTTCATTATATAATAAATCCTATAATGTTTTTTTTTAATAAGTTTTAGATATTGAATGTTTCATTATTTCACGATTCCATAGTTATCATCGTTACCGAAAATTCGAACGAAAATAAAAAAAGAAGAAAAAAATATTTCAAAAGTATAGGCATTATCGACAGCATTATACTTCATCTGCCACTATCTAATCGTCCTCACCGAATGTACAACAATCCATTCTAACAAAATCTCACGCCAAACGTAAAGATACAACCAACCAAACCTATTATTACATATAGTCGGAAAACCTCAATCCCATCATTGATCCTCGAATGAAGGACCGAGGTGTATCCTCGTAATAATGTATATATATATATATATATCACTTACATCATTTCACAATCCAATCGTCAAGTTCACGAGAGCGCGCGTACGAGTCGTTTTGAACGACGTGTCGTAACGCTCGCTAAGCTTATAAGAAGCGCGAGAAAATATGTAAGTGTGTACGTGTAAGGGAGAGTGTCAGTCATCGCGTTCATTTGTACGCGGTGACGAGTCCGTGGGATCGGTATTTACACCTACGAGAGGTGATTGGACAATGGACATTGAATGGTTTTCCTGTTGATTTGAACTTGTTTCGCTTGGAGATTCCTGCTGGTGCTAGTCATAATCGAAATTTAATACGAAATAAAAATGTTACTGGTTCTTACTGGATATTTATTCGAACTTGAAAGAAACCGAAATTGTTTGGGACCCGAAAAAGCGTATCCACCCCTGATTATATCAGTTAAGTCTTCTGAGATGAGTTAGTATAGAAACCTATAGAGTTATATTCTGATATTAGAAATTTATCAACATTGATTTTCACAGAAATTATAAAATCAATCACGGCAATCTATCATTTTATATATATACAGGTGTGCAAAACAAAGTTCAAACCCAGTATCAATAAAATGAAACAAAATTACAGCTGATATCTTTTGACAGCACATCTCCATCTGAACAACGATCAAACCAACATCTCATTGTCCAGGGTCCAACAGACCAAATACAAAATATCACTTAATGTCTCTCCCATGTATCGTGTCATTGGTTGTCACCCACATGGTAAGTTGGCGCCCAACCACACTGACTAGCATTATCATCATCATCATGATCAGAATAGTCGCAAGATACGTGCTTGCACCCACACACGTGTCAAGAATCCTCTGCAAAGTTGAGTTTAGATGTACTTCCAGAAGATGATCCAATAGGAGATGTTGAGACAAGCAAACAGCGCAGGAAAGAGGAATCGCGACATGCGATCGATCTGCAAGGCATGGATCTTTGATCTCTGGGTCTTGTTCAGTTTCGGCGGTGTCGCAGGTTGCGCTGGTGGTGCCGGTGGTGCTGGTGGTGGTGGCGGTGGCGGCGGTTGTGGTTGAGGTGGTGGTGGTACCACAATTGGTGGGGGTGGGCCTTTGTGAGTAGGTGGACCCGTAAGGATCATTGCGTTCTCCTGGATGCAACAACGGTCGCTGCATGTACGCCTTACCGTGGCTGTAGCACTACGTCGACCACCGCCACTACGCTGCGTTATCTCCAGGAAGTGGTCGGGTGAGCGGCCGACCGGATCCTAGAGTGTACATACACGAATGGGTTTGATTTGGGTTGATTTGGAGTTGAAGTGGAAAGTGGGATTCTCATAGCTCCAAGCGATTATTGCAGTTTACAGTGTTACTAGCAATAGTAGTATGTGGTGGAAGTGAATACAGAAGTGAGGCTGGTTAAGATAGTGCTATTATCTCTATTGAGAACAATTACCTATAGGCAAGTATTATTAATTGTGAGTTAATGAAGTGCATTCTAGTGTCCAGGTGGTTAACCATCCAGATAATCATTTTGTGTCTTAGATTTATTGGTTAGTAATGGGGTTGAGGTTTCAAGTGGGATTCACATCACTGATAGATCTTCTTTATCTATCAGTCCATCTAGTTACATGATAGAAGTATAAATCTCTGGCCCAAAGTTTATTGGGTTATTTAGGAACACAAGATGACTAGTCAGAACATCTGCTGATTTCTCACCTGGGTGAATCTTTCTCTACTTCTAGACCAAATGTTCAATTGAGTGTTCTACTAAATATGATTACTCATGACTAAATAGATTTCATTGCTGTGATTAATTTAATCTCAATACTTATCAATAAAATTTATGACAAATCTAGTCTGAAAATCCAACCAAATATATAAGGCTAAGTGCAATTGACGAATGAGAAACCGAAATGTTGTGCGATCGATATAATCCTAAGAAACTACGTTAGCGGGTAATAAAAAATGATAGATTTTTAATAATATTCTAGTACCCATAAAGACTCCGGCTGCGACTGGTTGTCAACCAACTGACATTGTCGACAAACAAGAGACTAAAAAAGGGCCAGAAACAGAGGAAACAAATTGTAAAACAGACTATCATAATACTTCTATAGCATGTTTATCTCAGCGCAGAGAAGACATCTGCAGTTCCGCAAAAAAAAAATCATGACCGAATAAAAGAAAACGATAATGAGGCACTAACTTTTCCTACCTTGCTGGTAATGTCGAAGATTTTGTCCATTTTTTCAGGCGTAGGATTTGGCGCAGGTGGAGGAGGTGGTGGCGCTGCTGCTGGCTTTCCTGGAGGATCACTTGATTCGCCGATCACCAGAACGATGTTTACAAGGCAATATTCCATCAGTGCCATGAACACGAACACCGTACACAGGGACATAAACGCGTCCACAGCTTTTAAATAGGAGACCGGCGGTAACGTTGCTTGACTCTTCGCGTGCTGAGTTGAGAGGGTCAGGAGCGAGGTGACGCCCAGGGTCACACGGGCTGGCGCAGCTTCCGGTTTGATCCAGAACGAGACCCACTGTTGGATTTATGAATATTTGTTAATCAATAGGTTGTTTGGATCAGGTTTGATGGGAAATTAAACAAAAATTTCGAGCTACTTGCAAGAATTGACTGAAATTGAATTTTTATTTGGTGTAAAATTATAAATACTAATGGATAACAAATATTTTTTAAGAGTACTCGTGCATTTATTTAACAATGTAGAAAAATTGAAGGTAAGATTATTTCTTAATCATATATTAAGACATTTAATAAACAGTTTCGAGGCATTGCTAAAACTTACCGACATTATTACAATCAGGCAGGTTGGTACATAAGTATGAAACAGGTAGTAACCGAGACGTCGTTTGAGTACAAATATAACCTCCAAGCAGGTGAAGTTACCTACATACAAAAAAATACGAAATTAAAATTTTTTTTATGAAAAAAAAAAAAATGATTTATAACTAAATATTATTATGGTTTGATGGATGATTATTGATGAAAAATAATTGACATGCAGGCATTCATCGACCACCCGAAATCCACAGTCGCAACCCTCCCATTCATTAAATTTATTTTTGTGTCACTTAACCGAGCCCATTTTACACCTCCAATCCTCTTTTACTTGCTCAACCACCGAAAAACTCACTTTTTTCGACCTTACATACATATCAACGTAATCGTCTGGAGCACAAATGAAAGGCCGATCGCTTCATCAAAGTCAGAGCGATCGTAATGAGCTTGAAGACTACACAAGGCGATTCAGACAAAGCCAGAGACGCGTCGCAAGTAATCGCAGCAAAGGCTTAGCTAAAAATACTCTTCCCGCGCGTTAAATTAACGAAAGGAAAGTACAGCTTCGGTAGAGGAGGGGCAAGTCACATCAATTAGCGGATTCACCGTCGCGTATACAAAGGGGGCAAAAATATATTGGATGGTGGTGAGAGGATGGAGGGGATAAAATGACGCGATGAGCATTGACATAAAGGATTGACGTACCGGTGGAGTAGACCTGCGTGCAGTCGGCCGTGTAATTCTTGACGAGCTGCAATTGGGGCAGTTCGATGTTCTCGTCAACTACGAGGGGCACATCCGGATCCCACTGGAAGATCATCTCGTCCGTGGTGTGCGACACTGTTGACCGAGTTTTTTCATCCATTACCACAGACATACATATATACACACGGCTCTAACAGCAGCGTCGTCGGTCGATTTAACCGCGAGCCGAACAGCAGAGAGAAACTCTCTCTCTTTCTCTCTTGCTTCTTTTTTTTTTCTTTTTTGTTCGTGCCAGCTCAAAGGGAAATGGCGCCCGCGCGCGAAATAAACCACAAAGGCCCTCTTTGGGTGAGTGTGTAGGTGCTGCGGGTGAAACGCGAAAAGTGGAAAATCGAGGCTATACGCGCGCGAGAGCAGGCGAACGAGCGAGTGAATGAGTGAGGGGAGCGTTGATGTTTAAATAACGCGGAGGAGAGGGTTTTAAAGCGGCTCTCGGCAACAGATTAACCGAGAGTTGACAAGAGGTTTGTTTTTTTTCTCGCTGTTGTTGTTGTTTTTTTGGTAAGGGGAAGGATTAGGATCGAGTGGAGTCGATGATCGTTTTAACGAGTGGTGGAAGAAAAATTGATTTGTGGAGAGCGGTTGGATTTAGTAATTAGCGGAAGGGTTGTTGAGTGGGCCTGATTTTGGGTGCGGTGTGAAGTTGAGTGCAGTTCGAGTGATGTAAAAACGCGATTTTCCTTTGAGCTTTGATTTGTTTTCTTTTGTGGAGTAAAATTGAATTGACCATAGTAATTTATATAGAAAAGTGACCATTCTATGTAAGTTTAGTGGAATGTTAGATATGTGCAAGTAGACGAAGGTCAAGATAGGCTTAAACATTGCTCTTTCATCTAATAAAAGAATCAAACCTTTTTTTTTATTATTTGGTCAAATTTCGTTTTAGATTCTAAAGCAAACACTTTTTTGAAAATATATTTAGAACTTAAACTATACACAAGTAAATAAATGTTGAACTTACGACTTTCCATCTGCAATTTACACTCTTGCGTATCGTGAGGGTAAATCAGAAAGTTCATCGCACACGATAACTTTAACGTCAACCTACAAAGAAATTACTGCATTAAAAACACATATTTGGTCCTAAAAACGAAAATAAAAATAATAATCCACTCAAGTTAAAAAAAATATGAAATAATTACAGTTTAACTTCTATAGTCGCATTTTTTATCTTTCTCCTCAATAGTTCTTATTTAGTTTCACCAGTACTTTAATATAATTTTTAAATTACTTCATTATATATATATATACACACACACAAGCGCGCGCGCGTTTTACTTTATAGCAAATAATTCATAAATAAATGTACAAGTTAAGAATTTTGTATTAAATGTTATTCTGTCTCTAAAAAATCAGCTATAATAATCCTAATTTCTAAATAATTTTAGGTAAATTTGGTATGCTTAACATTAAACAATATATACGTACTTAACCATGTACAAAATGGTTTTATCCTTGTACAGCCAGAGATAGTGATTTGGTATCGTCATCGTCTGGAACGTCACAGATTTGGCGTTCTTGAAGAACGAGTCCGGCCTCCACATTCGTTTCAGCCAGTCCACTTCTAGCAATCTTTAAAAATCAAATAGAAATCCGTTAATAGTGAGAATTTGATTAAACGATTATTTCGATATGAATTGGGATGTACCTATATTCAGACGTCATGTTCTCCGGAAGCCGCAACCTATTGTCTTTCCACGTTTGCGCAAAGAAAATGTCGGCGGCGTACGTCTGTATGGTAACAGATATTAAAATATTATGAGGTTCTAAAAAATTATATACTATCGTCTCTGTTTTAATATATCACATGTATAATCGATGACAATATTAGTTTTAAGTTAGTTAGTGTGCAGTACACCAGGCCTATGTACAGGTATTTGCTAATATCTCTATAGGAGTTACCACGCTTGATCTATGGTTATAGACTTCAAAAGTGGTAATTGTATAACTGGTTTAAATAAATAAATAAATATGTTCTTGTCACGTTCAGTAATGTATTATAAAGCTGAGTGCATGAGCACTAATGTGCTGAGTGCATGAGCACTAATGGCGCCATTTGATAAGTATATGCATGATATAGAGATATATTCCAATACTATAGGCTAACACAATTTCCAAATTTATTTTATATTTTATAAAATTTTAATATTTTAAAGCAAAAAAAAAATAGGCTAGAATGAATGTTATTTAACTGAAAACTCTAGACAACAGAGATTCCTTTTGAAGTCAATAATATAGGTGTATTTTAAAGGTCACAGATTCAACTTGCAGTTTGGTTAATTATTTTATTACACTACTGTATATAAAATAATTAACCAAAACTTCCAACGATTTTGAACTTTATATATTATCAATTTAATATTTAATTATTTTTGTAAAGTACCTCTTTTTCTTACATTTAAACCATTAACTTTAGAAAGTGTTAATATTCATCAGTTCGTTGGCTGAGAGAAAGAAGAGGCTAACTCGGGCAGGCGCATAAGATAGTACTAACTCGGGCGAGAACGAAAGAAAGTCCTAACTCGGGCTCTCACTTTTAGATTTTTGCGGTTGACTGTACTTTCGCAGACAAATTTCGTTCAAACCGGATTTTTTGATCCGCTGAACTTGATTTTGGAGTCTCCTTTTCTATATAACAATAAGTTCATGAGCGGGAGACATTTTTCACGTTAATGGGAGACTCCAAAATCAAGTTCAGCGGATCAAAAAATCCGCTAGGTATCATCTGATTTACACGAGAAGTTGATGTATACGAAATTTGTCTGCGAAAGTACAGTCAACCGCAAAAATTTAAAAGCGAGCGCCCGAGTTAGGACTTTCTTACGCGCTCGCCCGAGTTAGCCTCTTGTTCCTCTCAGCCAACGAATTCTAGAAGAAGCAAATGTTTTCTCTAGTTTTAGTTCCTTTCTTCATATTTCACGAAAGACTTTTCTACATTGAGAAAAAAAGATAGGAAAAAATCCAAATGTGTTTGGAAAAATTACCATATTTCTAGTAAAACCACCACAGGCTGTAAAAACCCCAGAAATTACCATATTTTATAGGAAATTTTACCATAATTATAGGAAAAATTACTATAATTCTGGTAAATTTTCTAATAAATTATGGTAATTTTTTGGGTTTTTACAGCCTGTGGTGATGTTACTAGAAAAATGGTAATTTTTCCAAACACATTTGGAATTTTTCCTATCTTTTTTTCTCAGTGTAGATTGAATGATTTAATCTTTACAACAAGGTATTTATTCTAAATCCTTTAAAAGGATTTATACCTTGAAGTTTTTAGAACATTACATTTTGATTTTGTAGTATTCATCTTAATTTTACACTGACAAAACTATCTAGTTGACTATCTAGACTATTAAGCTGAATATAGTTACAATAATGATAGAAATGGCCCAACTAATATTAAAAGACCAAAACAGTAGTTTATGCAACAAGGGCATGAAGTTCACGCCCAAGTTGCATGCAATATTATCTGCAATTATGTGCGTAAAGTTGATGCGTGAAGTGAAACTTTCCGGTTCGTGAAATTTACTTCACACGCATACAATTGCAAAAAAAAGAATTTACTTCAAATATACAGTGCCTTCTCTATCCCAGTACATTATCCAACAATAGTACAAAACAAACGAACCATCGAGTTCTCGTCGATAGAGTCGAGACCCATGACGGTCACGTGGAAGTACACCACCGTCGCCTGTCCGTCCTTCTTCGGCGGCCTCATTTTATCGTAGAGCTTCGGATCTTCTGGCAGCAGGTCGTAAAACTCCAGGCTTTTCCTGCAAATGATTCGCGGTTTGTTTGTTTCATCATCAGCAACCGTTCCATCGCGCTCTTTGAGCGAAAAGAACGTGATATACAATGCGGGGATTCGTTATTCCTTTTGCGCTTTGTCTTCACGCCGAGTTTGACGAGGTTTTTTATTCAATAGTACGAGAAATTACTGTTCTGTTCTAGTTTGTTTGGTGGTAAGTGAATGGCTGTAGAATACTTGTTTGTGTATACTATTTGATGATTGGTAAGAAAATATACAATAGTTGCAAACGCTTTTACATCGGTAGGGTCAAGCGGAAGATCTTATTGATTATGTTCGACTTGCTTGTGATATAAAGAAGTTAATCTTTTTATTCGATAAAATATGATAAAATATTGATTGCACGATAAGAATGTTACTTTTGGTATTCACCCACGCGTCTTGAAATAACTACAAGAAAGAACTACGTACGTTGTCTGCATCATTTTGCACGTAGACCAAAGTTACAAATTGGCACTTTTAGACAAAATTTTCGTCTCAGAATGTAGCTTTTTAAGCGACTAACGACCCGTCTTCATCCTCTGGTACTCATACAAAACAATGAGGAAATAGAATTTATTCTTTGTAATTTGTTTTGACTAACGAGGAGAGTGCATAACTGGATTTGAAGAATTAATTTTTCTTGTGAGAAAATTAAATTCAGTATACAGAGAGAATTTTCACATGAAAATTCTCTTCGTGAATCAATAATTTATTCTTATAAGACTTTTTTTGAGATGTGGATAAAAAATTGATTTTAAAAATGTGCTGATTTAAAATAATAATGTTTTTTTATTAAGTATCCCTTGGGCAGTGATTGCAGTTGGTAGTTTATGATATGAAAATGTATCAAATAATTTATAAAACAGACAGAAAAGGCTAATACTTGAGATTTTTTCTATTAAAAATGTAGAAATTATAAATGATCAAAGATATTCCAAGCAAATGGTTAAAAATCAGACCGATTATACCGATTTAAAAGAATCATATTTTTAAGCTTTTTAGCAATATCTTCGGTGCCTTATAATTTTCTGAAATTGGATATTTTTTAGCGATATAAGGTGAGATTTACTAGTACTGGGCTTTATTTTTAAGCATGAAAAATCGATTCTGAAAGCCCAATTAAGATTCACTTTCGAAAGGTTATGCATTCTCCTTGTAAGTTTAATATGTGACTCTTACGAATTAATTCAACTTAATTGCAACTCTTGCTTAACGAATCCAACGTTAATTTATATTAATTAGCGTAATTCTGTTCGCGTATCGTTTCTTTTCCATATTAAAAATAATGAAGAATTTAATTTTTTGCCAAGTACATACAGATATCACGTTCTATTAACTAACAAAAAGCAAAAGAAAACAAACCATTCCAAACATCAAAGAACTCTCTAAAAACATTGCAACTACCCTCTCCAAAAAAAAAAAGTAAAATAGACACATTCGTAACAATCCTTCAAAAACACTCGCACCCCTCGCGCGTGAAACCGGAACCGCGAAAACCCTCGACTTTTATGCCTATCAACGCGTTCGCTCAAGTTCGCTTCGCGGCGACGCGCAAGGTTGGAGGGAATCTGCAAGGCGATCTCGCGACGTATTTACACGGCGCGGGGATTAATCTTGACCTATTTTCTTCTTCTTCTTCTTCTTCTACTACTTGTGCCGCCGAAAATCGCGCGAGCGCAGTACGTCGTGCATTGATTTCTCGCGATGGCCCTCGCGCAGATTCGATGTCGCCGATGATTGCGATGGACTGTGTCGAGGTTGAATTCTTTTGTGTTCAAAGAGTGTGCGTGGAAATAATATTACGCGTGGAAAGTAGTATCCGTAGAATTAAAGAGGCATGTTGGAATGAAGTGAAATTACAGTTGTTGTAATACTATGTAGCAGCAAATGTGATCAAAGCTGCGGGACGTTATATAGCGAAAGCGTAAAATTGAGTTTCACGCACGTTACGTGTATTGAGTACTGTGTTAGGGTTGATTTTAATAGAAATTTAATTTTCTTATTGTTCTGCTTCATAAGCATAAAGTAAAAAATCGGTTGAGTATTTTCATCTACTATTTAGTAAAGCTAATTAGCACAACACTAAGAATCAGTTTGTTGAGTTATCACAATTAAAAGGAGAGATACATATTCACTACACTCGGAACATTAAAGAATTTTTTTTCCTTTTGAACTTTCTCTACAAAATGGAAGTCTTTGATGTTCGTGCTTGTTCATCATTGTGTGTCAGGGCTCGGTACAAAGGTTAAGTATCTTTCTAATTAAATAAAATTATTCTTCTCAGCTTAAATTTAATGATAAATCTTATGCATGCGAAAATTCTCGAAGGAATTTTCGTCGCACTAACATCAAAGCCATTGAATCTTTTAAAATATAGCATACGCTTATAAGATAAATAACAATAAAAAAAATTATTCACTTAATATTGTTGAAGTTTTTTCTTCAAATGATATTAAAATCTACATCATTATATGTATTTATCAAATTAGTTGAGTATAAGACATAAAGACAAATTATTTATTTGGATAAATAATAGCAGCTACTCAGATTCAAAGCAACGAAAGACGTTTTCGAAAATTGACGTCGTAGCAATCCATAAATAGACATAATATATATCGTGTACAGAACACAAATCAATACCGTTATATATAGTAACCTTAAAATTCCCGATTTCCCAATCCCAATTGCATCCTTCTATCAACTTCGGCTATAATTATACACGATCTAATGTTAACCGATTTACTATACCGATCCTCAATAAACCATGAAGAATTTGCTACTATTTCAACCACCCCACTTTACGCTACCCATTCACGTATAGCATACACCTTTCTCCATGTCTGCGAACCGATCTTCCCGCACCTTCGCTTAAAAAAGGCAATTATCCACGTCCCCCCTTTTCCCAACCACTCACGCGCATACTAAGGGGTCGCGGCGTGCACACAAAACCCATCGTCGTGCTCTTTAGCGTCTCGTCATCATGTCAGCATCGTGCCGGCTTTTTCGCATCCCCCCTTGCGTTATAGGTTGGGCGCATCAAAGCGAGTGTGCTTCTCTTACTGTGCGTCGGCGATCGCTGCTAGAAGTAGCAGCAGTAGCATAGGGTGCTGGTATCGTCGTCGCTCCCTCATCTTCTTTCGCTCGCTTCGTTCTCCAGCTTATATCAGCACATGCTATTAATATATATATGTATATACCACCGTACACAATTTTCTCTCGTCTCTTTCTTTCTCTCTCAATTTCACTGAGCTTCACGGCAGGCAACCTTTACACTGTCGACATCTTCGCCACGACGAAAGCATGACGGTTTATTATACGTGCGCGCGCGCTCTGTTCAAAGGTAAGTCAGCGACTGAAGCTCCTACTGCTGCTGTCTTTCTTTCTTGTCTTGCTGTAAAACACGAGCGAACGAGCGCGCGCGCGCGCAACGCTGGCTGGCTGGCTAGATTTTCTGCACGGACTGCAGAAATCCCAACCGCGGAGAGAGGCTGCTTGTTCCGAGAAGACGAGGAGGAGGAGGAGGAGTGGGGGTAGTGCGGTACTGGTGGTGGTGGTGGTGGTGGTGGTGGTGGTTTGTTGGTGGGGTAAGCGAGGACGCGAGGAGTATTCTACCTGGTGGTAATGAAGATAATTCGTCGAAGAGAAGAAATGGATGTGAATATAGAAAGAGAGAAAGTGCGAGGGATAAAGGGCAAAGGGGGAAATGCAAAGGTATAGGTTGGAGTGGTTTAATTAAAGCTATAGTGTGGTGTGAAAATTTGTAATTGTAATAGCTTTGTGTACGATAATTGTAAAAGTGGTTGGTAATTAGGTGGGATTGTTGGATGTGGAGGTGTAATAATTAAGTGGAAGATTATTGGTTTATTTTTAATGTTTGCAGAAGGGTTGACGATCAGTCATGAAAAATATATTAAACAACTGACGAATTTTTGTGGTGCACCCTAATGATGTTGTCAAACTTATACTTACTTAAGTATATCCAATGTTACGTAAAATAAAATTTTGATGTAATTTCATTAAGCTGAAGAAACTTTTGCTCATGTTCTGATTTATGGATATGTTGGAGTGTTTAATATATTATATTATTTAATATAATGTGACATTTCTCATATTTAAAATATATGTTTTCAAAACATCTTCAATTATGTAAAAATAAAATTAAAATTCGTTTTTTAGTAATGGCACAAAAAGACTGTACGTACAAAACAAATACCTAACACTGACGAATATACATCCCCTATACCAAACAATCCCGTAATTTTAAAATATCATCTCAATCAATCCACCAAACTATATACAATTCACTGAACATATAAAACCATATACCATTCCTCATTCACCATCCGCATTCACGCATCCCCTAAGAACCAACTCCCGAGTCACCGATAATACCGATCCCTCTTTCTACATCTCCATCTTCATTGACCTCGGGTAACTCAATCACATCACACACATACATATCGATACAACCTACAACTCTCCCTCGTCGTCCTACTCCTCTTCTTCGAGCAGCAGCAGCAGCAGCAGCTGTCTCTTGGTAACCTCGTTCCCCCCGGAAAAAGGCCTGCGCGCTTGCTGTCGCGTGTCGCTGACGACGGTTAAAAGTGAAAATTGCTGCCAACACCGCGAGGGCAGGCGTACTCGACAAGACCAAGAGAGAGAGACACTCGTGCGAGTAATCCCTCGCGGGGGGTGCCCTCGACCCTCCCGCGGAATTTGCTCGAATGCGGCGCAGAGTCGGTGAGAAAGAAGAAGAAGAAGAAAGAGAAAAAAAGAAAGAGAGAGAAGAGAAGCGTTGCGAGCGCAAGGTCCCGGGGTTTCGTCCTTTTGTTTCGACGAGAGACGCAGAGTCTTTCCGGCGTTTCTTTTCTTTCTTGTTTCCCCTCTCGATGCTGTGGATGCATACATGCATGCATGCGTGCGTGTACATGAGTGTGTGCGAGGGTTAGAAGTGTCCCATGAGGTAGAATGGTAGAGACGTGGATGGTGTGCGGGAGTAGAGAATCGGTCGATTGATTGGCTTGGCTTTATTTTGGGGTAATTAGATGGTGATTGGCGTTGCGGTGAGGGAGAACAAGAGTTTTTCTGGGTAGTGAAAAATGAAGATGTGGAAATGGCTGGAACGATAATAATGTTTTTACGATTTTTTTTAATTGTAGATACTGTAGTGCTCTACAATTAGGAGAAAGGCAGTACAAAAGAGTTTGAACATCCGTGAATACAGAATATTAGAAATTGTATAAATGGAGAACATAATAAGGGTTGTACGTTATCTTGACTATTTGTTCTCGCTTCTGTTATTTTTTCCAACTTTTAATACCTTAGTGTTTCTGGCAATGCTATTATTTACAATTACTAACAAAAAATTAAAATAAACGGTTTGTATAATGGATTAGACCACGATTTCTTCTTCGAGAATTATCTTTCCAGTTTTTAAGTCTCAAAGTAAGGAAAATCGCTTTCATATGATTGATATTTCAAATTCAATGTTTTTGGAATAGCAAAAATTATATTCAGATAAACCAAAATGGTTTCTGCGGCAGATGAAATAAAAAAAATTATTTGACCTTGCTATGCAGATATCTCAAAATTTTTAGAATAAGCGATATTTTGAAATTGTGGCGTCCAGTGCCAAAACTGAGGCCATCTTGGGTCGTAATAGGCCAAAGTACATCGTAGAATATAACATGGCCTACTCTGTCACACAAGCCACTTTTATGTATTTTTATTTTTAAATAACGAGCAGATATTAAACTAACTCTTGAGGTTTTATTTTATTTAAAAATCATATAAATCTATAATAATTATACACCATTTTGATGTTACTGAAGTAGTATAGCTAGCTAAATAAATTTTTATTCATTTTGTACGATTGTAAGGATAGAGAACTCAGATTTTTTAGTTAAGAGAAATACTAATAGTTTTACTATTCAATCGTATGCTCTCAGATTTCATAAATAGGCAGCAAGACTACTAGTATTTTATTTGATTCACAAATAAATTTATTAAAGATAGAAATAAGGTATCAGCAATATAAATCGTTAAACAAATCTGTTAAAGAATAGAATTTAAAGGTAACATAAATATTATTTAATCGGTTTGATCTCAATCTCTTCATATTTATATTAATACAGATAGAAAAAAAAATCTTGGTATCTTAAAGGAATGTCATTAACTATTAATGAATCGACATTTGGATATGGATAACGAATATTTCTTATCAGTTAAAGTAATTCATTATGGTTCCTTAACTACTAAGTCACATTCTTTAGCCTGTAAAATGGAAAGACAAAATCATATTCCTTAACTATTAAACACAACCATTCCATAACTATTGAGACATACACATTTGTCATGAATTTGGCACGAGACTTAAAGACCGGAAATTATTTTTTTTAAATAAATAAATTAGCATTTATCATAAAACTACTCGCGTATAGTATTGAACGGCACCATTATAGTTAATTGTAATAAAAAAATTTTCTCTATGTAGTTCACTCTTATACTATACAACCAAACATTAATCGCGCCTTAAAAACATACACTTCCAAACTACCTTCACACCTCTTTACCAACCCAACCACGAACTCTACCCACAACCTCAATCCTTCCACCCCTTGCAATAAACCCTAAAAATCACAGAACGAAACCCCTTTGAGCTCATAACCTCCAACCACCCTTTTATATACGCAATACCATACACTGCGTTCACCAGTCACACGACCGACACATACAAGCACCCGAGTAGATTGGTGCACCAGCACTCCGATGTTTATCGATCGTTCTCTCCTCGTCCCCCGTCGTCCCCCGCCTACACGCGACGACAACCAGCAAGCGCTGAGAAGAAGAGGGAGGGGCTGGAAATTGTGCCGCGAATAGAAAGCCGCGGGCGCGCCTTCGAGTGGCCGGCCTCTCGAGGACGCGCGCGCGCGCATGAAAGAGAGAGAGAGAGAGGAAGAATGTATGTATAGGTGAGAGGGAAGAGATGCGCCTTGATGCATACGGCGATAAGGTGGTAGGCAGTTAGGTCAGAGAGGATAGGAGGTTTTTTTTTCAGTAGGTTGGTTGGGTGATTGACGCTTGTGTGATGATGTGGTTGAGCTGTGGATAATGATGTGAATTTGTGGTGGGTATGGCGAGGTGTGAGGGTGGGTTAGGTTGTAGAGGGAGAAATCATTATGGGTAGGGTGGAAGGTTGCTTATGTTAATGCAATATTAACAATGGCATTTTGCTTTTACAGAATTTCGAAAAGGATTCTGTTTTCAAACGCTATATATGAAGGTGGATATATATTGACTTCGGTCGTATATTTACTTGGGTCTCTTTGCAAATTCAAAAAATAAAATGCTAAAATTTCAATATAATCACTTTTCTTACTATGTTTCATTTGTATTAATTAAAACATATAAGTAATGCGGTTGTTTGAGGTAGCTGCGTAAACAAGTAAACACTTTCATATCTCGCATCGATTCCAATTATATCAAACTCCTCGTTTTAATTTTAGCTGTACTTCAGCATTTATTTTTGTACCAAGCCATACGTGTGAAACGTCAAATTTAGACTTGAAAATAAAAACCGTGGATGCGTCGACATTTCAAGTCTTTCAGATAGAAATAAAGTTTTTCGAGTGATCTCGAAACTTTTCGACGTCATTCAAAAAAGATTCGCGATATAAATACTCGTATAAGGTTATTGAAAACTTGAACGATTTGGTAGTCAATGTAGAAATGTATATGAACTAAAAAACAAGTATTATTAGGATTTTGTACTATTGATCGGAAGAAGGAAGATTAATTGAGGTTAATAAGTGTAAGAGATTAAACAAGTATCGTTCAAATGTTTCGTGTTTCCACGTGTAAAAGAATCTGTTTAACATTTATTATTCTTTGCAACGTTTGCATTAGTTTTTTACGTTTTTCATTCAAACCAGTAAAACTTCATTTTAACTGTCATTTTCCTATAAACCTGGCTGACCATACACGGTTCCATTCCACTTACGTTTCCATCTATCGCTTCAAAATTTCATAACGATCCCATCACCATAATCAGTAATATAATAAACTCCTTATCCAACCATACCAAAACCACTTCAGACAGTCACCTTGTAAAATATCAACATCCACTCAAAACTTCTTCATCAAAACCATCCGTCCGCACACATCATTATATTTCTCCGCACCCCCGTTGCATCTTTACAAACACATCCCTCCTCTCTCACTCTCAGTTACCCTCATCACCGCGCGATAATTATTACATCTTGTATATATATACCATTGATTGCAGCGACACCCAATGTATCCACAATTATCACATACCCATAGCTTCCATCTCGCGTATAAGTACATCAAGAAGCTTCGCGCAGTTGATAATGATGATTCGTGTGTTATAATGCGATGGCAGAAGAGAGAGGGTGAAAAGAGAAGGGAGAAGAAGAAGTGGTTCTGGGTTAAGGGCTGTTAGAGTGTGCGCTCGCTCGCTCGCTCGTGGTGCATGGCGGACTCGAGTGCCGATCATCAGCAGTTTTTTTCGCTGGGCAGGAGCACCAGCGCGGGGTGAGTGAGAGAGCGGGTAGGTATAAGGCGAGAGAATGAGGGAAATTAAGATGCCACGCGATGGCTGTGAGATTTGCAGATGTGTTGGTGATGATGTAGGGGGAGGTTGATTTTATGATTGTATAGGGGTGGTGGTAGGGATATGGTATTTTTTTTGGATGGGGGAAGAGGTGTAGCCAGTTCTTTGATGGATTTTGGTTTGATTTTTTGGGAAAATGGTTGCAGAAGATAGCAATAAGATAATTAGAAAAAAATGAAAGGAAGGACAATAAAAGGTGTGATTATATCCTGCTAGAAATTGGTCTATCACGAAATGGCCAGAATTATAACAAATGGGTAGGAAAAATGGCCAGCTAATCGTCAGCGATGAAACGCTTTTTCTCACATTATATATGCCCAATTCATAGATGGCACTTAAATGACATAGCCTTAAAATTTTCCTTTTAATTTTTCTTACAAATTCCTACAATATAAATAATATATGAAGGCCAGAAAATCATTTACTGTAGCCTTTTTAGAGATATTTCGAAAACTTTTTTGTCATTATTTTCTGTCTCTCTCGCTCTTCTCCAATATAACTAGACTTTTACTACTCACTTTCTAACAAAAAAACTATCCAACTTTAAAACCTCTTAAATAGATCAAAACTAACTTGTGCCAATCTACGATAAACTCATTCTATTTTTCAATCTAGAAAATGGTCAAATAATGGGAGAAAAAGCGTTTCATCGCGAGCTAGAATTTGGAAAAAAGAAATACCTATTTTATAGCCATCGCCAAAATAAATACCCAGTTATTAGCTATAAAATGTTTTGGATTTCCACCAGGACCAGTAATGGTTACATTTTCCCAATAAGAAATAGAGGATATAATACTAGTTTTTAAGAGGAAATTATATTCTGAACGTTTTATAGTTAGTAGTAGATAAAGCATATCTGGTATAAAGCTGCTTCGATTATGAATTTGATTTTTCGTAAACACATTTCAACATTTAAATGACTTCAAAAGCACTTAAAATCAATCTAAAATATTTAATTCTTTTTTTAAATAATGATCTTGGAAATCATACCATTGAACAAACTATCTTGGAGATCATATTCAGACAAAACTAAAAGAAACAATACTTATGAAGACAGAATTATTTAAATGATGTTAGCAGCTACATCTGAACAAATTTACTATGTATAATGTAGCCGCATTATTGATGCCTGGTTTATTTTGGAGAGGACATTAAAACACTTTAAAGTATTTCAAAGAAATAATAATTATTTATCCCATTGAAAATTCCAGCACTTACCATGCAACAATAATGGTATCCAAGTAAATATTATCAGTAATATTATCAGAAACAGCAGATTTTTACAATGTCCGTTCCCACGTCAGAGCAGCTGTATACGTCATCTGCATATATATTTAAACAACTTTGCCTCCAAATGGCTCGGCAAGAGCGCGATAAAGTCGCGCGAAAGTGCCCGAGATTTTTTCGGCGTAGCTGTGGAAAAGCTCCGACGATTCTGTTAGACTTTTGCACCTTTTTTCAAGTGTTCTTTGAAAAGAGCTACGTAATGGTATATTCGGTAATGATTAGAAAGTCAAAAAGAAATCGAAAATTTTGTGACTTTGTGTGTGGTTTTAAATAAGGAATTTTTAGTTTTTTTGATTATAAGAAAGACAGTAGTGGTAGCTGTTACTGATATCATGATATTACCAATACATAATACTGTAAAATAAACTCAATGTTAACGTTCAACCAAAATGGTACCACCTCAGCACCCGGTAGCTCTTTTTTTTATTCAACCTTAATAAAGCAAATCAAATACAACAAAAAGAATGTGTTTTTATAGGGATTACTCCATTGATTTGATTGAGTTGATACCTTTTCTACCTAAATTCCTCGATAGTACTTATATCGTTTACCAATACCACGAAAATTTCTTGATGCTAACTTTTGACATCTATTTACCGATACTTCTACAGGCTGATATCAATAACGATGTTTACTTAAAATGACTTCATTTCTCATCACATCACAGCAAAATATATTTTGGAATGTACATTAATTTTGGAAAATACCAATTCAGTATCATTAACAACAACATATGTTATCATCAAACCTATAAACTACACTTCTTACAATGTATCAGGTTACATGTAACCTCAACCATACGTTCAACCAATCCAATCAACCAAACATCACCAAACCAACCCTCCTCCATAACCATCCCCCTTGAACCCCCCGACGTCGACCTCAAAAAAGTCTTCTTACGCGCAGCCGCGTGGTAAGGAACCACCCTCAGACAGCCAACCCCACTCCCTCGGTATACCAGGGCCGCGACTAGAGTGATTTCAACGCGAAGTAGACTCTGACGTAAGTACGCGAGTATAGCCACTGCGCGTTTCTTCTCTCTATCTCTCTGCGCAAGACGACAATGACGGGCAATTTCTTCGATATTCGACAATGCCGCATTAATTGCGCCACCGCACTGACGCTCTGGTCGAGGGATATACAGAGAGAGAGATGCAGGTTGTCTGCTGTACACGTCTTTTTGAGAGGAGAAGGGATGAGGAAGGAGGAGGCTATTTTTAGCGGCGCCGTCGGATGAGCGCAATTTGAGGATAGGAGTGAGTGAGTGAGTGAGAGAGAGAGAAAGTGGAAAGGTGGAGATGCGATTATAAAGGGGTGGTTAGTTGTGATCGAGGTATCGGGCAAGATTGTGGTATGAGGAGGTGGATTTTTTTTGAGAAGGGGTTGTTACGTTGTGGTTGATTGGTAGATATGTTTGTATGGATTAAATGGCTGGATGAATAAAGTGTGAACCGGTCGAGTATCCAAATGTTACAAATAATGCCTGATGTCAGCTATGACGCGTTTCAATTTAATAACAAGAATATTGTTGTTGAAATTTCTTTATTAAATAAGATGGTTTAGTCCAAAAAGTTATATATTAGAGGTTTAAAAAATTCACTTCTACAAAGACAACATTGGCAATCAATAATTTATAATGCTTGAAAAATGTTAGATTTAAAAAAATTTTTATTTTAATTTTCGCAAGACCAACTTCATTACGAAAAAAGTTGTTCCAACAAATGAACAACTAATTGTCTACTTTCAAAGATTCCAGTAGAATTAGTTAATTGATTGTTACAAACGGAACGATGATTTTTCACATGTATAAATTTTAAGAATTTAGCCATTTCAAAGATATAACTATCCACTACAACCACAAAACTCTTTATTACAAACCTTACTATAAAGAAAAATCTTACATTTATCACTACCCCAAAAGTCAACTGACACCCACGCCACCTAACAAACATCACGTTCGTAAACGCATAAACTATTCCCAACCCCCACATCGCACAACTCTGCAGCACAGCAATCAGGTCACATCAGGGGACTTTGCGTTTCCGGCGGCCTTCTCTTCCTCTCTCTCTCTCTTTTTCTCCCGATAACAAGCCACGGCTGCTGTACCACAGTGACGTCACAAGCTTCGAGGGGCCGTTATCCCCTCGAGGGCGCGCGCGCGCGAGAAGTGCCGTAGAGAGAGAGAGAGAGAAGAGACATCGAGTGGATTTTTTCGGGAATTCGAGGGGTCTAATGGAGTGCGGCGACGCGATGCGGTCGAAAGTTGCAGAGTCGTTGGTTGTGACGAATGATTTTACTGGATGGTTGGGTTGTTGAAAGAGAGCTGAAGTCTGGTGGAAGCCTGTAAGGTGATGAGATTTTTTTAAGAGGAAGAAGGTGGTGACGTAATTGTTGTGCCTTACTAAATACAAGTAGAGAAGATAGGAACGTCGATTTTTCGAAGTATTAAAATCTGGGGTATTAGCTGGAACGGATATAGTATCGTTTTGAGACAAGCATGGCTTACTATGTTTTTGATCTCATATTTTTAATAGATACATCGTCAGATTTTTCTTATAGAGGAGAGTAGCTCATAATGAAGATTTTTGACCATAAGCTTTTAATATTTATGAGTTTAAATTATCATACTAAGAAAGGAAATTATCTTCTGAAGGTCAGTTGTGTAGAGGGAATTATAATAATATACGTTTAAAACGTTGTAACAATGTCTAATGCGCGTCAGTTATGAAAGTTAAGACGTTTTAAAAATATGATAGAGCATTCATATCAATTACTACAACTTTTTTTTATTATTATTTCTTATAACGAAAAATTCAATAATAACATTAAATTCAATTGATGTAAGTTGTAATTGAAGTGAAATTCATTTAACTTGTACAATAATAAGATAAGATTTTAGTTAGCATAATACATTGCCAGAATTTGGAACTTATAAAATGGTCAATATTACACAAAAAGACATTAGGTACATCATTTTGATCTGATTCTTAGCCATTAAAAGGATTTCTTAATCCGGATGCACGTTGATTCTATTCTGAACGTTTAAAGAAGAAGAAGAAGAAGAGGATATTATTGAAAAATAATATTAAATCAACTGCAGAAAAGTATTGAGAAGACAAAAATAACTTTTAACTATTTAATTTATTACCAACGAACAAAATCTGTAAAAAAATTCACTACTAAAAGTTTTCTCAAACTTAGGCACATGAAAAAGAAAAACATTAAAATATCTATCATAAACAGATTATCAAAAGACTATTCTTAGACCAACCCTTTACAAATCAACACATGGAACAAAATTTGTCATTTTTCAAACTTACAAAGATATAATCTTTCATGTTACACGACACTTACACATACGCAAGTACCACGGATCCACCATCATAATCATATAAAATTACACCATCACTACACCACCTTTACATCTAATATTAGTCGCGATTACATGACGAGTGCATAAATTAAGAAATAATCAAGTTAAAATTAGCAAAAACAGAAGGGTTAAGCACTTCGCCGTGCGCCGAAGTAGATAAGACCAGTGCTAGGTCAGCCGTAGCGCATGAAGCGCGAGCGCCCGATCGCCTCCACGCGCGCGGCTGACGTGCTCCACTTTATTGTGCCTTTTTAAAGCCTAGCCTGCATTTCTCATGCCAAGAAAAAAAAAATGAAAAGAATAACAATTAAGTTGAAAAAAATATATATATAAAAGAAAGAAATTATTAAATACGATTTCTATATACCCTTAGGTTTGTATTATCCCTCGCTATTCGTTGCACTTGAAACCGTCCACGCTGATTGGCCGATTATTCAAATATCAACCAGCCTGATTCGCCATTCAACTAATCCACTTTTAGCCTATATACAATCATGATGCTATAGCACCCCATTGTTTTGGTTACCAAGACATTCGAGAATACACCTCAATGCTTCGAATTGTATATATATATATATATATATATATATATATATATATATATAGGTAAGCAATTAGACGCGATTCAGTGGCGGCGAATTACCGCAAGCGCCGAGGCGCGCAATCGTTTACCGCGCGTTTGCGTCAACGCGAGGTTCCCAATGACGTCAGTGCGGTAGTGCCGCTTGCACGCGGGTATATAATCAGATAGAATCGGCTACTTGAGAGAAAGAGAGAGAGGGGGGAGGGGAGAAGAAGATCTCGAGACCTTTTCGCGGGATTTTGTCGTGGTGGGGTTGCGATTGCTGCTGAAATAGATCGCCTGCGGGGTAAAATTAGACTGGGCGGTGAGGTGCGTTGAGAGTGAAAAGGTATATCTTTTTGAGTTTAATGGAAGGAGTAGATTGGTTTAGGTTTTACGAAGGTGTGTGAAAATTTATTGATTGGAGTCTGGTTATGATGATATTATGATTCGTATACTATTTTATGTAGTTTTCCAACGGATTAGTTATAAAAAAACTTATGTTATTTTAATTTTAATACGGCTTGTTTCCTGTTTACTGTACATTATTAATTCACTTCAGCGACATCGATTGCAAATTCGACTTTCTAAAAAGTCTGATTAGTTCGAAGAGTAACTCTAAATTGACATAATTCTTTTTTTTATCCATAATTGGAAGAATTCCAGAAATTTATTTTGCTTACATCTTAATAATTCTGCAATCATTACATACTGCCATATTCGTATAATTTTTCCTTTATCGCCATTTATCTACCATATTCTACTTCAAAATTGTAATTCCACGAAGACAATTAAAATTGTTTCAAAACTTCAGGAACATAGAGAAATTCAAGCTCGATTTAATCGTTACTGTTTATTTCTTCCAACTCCAAGCCTATTTAATTCCTCTTCACACACCTTTATTACCCTAATTTGTTCGCACTTTACATCTCCCACATACCCAAACATCATAAACCACCCTCATACCTCATTTTCACTTCTACCTTCCCAAACCTTCACCTCTTCCCTATTAACTCCCACCAACCATATTCCACCTTACCACACCATAAACAACGTACATCCAACTCTTTCACCTACCAGGTCAAAAATTACATTTGCTCGACAATATATATATATACACGTATACGAACCGACGACGTCGTTATACCCAGGCCCTCTTGCCACTGTCAGAACGGGGCCGCGGTGGATTTTCGCGCGCGTCAGCTCTTGGCGATCATCGCAACAGCAGCAGCAGCAGGACAAGAAAGGCGGACGCGCCAAGAGGGAGAGTCGATAGAGATGTACCGAGAGAAAGAGAGAGAGCAAGTGGTGACGAGAGGAAAAAGAGAGAGAGAGGGAGAAGTAGCGAAGAGGTACGTGCGGATGCGTAAGGCGAGGTAATCGTCGTTGCTTTTCCGATGTCGCTGTAACGGTGGTAGAGTAAGAGTGAAAAGAATGGTTTGGGGAGAGATGGGGGAGAGAAAAAGAGCTTTGTTGGGGGTGCACTTGGAATAGTGGTATGGGGTGAGATGGGTAAAGCTCTTTTATGTATAGCTGTGGTTGGTTGATAGTGTCGTTCAGACTGACCAATTGGCGATCTTTCGTCTTTTTTACTTACGCGCAGATGGCTTCACGATCTTTAAAAGAACGTAAGGTAAAAGAAAACTATTTGCCAAATAACAAATATATATAAACTTTTAGGTTTATCTAGGTCCGAAGAACCAATTTAGGGATTAAACGCAAAACAGCTTTCTAATACATTGATGTTGGCAATTTAACCGATTCATATAAGTTTTTTTCTTGGTTGTAAGTATTTATAGTTCTCTTTAGCTTATCTATCTACTGATTTATCTAATAAATATCTTTTGAATTTTTTATCCGTACTTTCATTTCGCTTGCCGGATACCAGTCACCTAATGTGCAGTAGTCCGCCTACAGTTGATACAATGCATTTGGTTTATCGTTGTATATAACAGTTTGTAGTACATCTATAAATAGTTTCGTCGATTACCTTTTGACCATCTAAGGTAACGGATCCACTAGTCCAGACGTAACGTTAAAATATGAATCCAACCAAGTGGTCATTTAGCCTATTCAGATTTAGAATTACTTATTACTTGATGATTCATTACCTCTTAATTCTTTAATTATTATAATATAGCTAAGTTAAGTTACGTAAATATTCTGTCACTCGTATAGGAAAGGACATACATATCGGTACCTGAATTGGACGACCAAAAAAAACCTCAGGATTAGCCCAGCTCTAACATGCCAAAGTTTATCAACGTATAATATTCCACCATTCCTAGCACCCTTACCTTATTTCTGATCCACCTATGCCTAAATCAACCACTCGATCGTTAATCGAAACATTCCCCATCTCTTCTTTGGCCATTTCAAATACCTGCATTCCTTCTTATCCCCCAACTCCTTATGCATCTCATTAGCATCTCCTTCATACAAGAGACAATTCCCCCATATAAAGCCATATACAATCCCATGCTTACAACGCGTATACAAGTGCAAGCGCAAACGCGCGAACCGAGAGAGAAGGTCCGGGTTTCGAGGCTATACAACAGCAGCAGCATCACCGCGCGATGCACGATAAGCACGCTCGTTCTTCTTTCCCTCTGACCTGACACACACACACATATATATACATATATACACACATATACACGTGTGCTAGCGACTTATCCTCTTCAGCCTCTCTCTCTCTTTCGTGTTCCCGTTCCGCGCGCCCCCTACCACCACAGGGACCACCTCCTCGCTCTTTCTCGCTCGCTACTATTTTTGGACGCGCCAATGGCGCATCGACGACAAATTGGACGTTTGCCGACGTAGGCGCAAGCAAGCAAGCGACCGAGCGAGCTAAGCGACTTTCTATTTTGGCGACGGTAAAAGAGAGTGAGAGAGAGAGAGAGAGAGAGAGAGTGGGAAAGTAGAGAGAGAGGAAGGAGAAGATGGTTCAGGTATTTTCTTTTTTTTTTCTTTATTTTATTTTGAGGAGAGCTGCAGTGGGTGAGAGGAACAGCAGATGTATATATAACGAGTCGTGGTGCAAGGTCTCTAGAGCAGGTGTTGAACTGACGCGTATATAGGATGAGAGCGAGCGCGCGGACGATTGCTGCTGCTGCTGCTGTGGTATTGATTTTATTTGGGTAAATAGCAGCGGTGGTGTGGGTTCTTTCTTTTTCTTTTTAGAGGGTGAGATTTTAGATGGTTGAATATTGTTGATAAAGGGCCGTTTTCGGGAGATATAAGAGATGCTCGGTTGGTTGAGGAAGATGGTAATGGTTAGGATTGTTGAGCAACCACTTCGATATCATTTCGCGTTTATGTTAATGCGATGAGTGTAATTATAAAATTGAACAGATACGAGGATTTCATTGTTGATGAGATTTTGGCGGTTTATCGTTCTTTTTGAACATTATGAGGCATACAAAGTTATTTAAATGCTAATAAAAATGTAACTGTTAATACTGTTAACTGTAATCTTTACAGAATTTCAAATATACTATTAAAATTGTAGTGTAAATATTTACTTCCGAACATATAAATCGTAAGAATAATACTATAATGCAATTTTAACTGAATTGTGTTCTTAAATTTTTCAACTCTTTTTTTTGTTAATAAAAAATTATTCAATACAGGTAGTGTGAGCTTCAAAAGATATACCTTACAGTATATACATTTTAAAACTTGTACTTGTTCTCGGACGTACAAGTTTATTGATTTAACTTACCGACTGTAGTGGCTATGCTATGTTCCTTCGATAAGTGGCGGTGATACAGGAATATTATATATTTCTCGATTCCTCGAGAGATGGCGTTGAATGTCCGTCTTCCATTATAAAATATGTTACATTTATACTTTTTATTGTTCAATCTCTTAAAATTAATTTGAAATAAAATTGTCTTTTATCGATATTTTTTTTGTAAATATTAACTTTTAGAATAAAAAAAATACATTGATTTGTAACAATATGCTTTTATCAACACAACAATTAATTTTACTTTGTAGAAAAGTATTTGAACAACAGTTATAACAAGAAAATAAAATAAAGTATAACTTACCCTTCAGAATCTTCTTATTTATTTATGATATGTAGATATAATTTGATTGCTCAGCATACATGTTATCAATGGACATAGGAAACACAATGACGGACAAGGACCAATATAGGAATAGAATATAATTAAAATGAATAACAAAACACAATGTACTTATGTAGGATAGATGACATTTATTTCATTATCTTGTAACTATTGATTTATGCTACTGACGCTATATTCGTATAGATTACCTACAATTATGTCAATAATTATGCATGAATTCAAAGATGCGTGAGTTGCGCGCGCGCGCTCATCTCTCCCCCTCTACGACACTTTCACATTTCTCCCCCCCCACCCTTATACCGGAGCTCTATATACGATACCTCCTTCAATCACTCATGCACCGCATATATATCATATATCTCGAGTCTCGCAATGATTGTATACGTAACGACGACAAAATAAACGAAGCGGATTGCACGTTATACAGCACAGCACGATCGACGATCGCGATATAGACATACGCTGCGGACGTAAATATATATATATCTCGTGGTCTGCTATATATATATATACTGTCAGCTCCATCTTGGTTGCTTCACATCTTCGGGCGTCGTCGGCCATTTTGTCGTCGCGATCGTTGATCGATATATATGGTATCTATATAATCTCTCACTGTGTGTTTTTCTTGTTTGTTTTGTTTATTTCTTTTTTCTTCTCGCGCGCTGCTTGTGGTAAATATCTCGTGTGCGCCGCTTTGAAATTGCATGCAGACTCACTCTTACAATTTTACAATGAAAAAGTTTGCTCTTTATTTTTTCTTCTCTCTGCGCCCATCCTAACCTCACCTACTTTACCCCCGTTCCCCCCTTTTCCATCCTAATTTTCGATAATGGCCAAGAGAGCGCTGCTTATATACTGTCCTTCGTCCGTACGTGAAGTTGTGTTGTTGTATGTCCCTCTCCTTCGTACCGATATGCTTCGTCGACAAAGCAGATTTCCATGGAATTTTCGTGTTTTTTTTTTTTGTTCTTTTGGAAACGCAGAGAAAATTAAAAGTATACAGTGTGTGTGTATGTCGTCATGATCGTAGGTGTGTTCTTTTCTTCTTTGTAACAAAGACACGTGAATGAGCGTCGACTGAATAATGCATAATTTACGTTTTTCTGAATTTGCGACGTATAGGTTGTTGGTGTTCGTTCTTCGTTTGTGTTGTTGCGGTTGTTTTTTTTCCTTAGAAATATCAAAAGAGAAACTTACAAAGTAAAGAGCTAAAAGTAAGTAAATTCCAAATATTACACATTACTCAGTCTACTGTGATTGATTCTCGGTTCCCCGTTATAAAGATTTCTATATTAGTAGCATCGTACTTTCCTCGACCTAACCTCCTTACAACCTATCGTAGTTTTAAAATTATAATAAAATCGGTATTTCTCCGTTTAATCAATATATATATATATATAATTAATATTATACTTTTTTCCGCATTTGGTACGAAGGAACATGAGACGAGGATAGACCCCGAACATGAGTCCGATCGACGCGATCGATCATCTCGGTGGAATTGCATCGTGTTACACCGCCACATCTGGACCTTTACGTTTCATTTTCGTAAGATAAACATAAAAATAATAATAATAATAATAATAATAAAATTTTCTCACATCATGCGGAGCTCTAGCGCAGCAATTCCCGTCTCTTAGTGACTGTATCAGGGGACTTAGTCCTTCACGCTTTTTTGTAATACCTTTTTAATGCCCCTAAACAGTGGAACTTGGCAAAAAGTAATGTGTAAGGAAAACCGTGACGCCCGATAAAAAAAAAAGAACGATTGCCATTGACAATTGCACGATAAGTATATAAGCTAATGTTTAAGCTCAGTTGAGCTAAAAGTAAATATTGTTCAATTTTCTTGCAATGTTTTAAAAAATAATATCTTTCGTATAATCTATGCATAATCAAACGTAAAATGCACTTTGCTTGTGACACTGTTTCGATTTTAAAATATATATATATATATAAAAGATCACATAAAATTTTGTAGGAAATAATCGCTAATTAAAAGGTTCAAGACAAGTTAATTTCTATATCTTACCAATAAATTAATTAAAAGAGATCACACTAAAAATTAATTAAAAAAAAAAAATCTTACTGTTAATAATACATTTTATCGGATGCGACTTGCGTGAAAATAATTACTCTTTGCCAAGTCTCATCCAAAGCTGAAACTCGCATTGTGCTCCGATTCCACTTGAGTATACAATCGAACTACAGATTAAACGACAAAGGTAAATAAATATATTCTTTTCTCTCGAGGTTGATGCGACAATCATAAAATCTAATTAAAAATTACTATTACAATACACGATTGTGAATCATATATAATTACGATACTTTCGATAAAATCGTCGAATGTGTCTGTGTGTATAATATGTGTGTATGTGTGTTCGTGAGGTCCCGTATGCGGGCGCGCGCGTATATATGTATACAATATAAAATTTTTCAAATTTCGCGCGCTTTTGGTTCACGCTAAAACCTCCCTTGGCGCATGGAATCCTCGAATCGCCCTATTATTTAGAAAGAAACTTAATACTCTGACAATCGCAATATAGATTTTGATTGACTATCTTACAGTGAAAGAAAATAAGAAGAGACGAAATAAAAATATGTATATATATATATATAGGGCACGAAATGTGCCTCCCGTCAAAAATTCCCAGTTCTGCCTCTTTCATAGGATAACGAAACTGAAGGAATAACTTTTAAAAGTATAGTTAAAAAAAAAATCTTACATGTGAGAGGAGCGAAAATTGCACATTTCTGTAACATTATTATTAGATGTATTAGTAGTATTTATAGTTATCTTTCTACTAATTATTATTATTAATAATATTGTTATTAATATTAATTAGTCATAAACGATGCCTCTTTGTTTCCCAAATCACAGTATTAATGTACTATTTCCGAAAGCAGAAAGGCATCATTCGTTTATTTTAAATATATTCGTTTTCACTTTCATTCTTTAAATTATCCACTTTAGATTAAATATTTTTATCTCTAACGTAATAATAAGATATCTCGTATAAAAGTATTTGCAGAGGATAAATTTCTAAAATTTTGACAAAAAAAAATAATATACATAACACAAATCTATATATGCATAAATATAAATTTAATACGCGAATAAACATAAAATAGTAACTTTTTCATACTTCACAGGAAACAAAAAAAAATAAAAAGAATAATAGTTACCACTGGAAATTTTTGAACGGGATTATCGCGCTTTACATGTGTACATTTATATACCAGTGGTATCACGCGCGCCATCTTTTGTTTTTTTTTATCTCCTTAAATATCGCTTATACCATTATCGAAATTGTCTAGTGCAATATATTTCGCTCACTGGCCAACCTGCTTGTCAAACGCACGTCAATCGCGGAGTTGATTCGCTCCCCCTATCGTTTCGTCTCGCAAGCTAAAAACTTCTCGCACAACTCCATTCATAAAATCTTTGTTCAATTGATAATCTTCTTTTACAAAAACAAATATCCTCGTTCCCGCGTTCGATAATATAGAAAACTTGATTTATCGCCCGAAATTTCAAGTAAAAATTACTTAAAAGCTATCTGACTTAAACGAAAAATCATGTCTGCTTAAGATTTAAAATTAATTTACATAAGTAGAATTTGCTTAATTTGCTTACAACTTACAAGTTTACCTCTCCAAGTAATTTTTACTTAGAAATTTTCTCACCACGCATATATAATCTATCTATTTAGCTTCGATTAGCCATTGTTTGCAAATTAATCGATTTTTTTTCTTTTTAGAAATCCAACATGAAAATTATTCATACTCTCAATCACATATATAGAATGATTTCAATGATATACAATCGAATAAAGATACATATACATTCATTGAACGGCTCTCTGGATTTAAAAATATCATTCACTAAAAAGTTTCAACTGTTAAAAGTCAACTCTACTCGAAAGTCGAGGTTTAGGAATCACTGCAGATGGCGTATCGATCACCTCACTCACGACAAGTCATATACTCAGCATTCAAGAGGATCTTTATACAACTTTTTATAGGTTATGCGAAGCGCGTAACGATTCTAGCGCCATCTGTAGTAATCTTTGGTAGAGAATTTTAAGTAGAGTTGATTTCGTGAATGATTATATTACGTACGTTTCATGTCAATAGTTTATACGTTGTCTTAAGTCCCTCAATCTTAAAAAAGAACCGCAATCTGCGTGACGTACGCCCTAATTAAGAACCTCGAAAGTCGGAAAAAAGTAAAGAAAAAGATGGCCATTATATAAAATCTTTTCTTTTTTCTTACTTTTTCGTCTATGTTTATTTATTTTATTTGTTTTTTTTTTATTTAATCCTTCATGTCAAAAAGTTCGAAGAAAACAACAATACGACGAATGACTTTTCCCTGTGTAAGTGTGCCTCTCTCGGGGTGTATGTCTGTGTAAGTGTCATTATCCTTAACTCCTCTAAAGCTCTCTCGATTTGTCGCGAAAAGAAGGCCTAAGGAATGACTCTCGCTTTTTTTTGTGCACTCGATATATTATTTTCTTTTTTTTTGTCATCTCTTATTCTTTTAAAGCCATCGTCTCCACGACGACTTCGTCGGGAAGAGTAAGAAAGATTTTTTTTTTCAGATTCTTTCTATTTTATATTTTTTTCTATACGCTCGTTCTGTTCTCTTCTCTCTTTCTGATCTGTGTTCTTCTCTTCCATCCTCTCGCGTCATACTACAAATCCCTCTATCTCTCTTTCTTACTCTCAATCTTTGATCAAATCGCTAACCTCGCCGTGAGATTGTGAAATTTGGTCTCTCTCCGAGGTTAATACGACGGCTGGCCGTCGCGCGAATTATTGCATGTAAAAATCGGGGTGATCTGAGTCCTTCTCAAACCTCTTGGCCTCCTCCTGCATGCTCTCCTTGATCTTCAGTATGGCTGCCGACTCGTTCTGATCCTGCGAATCAACCAACACCAGGCCGGTTACAACAGCCGCCTTGCGGGCACCACACCTCTAGCTGCAGAACCTCGTGGCTCTATGAAGACTTTTCATTTTCTTCGTACCAAGCACCAACGAGGTTCACACACGCCCTTTTCACTGTCTTCTTTCTTTTTTTTTATTATCGAATGTCATAGCATTTTACCAAGATTATTGAAAAATAAAGATCTACTTTACCGACCAATTAAAGAGATTATAAGTTTCAACTGACTTATATTTACATCATATTTAAGATCAAATTTATAAATTCAAAAACGCGATTTAAAAAAAAAGAGTTTTAAATTACGTTTGGTTTGTCGGTAATTTAGTCTTGATCTTGGTATAAATGCTATTTTGACAATGGTGTTGGAAGAGGAACTCAGTAATAAAAATTCTAATGAGTCCTATTACTACTTTTCAAAGCGTGAAATAATAAAGCTACTATCCACTAACAATACGATGTCCAAAATAATTACAAAGTGCAAGAATTTTTGCTGACTAATCATATGAAATGTTCATTAAAGCAGTTTTAAACATTTTTGGATTTAAATTTCTATAAATATTATTTCATATTTTTTAGTCATTAAAAATTTCTACAAATAAACCATCTATAAAGAGTGTATATAATACATAAAATAATCATTTGAATAAATAATAAAGTGAATTTTGATAATTACAAACATGGATAAACAAAATTACCGTAGAATACGAAGAATGACAGTGTCACTTTAACGTGGCAAATTGAAAATTCTTGTTAAAAAGTGAACATTCAAACACGAAAATAGTAATAATAATAATAATTGTAATTATTTCTACAAATTAAGTAATGATACATATTGTATTTCATGTTCTGCAATTAAGATGCTTGTATGAATAAGTAAAACTTGATTTCGTTTAACGAGAATTTTCGGTTCAGTGAAATATATGCATGAAACTCGAATTCCGTTCCAACACCGTTTCGATAATACACATATATATATATGTATATGTGTGTGTAGAGAATGTGAATTACGCAAGCGCAGTGCGGGCGGCTGTGCTTTGGCGGGGCTCGAAAGGAGACGCAAAATGCGCGTGCGACAACTTGTGTGACAAGGATGAAAGTATAAAACAAGGATCGATTGGGATGTTTGAAACAAAAGTGACTATATGTCTGAAATAATAGGGTGCTCTGACCCACAACACATGGACGTCGGAATGAACTTGTGGCAAAAAAAGTTTGAAAAAAATCTTGTAATTTGAACTAAAAAAAAAGTATATATGTATAATAACACAGAATAAAGAAAAAAAAATTATTTAATTTGCAAGCTCTTTCGCTCTCTCCCTTTCGTCTGCCCCCCGTGCACACACATACACTCACCTCGCGATATTGTTATTATTAAAAGTTGATGATATAATCAAGCAAAAAAATTATTAATTTATTATTAAATGGAAAAAGTATATGCATGATAGACTAGATTTTTTAATTCGCAAACAGTCCGCAATAATTTCTGAATTTTTTTTTTGTTATTACTTTTTGGCTCACGCATCCATGTGCTACAGGTCAGTACAGGCCAGTACTATATACAGCTACCAGAACCTTTTTCTTGTCATTACTTTTTAAACTTAATTGAAAATAATTTGTTTTCTTATATATTTATACATCGTATACGATCATTTTTCACTTTGTTTACCGACTGATTGCTGATCAGTCGGTAAAACAATAAGTTGTCTTAAGATGAAAAATGTTTTAATTATCTGTATACGCGATTAATAGATAATTGTAAAAAATGAATAAGAAAAAAACCGACAAAAAGGACCGGCAAATAATGATGTGTAAATAGTTCAGTAGCCAGCACCCTCTGGGTTTCGGTTTCTTGATAAATAAAAATAAAAACTCAATAATCTCAGTGTAACAGGATTACATTTATTGTCTCGATCTCTTCCTTGGCATAAACATAATATTTCATATTTTTACGAGGCATATAGTGTATTTTACAACGTGAGAGTACTCAAATAAAATTAATTACGTAAAAAAAAGCAACGATGAAGGTACCAAGGCGCGTATTTTTATAATGTGGGATGTACAATGCAAAAATTTTCATCCGGATAAAAAAAATAAAGCTATATATATATATATATACTGAATAAAATGTGGCAAGAGTGAAACTGGCAAGATTTCTTTTTTAACTCGAGAGCTTAATTAAAGTAGGTTCTCTGTCATTATTTTTCTATCCGACAACACGAACCTTGGAACCTGAAAGTATCTTCGGTATCGATTACACGATGCCAACGCGTTTTTAATCATAAAATTTACTTTGAGCATCATGTTTTGTTCATTTTTTTTCAGGTTATGTACGCGCACCAGCGGCAAGCTAAGCACACCTTTCTCCAAGAGTAGAATAATGTATATATGATAAAAAAAAAATTACACTCACTCACGCAAATCTACACACTCGCAAAAAAAAGTCTTGAGCCTTATAAACCGTAAGCATTTGTACAAATAACAGCACCATAAAGTTACGAGGTTATGTGCGCGATGAAAGGAAAAAGCATGTAGATGGCGTGCCGCTGGCGCAGTCATACATTCATCATAAGAACGTTTTAAAACGTACTTTTTACGCGATTTACAAATTCATGTATATTCGTCGTCTTTATCATCATTATAATCGTCAATAATTATCATTGTCAGGCTATTTTCAAACATTAAAAGTAACTAATAGCAGCATAGCATAGTCCAGTACTGACCTATAACCACCTGCGGACGGATGGACTTCTTCGCTCAGTAAATTTTTTGTACACATTTTGTCTTTAACTCAAGAAATCCTTCTCTAATGCATTCTAGGGATTTCGTTATTAGTGTCTTTTTTTTTACTTTTTTTAAACTTAGTTTTAAATTATATTTAGGTTCAGTACTCATACTGTCTAAAACCTTACATCCGTACAAAAATAGTAACATTTTCTAAGAATAATAATTTTAGTTTCCTACATGAAGAGCATTTGGCTCATAATTTTAAAAAACGATTTTTAAAAAATTCATCGAGCGGCAAATCGTATTAGACAGCTATTAAAACCACTGGCACTCAAAGAACACCGCAAACCAAATAAATATTATAGTAGGAACGAAATTCTATACTCTACAACTAATTCTAATACTTTCGAATATTTCACTTTTAATTAAGTACATTAATTGTAAATTAAATGTTTTATTTGTACCCAAATTAATAATTTTTATGGCAAATATATACAATAGTACATTTCGACACAGTATTTTATACCACGAACGTCGAAAGTCATACCAAAGTTCTGATTTTAAGGTTAGAGTGGTATAAAATAATTTGTAAACCACCACAGCAAAATTTAGAAAGTTATAATACATTGAAAAAAAGAAATATCACTAAGGTAAAATGTATCTTATTAATCTTGAATATAACAAAAAGCTGTTACGACGGTTTGCCATTCGATTCGTTTATAAAAGTAAATTTAGAGCAAACGTATGCAGGAACTATATCAAACATTTTTTGTGTTCCTTCCAGAGGATTTCAATTTTTCATTTGGCAAGAATCGCGAAAATCGTTTAGAACAATAATGAAAATTGTGGTTTTACTACTGGACAAACAAATCACACTTTAAGAATGATTTTAAACAATAAAAAAATTGATTAGAAAACACTAAGACGCGACCTAATCACAAGAGACTGGACACTCACAAGCAACAGCCTTTTCGTTTACCAGGCACCTTGAACTTATATGCTAAGTCTTTTCAAATAAATATAAATATTGTCTTAAATAAAGGCGAGCTAAAAACGATCTAAGCTAGTGACAAAAAAAAAATTAACGCGAAATCTTAAATTATGACCCTTTTTAATCGTATAATACAGAATGATTTTGCTAATACAATGTAGAAAAATAATTTCTACAGAAATTCAGTATAAAAACTTGGAATTATTACTGTCATATCATACTGTTTTATAGACAAAGAAAAATAAATTCATAAGTTTATAATTTTATCTAATAAAAGAGTGCAATACAATTAAATAAATTGTATTTCTAGAAGTAATATGATAAAAAATCAAAAAGGGCCCACAGCAAAAATTTAAAAAAAATATAAAAACGATTATAATTAAATATAAAAGTTAAAACCTACTCTGCAACCTCATGAGTATTAGTGAAGCATAATACATAATGTTGTATGGCGATAGAGACAAATTAAGTAATTGTAAAATTGATAAAAATATTCCTGCACAGTAAAAAAATGACTTAATCTAACCTAAATTTAAAGCAATTCAGTGTGCCTGACAACAAATGCAATTACTATTATGACACGTATTTCTTTCACTTCATTGTTAAATCGAAAACGCGAAAACGATCATTCAAAATATCAACGATTATCACTGGTCTGTTAATTCATTTTTACTTTCAGTTCATATTTTGTGTACGGATTCAGAAGGGGACTTGGACCGTTTTTTCTCTTATACTCGTTATATCCCTCACTTTCTGTTTAGTGATCCTCAAATTTTTCATTGTTCCTCCGCAAGTTGCGTCCTGGTTGCGATTCATTTAAAAAAACTGTCGACAATAGAGAACATGCAATTTAGGCAATTAAAAACTCTTAGTACGTGATCAAAAATACGATAGGTTTTTAATTAATCTTATTCAAAAGAAGAAAATGCGATATTCACTGCTACACCCCACAAAAGCCGAAAACATATTTTTAAAAGTCTTTAAAAAAATGTATACATATTAAAATTCACTGATGTGAACAAAATTTGAAAATGCTCAGTAATTCTATTTTACCGACAGTATCAAAATCTTTATTTTGATTATACTTTCAAGTTGATAAATCTCAAGCTATTATGAGTGTTGAAAAATTGACCAATATGAAGCAATTCCTATTATTTTTTATAGGAGGTGTTGTTTATTCGAACAGCAAACGTATTCTCATTGTCGGTAAAACAGGAAAACTATTACATATTTAAAAGATCAAATTAGAATACTCAATAAATAAAATAAAATATTAAATTATATGTTCATATTAGATTGCATAAAATAAGCGTTGCTTCGGTAAATTCCAAGAAAAATTTAAAAGGAAAATATACTTTGATTATATATTTCTTATAGCAAAAAGTCGGTAAAGTTTCTTGTTTTATTTATATTACGAGATTGAAAGTTCAGAGCTTCTTGGAATTCATTATTGATTTTGCAATTTTAGTGTTAATTTCAAGATGTAAAATGTGATAGCAATAAGTTATGTTTGTACAGCCATATGTTAATATCACCGAAATATGAGTCAAGGAAAAGCAATTGTGACACCGTATACCCCAGCGATTATTTCCACGAGTAATCATTCGTCAATGCCCTTGACAAATAAAGACGTACACCGAAAAATGGTGTAATTAAGACGAAATAGCGAATGTGCGGAAAAGCGTGAAAACGTAGCAGTCGCTAATCGAGCTGAGCAAAGAAGAGAGCGAAGGCAGGGACCAAAATTAAACTACTACGTAACAAAAACAATCAGAATTCAAATGACGAGATTAAAAACAAATTTAAAAAAAAAGATAAATAAAGTAATGATAAAAATGAGGAAAAAAAAATGAAAAAAAATTAAACAACGTATTTACAAAATGCGTAAAACCAACGCGTTTTACTCGGTAATGTGTGTATACTCCGCGCCGATAGAGGATGGGGTATCACAACAGGCCATCGATACTCACGTTTTCGCCGGGGCCACCGAAGCCGCCCAGATTGTAGTCGCCCATGCCACTACCACTGTCCTCGCGCGGTGTACCCGGACCGCCATTCGCCGGCGAGTTCTTCATACCGTCGAGGCCGTCACCGTTTAGCACCGGACCCATCGTGTTGGGGCCCATCGGGCCCATGGGACCGCCTTCTGGACCGCCGCTCATTGGGAAGTCCTGAAATTCGTATACATATTAGCATGTGGTTTTATTTGCTGGTGATTATCACTAGAAGTGAACAACGTAAGTAGTAATTGATTGATTCTTTATGAGGTTATAGCAGTACACTGCTTTACGTTAATGAATATATATGAATAATGAAATCTATAAGCTATCCTTACGCCAGGCATATTCCCTCCAGGTACGGGTTTCATCATCGTGTACATGTTCTCGCCACCGCTATTACTGCTGTCTTGTGGGCTGGGCATTATCGGCGTTCCTGGTCCTGGCGGACCACTCGATCCTGGTGGTCCGCCATAATTGCCAGGCGATGACGACGAATAATTCATTGGCTGCAGATAATAGATTTCATTATAATATGTTCAAATCTTTTGTAGTTTTTTCTTATTAAAGTTATAGACGAATATAGGTATAATTAAGTATAAAAAGAGATGATAACTCACCGTCGACGTGTTAGGTTGCCACTGTGGTCTGCCACCGGGTCCGGCCATGCTCATTGGTGGCATACCTGCGCCTCCGGGTCCACCAGGCGCTAGATTACTGTTAGGCGGTGGTCCCCTCATACCTGGACCATAGGTTCCAGGTCCCATAGGTGGCATACCACCGGGTCCGCCCCTTGGATGGTTCATTCGTGGGTTCATCGGATTCATGCCGGGCGAGCCTATAGCCGAATAAAAATAATTTTATTACGAATGTCTGAAGATAATGTAAGTTAATTGATTTTTTTTCTGTCGGGAGACGTGTACGAGCAGCTACGCTCTCTATTGTATTAAAAAAAAAAGGCTAAACACGATTAGTCTTTGTCGTCGACTATAAGTTACACGCGGTGCGGTTGTTGCGGTTAATCACTTGTAATTTTTTTTTGTTTTTTTTAGATTTTAACAACATTGAGGATTACATATTTAGGCAGAGCAAGATCGTTGGATTATGTCTTCTAACTTGAATAGAAATTATTTTATTGATAACCGATTGGACTTAAACGTACTTAAGAGAGCGTCAGGCCTTTGAATCATGGACGTGGCTCAAACTTTAGGAAGTTTTTTGGTTGTAGAAATATAAAGGAATTCCCAACAGTAAACCGTATTAAAAATTAAATAAACAAAGCAAATGAAACCTGTTTTTTCGAATTTAATTTTCTCTTTTTAAAATGATATTTAAGACTTTCAAAGACTAAATGTTTATCATTCTAAGAAGGTTTTTTCATATATTTACATATAAAAACATATCCCAGTTTTAACCAGATTCGTGATTCAGAGGTCCGACACTTTCCTAGTTAGTTACATAACGCTGTTTAAGTGATTGATAAGAATACTATTGTTTTTAGTGATGTACGTATTATCCACTAGACATCTCTCTTAAAAGTATCAGTCTAATTCATGCAGACAACTCACATGGGATTAAACTGAATCCAACTGATAATTTTAGCTTTGAGTGGACAATTAGCACCTATTGATTTCACAGTATCAAACTTTGATGCTTTTCAACCACATCATTATAACAATAATTGATAAAATACGTAAACAATTACTACATCCATCCACATTAAAAACTAATCTTAAAATCCAGCGGTATTACTCTGCTCGGATCAAAGACAAAGCCAAGCAAGTGAACTCAGTCATGCTGTGCAGCGGTGATCTTAAAGAGAAATAAATATGGTGCAAGGCAGGTGCATTATAAATCTAGTATGTATATATATGCCGCAGATGCTTGACAGATAGGCTCAAGTAAAATGAAAAAAAAAGACTGTTTGCGTTCGAGAGGTTCCGAAGCACTAATATTCTACTTGACCGAACTCGGTGCTTGACGGCAAATGTAATATTGGAGTGGAAAGCGTTTTTGCATTTTTATATCACAATTTGTTTTTTTAATCATTTCAACAAAATGTTACCATTGAAACATTTTAATTGCTTATATAGTTGTTTAACCCTCGCTTTGTCTTCTCAGACTAGGAATTCAATAAAGCTTTTTGTTAGCAGTAAGGTTTAAATAAACTTTCAGTAGACTAGCAGGAGATTCGTTGGGAATGAATCACAACGGAAAACGTAAAATGGTGATTAAAAATGAGGGATACAAACTACTAGTAGGAAATTTAAAAGGACACACTTAGAAAAGCGAGGGTTAAAGGTTTTCTACTTCTACAGGAGAGTCAAGAATGCAATTTGAAGTTGTGTGATGTGTAAGAAGGACCTGCTGTTCCGATTGTCCAGTAGAAATTTTTGATAGCAAAAATATATTTTTATGAAGACGAATTTTGCAACAGCATAACCCAATCATGAAAAAATAAATATATATGAAAAAAAAATATATATATAAAGAAAATTTTGACGAAGAGTAATTTGTTGCCAAATCATGTCAGTTTGAAGGTACGAATGTTTTTCATGCTGTGTACGTAAAAGAAAAAAAAAGGTAATCGAAAAATTGAATCGCTTGTGTGTTGCTGATTGTGCGACGAAGCCAGTGCGTTTTCTTGCAGGAAGGATGAGGTGACAAAGGCAAAATAAACAGTGAGGATATCGTGGCTCGATTAATGTCAACAAAAATTATCCAAAAAAAAGTAGTAATTGTGATAATAAGGCGACAAAAAGAGAGACAGAGAAAAAAAGAGAAGTAGTAAAAAAAAAGGTGACGATTAGTGACTCAAGTGAAAAATAAAAGAGTAACTAAGAAATATTGAATGAAAGCCTGTTTTTTTTCTAAGTCATGTCAATGTGATTCAATTTGCTGGGTTGCTTCCTACCTTGCCACCCTACAAATTCTCCAGCTTCGCCTGAGGAACACAAGAGCACACATTAGTACGGCAGGTAGGTAAGGTCAGATCAATCAATGGCGAATAACAAAAAGCCTAGTTATTTTATGCAGTGGCACAGTAAAAATTCTTTGCTTTTTGATCCGCGATAAAAAAAATCTTTGTAAGAAAGTCTTCAGACCAAATTAGAACCTTTAAGCATATGAAACTCAGTAAAATTAATGTATTATTTAATTCCAAACTATAACTCAGATTTGATCTCTAATTTCTTGATCTGAGTGAAAAATATATGTAAAACTCTCACTATGTATTAATATTTTTAAGTATATCTGTAAATACAGAAGCAAATGAACACCAAATTGACTTTAAAAATATACGTTTCGTTCAACAGAGACTTTTACAGGAGTGAAAAAAATCAACAATTTGCAGTCAATCAATATACCAAAATTAAAAAATTTCTTTGGAAAAAATTATTGATTGACTCAGAAGAATTAAAAAAAAAAAATAAAAAAATACTCAAGAAAGTACCACTGTTTTATATTTGCCACTAGACAGTTCAAAAACCAGTCCACTCCACATCACAGCAATCCAATCCAAATTTAATATTACTTCCTCAATTAATATTGCTGTGTGGTTTTTGATACGCATGCGTCTATAATATAATGCCATTCTCCGTTTTGCAACGCTTCTCAATGCCAAGAAAAACTCTGTTCAACAATCTACCATAAGCAATAACTCACCTTGTCTGGTCGGGTCCATACTGTTGGGCATCATCGGTTGACCTGGAGGCTACAATGGAAAGGTATTGTTTAGAATACATAAAATTAAGGCTCATTTACAAATATAACTTTACAAAAGCAATAATAGAGAATTTTGTTTATTCATAAAATATTTGGGTACGAAACTTACCCCATTAAATTCATTTCCCATTTGTGGCATACGAACATTCGGCCGTGGTCCTGCAGGATATCTGGGTCCCATGAACTGTAACACAATGACCAATCAAATTAACCATAATATTTTCCATGTAAACTCATAGAAATACAAACACCGCATTAAAGAGTAGATTTACTGTTTTATCAACCACCAAATAAAAAAAAGGCCATACAAGCATTATCAGATTTGCTCTTTGCGGCAATGAATCTGTTAGTAATTTGTCAACTACCATTAATTTTGTAAGTTTCTTAAGTACTTAAAAATTAACAAGGTAAAATATTTATTTAGTTATGAAACTGCGTTACTACATTGAATAAATATTATTTATAAGTTTCGAATTTTTTTAAGTAAATTAATTTATATCTCTTACGTGTCCTGGAGGACTGAAGTGAATAAAGTGAAGTGACAAGTGAATAAAAACTTATTTATAACTTTATTGTTATCATTGCTACAAAAATATGTTACAAAATAATTTTGTCTTTTTACTGTACGAGTTGATCCGTTCGGAAAATAATTTTATAATTTTTTAATTATTTAAGCATTAGCAAAGTAAAAATATCGTAGACACGCCAAATAGATAATAAAAATATTTTTGTTAAAGAACTATATAAAAAATTCAAAATCTATACTAATTTGTATTGTATAATAATACGGCTTATTAAGCTGATACGCTTCATCGTTTTACCACAAAAAAATCTTAATGCTTTTGGAAGGGCCATCTTGTTCAAATTGTCGTTTCATGAAAAAAATATATACAAAAATATTAAGTTTCTTATTGCATAAAAATATTATACACTCTTTTTTTTAGCTATATATATATTTTTAAATGTTATTTAAAGTTATTTTTAGTGGGTTACATTACAAACATTCACCTTAACACATTTCACTAGGAATTCAGACAAGATGGCAAATTTCCCATAACCAAGACAAAACAAAGGTAACAGCAACACAAAAACTAAAGAGCAAGTGTCACAATTAGTGTCGAAAAATAAAGGTATAGTGAGGCCAACCAAGACAAGATTAAAAGATAGATTAAACAATAAATTACAAAAGTAAAAAAACACAAGAAGAAAACAAGATCCATAATCGTGTCAGAAAAGCGACAAATTTCACTTTATGGATGCTGTAATGTGAGTAGTTCGCTTGTGATGTACGATAGAATATAAGTATAGCTGAAAAGCATCGTACATGTCGTCGTCTAATAACTTTGGAAAAGTACAATTGTTTCGAAAAATTTGGTTGAATAAAACAATTACTATATATATAACCACTGGTAAAATTCACTTTTTCCATTATTTTATTTATTTCTACCGAAAAAATAGATAAAGGAGAGACCTACTGGCTCCATCATATCATCGACCAAAATCGCTGATTCGACACTATCGGTGGCATTCTCCACCGATAATATCATCAACCATCGCTACAATCAATATTCGCGCGACGACGAGCTATACGATGCTACATAACAGCTGAAAAAATTGTACAAAAAAAAATTGAAAAAAAAAAGTTAAAAAAAAAGAAGAAGAAACAATAACCAACAGTGACAGAAAGACGAAGAACCAAAGGTATAGAGTGATAGATGTAAGGTGCACACACACGATATGATAATAAATACCCGCGCGCTGCGATATATTGAAACGCAATGTGAAATGAGCTGAGATGTGCATGTGTGTATAAAATGCGTGTAATATAAAAAAAAAAGAAAAAAAAAAGAATCTTTATATGCGATGTATGTGTATATATGTGCGGATGTATTTCTTTTCTTTTTGCGAATGATTAGAGAGAGGCGCTTACCTGGGTGGACATCATCTGCGAGTGTGGGGGCGGGGGTGGCTGGGGGTGCTGGGGAGATGGCTGTGATGAGGGGTGTGTGGGCGGAGATGGTCGCATTGTCGAGTTGTTCTGCAACAAGCAACGCAAAACGCCGGACATGTAGGCAACACTGCGATCCGCAGGCAAATAACAACAACAACAATAACAAAAAAAAATGATGACTGAACGTATACGTAAAAAGAGAGAGAGAAAAAAAAGATAGAAATGTAGAGAGAGAGAGAGAGAGTGATAGACACGTGGACAGAGACAGAAGAGGCGGTTTGTTATAAAAACAATATGTTGAAACTCCATCCTCTTCCAAACCTTGCCCGTGGAGGCCAATTCGGTCGCGATCGGTATATATATATATATATATATATATACTTTGACGCCATTTTTGGAAACATATATATTATTTATTCAACAACGGTGTGGAAAATTATCCGAGATTAAGTTGCGTTATTTGGTAAAAAAAAAACAGAGTAAACGTAAAATTTTGTTACTTTTTTATACGAAAAATTAATGTTTCGAGCGTATTTCGAAATGATAAAAATTTTACGGTTTTGAAATATCTCGTTTCGACACGTTGGAAATTTAGCACAAAATGGCATCAGAGCATCGTGAAAATGCGTCAGAGATTATACGGCGCGTAAAAGCTGCTGGATCCTGTGGTATGATTTCGATTGGTGCTGATATGTATGTACATGAATGAATATACGCATATTACAGACCAGAGAGGTTTCATCAGTGAAATGTCAAAATTTTACATGTAATTTCGAATATTTATGTGAATTTCACATATGTATATTATATTAGTCAATATATATTATTTATATATTAATTTCCTCTCTGTTCTGTACAAGTGATCTTGACGGTATTTATTCGTCTTCGCTTTCTTTAACATTTTCCAATGAATAAGTGCAATCGAAATATTGTTTTTGGATGATGGATAACTTTGGAGACATATAAATTTGGTATTGGATTTATATATCTGGAAGACACAAACAGTTGAATTCGTCGAAAAAATTGAAAATTTTGTTGCTTGCTTGATACGTTATAAAGCGTAAAAACAATTATAACTTTTGATGTATCAAGTCATGTAGCTTTTACACTGTATAATGTTACACGTAAAATTTTTAATAAGGTGAAACACTTAACGATAACATTTTAAATGTTTATTAACATCGGTAAATAAATTTTCACCTTATTTTTTAAATTAAACGTATAAAAAAATTAATTTGACAAGCAATATTTTATGCACAATACTGCTAGAAATCAATTATTGCAGAACGGTTAATTTATTGATTTTTAAACAATTGATTTCTATCAGTCTAAACAATTATCTAGTTTTTGATTGATTTCTTCCTTTCCACAGATAAGTGGTCGACAAGTTCTCGCTCGTAATCTAAAATACGCATTCATAACCTATTTTTATATCATATTATATATATTTTTGTAGAAAAGTATTAATTACGTTTTTTTAAATCGCAAGTCCCATAGACCACTTATGTAACTAGTCTACAGTCTAGGCAAGCTGTATTCAAATTGAAAATGATTAATTACTGAATTACATCTAGAGTGACGTTTATCAAATTATACAAGTTTAGCGTAATTTAAAAAGAAAATTAAATTATCGAACATGAATTTTTTAAAAGAAATCTATTTTCATCGTTCTTTAATAATTTAGGTAATTTGTTTGTGAAAACGTCAACCTTGATTAGTAAATTCGAATGATCGACGGGACACTTGTGCTAAAATTGTACGCTCTAAGACTAGTTCTAACAATCATAGGTTGTGATGTACATCGGCGACAAGGACTTGCTAGCCCATAACAGTAATGACATAATACATGAATGCACATAAATGTGTTAGATACATAAACAGAGATTTTTATAAAAGTACAAAACAGATTAGACAAGCAAGTGAAGAGATTCAAAGTAGACTTTTAATGAGAATTTCAATTAAACTTATCAGTTATATTATTTAGGTATATTTATATTTAAATTTTCAACTTAATTATTTAAAAGATTCGGATAAAAGATTCTTTGTAGGACAGATGCATGTATAATATGAAATGAAAAATTTTCCATTGATAAAAACATTATAATACCAATGCAAAACGTGAATGAAGATTAAGATTTAACAATCTTATTTGTACGAGAAAAATGTGAAAGTAAGTTTGAACGAATGCTCACTAAACAATCATTCTTCGGGAAACATTCAATATTGTTGTTTTTTTTTTCGTCATCGTGAAAGTTTTGGGATAGACAAGACATATACAGTCACAATTATTATTCCAGAAGCAAAAGCGTATCCATAGTATACATTCGTGGTAAATGTGAAAGATAATTGCAGCAAAATTCATCGATTTTATGCATAAACTGTTAATTCTTTGATTTTCGCGTTAAAACGCTATCGATTGCACCTTCGTTAAAACGTAAATTTTGCTACATTCTTCTTTATGATTTTGCCCTATATTTTTACAATCTAAATGTTATATGAAGTATTTGTTCTTGTTAGTACAATTGGACATTCTAACAGATGTTTTAACCTCAGGTTTAAATTTATGCCAAATTTCTTTTGTTATTACAATAAAATCGTTTCTTGTACCTTTCAAAACGCAAATAATTGCACAAAAATTTCTTGTTCTCAAATTTTGAAGCTTGGCAGTAAATTTCAACGATAGATCAATTGACACAGCCCACATAATGAGGGTATATATTTATATAAAACACGTGCATATTGAACTCGGGGATACTGACATTGATTTCTTGGACGCGTTTACAAAAAAGATATAAAAAAATCCTGTCAATCAACTCGACGCCCTAAATATGAATGTATAGTTTCATATGTTCAGCACATATTATTTATTGAAAAAGTGAATCGATCTTCGTTTCAAGGCTTAATGAGAGAAAATTCACTTATAAACTGTTAATATAAACGTTCATCTTAAATAAATATCTATTTGAAGTGAGAAATTTTCGCTTGTTTTATAAAGATTCAATGTACTGAGTTAATTCCTCTTAGATCAATAACAATACTTTAGTATATCGATATATAGACCATGGAATTGATCTTTAACACTATAGCAATAATATTGATATCCATTTAAAATTCTCAGCGAATAAACATTTCACTTTTTCAATGCTGTAGGCCGCTCTATATATGACAATAATAAAAAAAGAAAACAAAAAAATACACAATGTGAATCATGAGAGACGCATGAGAGATGTTCTGTCGTTGTTGTCGAGGGAAGAAACATGGCTGACATAATCATATTTATATGTATATATAAAATATGCAACGTGAATGGTGTATATATAATACACGAGGTAATATAAGGAAAAAAAACTATAGAAAATTACACGAGACTGCCAGAGAGAAGAATATGTATAAGAGGTAAGAAAAAAAAATTATGTATTTATATAGGCGCGTAGGAAAATTAGAGAAGAGAGACTTACGGTGAAGAAGCCAGGTGGCATCGGACCGCCAGGCATGCCATCGTTCGGTGGCATCTGTCCAAGCGGCGAAGGCGCCGGTCCGGCATTCTGTGAATAATACAGCAACGAAAGGGTTTTTTAGTTTAAAAAAACTAATTATTATCTCAAGTGACCACATATATATGTGCATCCCGAAATTCGCCAAGCCTCGCAAATTGAGACGATTGGTAAATTTTGAGATCAACTCGTTCGAACTCTATAAACACCATTTTTGCTATTATTTTTAATCATTTAGCTTCGTCTTACAAGCAAATTTTGTTCTCGATTTAACGAATAATTTCGTTTTCGGATAGAACTGAAAAAACTTCATAATGTAAAGAGGCACTTCTAGGGTGCATTCACAAATTCTGATCATAATTTTTTAATCATGATCAGAAGCCAATTAAAAAAGAAGCCAATTTCTAATAACAATAAAGTTAGTTAAAGGTTGGATACCTTTTTTTTATACAATAATTATAATTGGCAGACAATTGTTAGTATTAACATTTATAACAACGAAATCTGCCAATTAGGTTTGATAAAGTTCAGACCACCTCAGTCACATTTTGATTCTTTAGTGTATCCAAAGAATATATATACTCACGTGCGCAATTCCATTAACTCCATATCCACTGTTTACAAATCCCTGAAATAAAAATAATTCGTAAGTTAATTGAGAAATTTTGACAAGTGGCTGTATTAAAAACAAAAGCAGTCATCTTAAAATAGCAAACAACATAGTATAGCAAGTGTCATTGTATAGCTATAACTAAATTCAATTGTTCGATTGTTTTCTATTTCTGATAATGGAATTGATAATAAAAATTCTGACTCACGTAGTCGTGGAAAGCTTTGGCTTCGCTACTGTGCTCGCAAGAATCTCGGCGTTCAGGTGCCGCACAGTACAGGTCCCAGAATACACTGCAAAAAAGAAAATATAATAAATGAATACATTATAATATATATAAACGTCGTTCGATGGTTACGTAACTCTATATATAGAAAATGCAATAATAATTAAACATTGATAACTCACCACCACCAGGAATGAAGAAACCCAGGAGGTTCTCCTAGTGTGATATTTTTCTCCCACCGAATCTGTAACAAAATAATTCGTTAGTATCGATTGCTCGTGTATACGATCAATATATAAAACTATTAAATGATGTATGTATAAGCTTACCTCTGACAAGAATGTTTGTGCTGCTTTCTGTGCACCAATGTGTAACAGGTATTCATATACATATAAGGCCAATCTGTAACAAACAGGAAAAATCATTGTTAAATCAATGTAATTTTTCTGATTATTTATTTTTAAAATTTATTTTTCCTATTGCTATAATCCCAACAACGCTTTTTTCCTCAATTCCCTAATCATAACATCATACCATTATTTTTAAATACAACTTATATCAACAACATGTCCACAGAACAATAGAAATTATAATTTCTTCTTTTCATATTTATTCTTCCTTTACATTGACATAAACTATACGTTTACCACATATCTTTACAAGTGACATTGAGAATTTCATAAACAATTTTTCATAATATTCAAGTCACACTTCGATTTACGAATAACCTCAGTTACCAAATAATAAAATTCTCAAAATATACTTAAAAAAAAAATTCATTTACAATTCCCATATTACAACATAAAGACAGAACGAAAAACTCAGCTTTAATTTTCGATTCCACCGCGCCCCGGCTTCCTATATCCGGCGTGCTATAACGCGACCGGCAGGTGTATATACGCAAAACGTAAGCCTCCCACCCCCCGCACGCGCAGCCTCCGCAAAAATCTCGTCGCTTGCTTCTCGCTCATATATATATATATATATATATATACACATACGCGAGAGTATGTGTGTGTGCGAGCGAGAGAGAAAATTCAATCGCGAGGCCCCGCGTGTACGTGTATACGTGTTTGCCATGTACACATATATATATACATGTACGCTCGTGAAGCGTAGAAGCTGGAAACGGCAGGAAGGTGGCGCGACTGTCGGCGAAGGGGGACAGGGCCGTTGCCGTGGATTTTTTCTCTCTCTTTCTCTCTCTCTCTCTGTCTTTTTTCCAGCTCCCCTTTCCATCTCTCTCTCTCTTGCTCTCTTGTATACGCTGGCTGGTTCTCTACACTCTGCCTTCCTCGTCATCGTCAGAGAAAGGCGGCGCCGGCCGAGAGAGGAAATAAGACGGAGACGAGATGTTGCGGCGTGGGCTTAGGGAAGGAGAGAGAGAGAGAGAGAGAATGAAAGAGAGAGAGAGAGAGATATAGAGAGACGGAGAGGGTCCCGGATCTGTTCAGGGGTGCTCAAACGCGTCCGCGGGATGATCATGATGATGATTCTTTCTTAGGAATCGCGTGTGTATACATACAAACGTGTAGGTATATATATACATAAGTGCACGTTGTTATGCGTTGTGCATATTATATATAGTGCGCGATGATAGATTGAGCGATCGCAAGGAGAAGTATATAGACGTATACCGGTGTAGTATAATATATACATATATGTACACATTTCGGAGCAAACCGTTTTACCGTTGATGGATTTCAGAAAAAATTATAAAGGAATAGTAAACCAGAATATAAGAGAAAAAAATTCAAGAAAGTACGAAAGATTCTTATGCTGTTTTCTATATCTCGCGCGAATTTTGAACGGCACTGTACGCGCACAATTCTCGTCTCTCTTGCACTCGTATACGCGAATGCGACTCGTGTTTACTAAACTGACGGATCGAAAAATCGAAAAATTATGCTGCTGACATTGGTATGGTTTTATGCGTATTTTTTAATGGAAGGTTTTATTTAAATTTCTGGGTGAATCTAGAAAAATTTAATAAATTTTACTGAGCTGGAATAAATAAAAAATTTAATTTAATTCAATGGTTAGAGTAACGTTCGAGAAAAGTTTTTAACCGTTAAAATAGAGTAACGTAGGTTTTGACTTAAAATTATTGTTAAAAAAAAAGGTAAAACAAAAGTCGAAAAAAAATAGAATTGGTAAATAGTTAAAAGCAAAAGTTAGCAAAATTTTGTTGAAATCCAAATACACGGATTTTTTCGTTACTTGTTAATATACTTTGTATATTTCATTATAGTTACGTTAAAAGGGATCAACGTGTTTTAATTCTAAAAAAACGCAGATTAAGGGCGCCAAACAAAATTTTAACCATTTCAGTCAACGGAGATATATTTTATTTAATTTTATGGATTTATTTATAAATTTAAAAGCGAATTAAGAAAATATTTAAAAAATAAGAGTCAAATGGATTGCCTAAAAATTTATATATTTATATCGATCGAGCCTTTTAACGGCTCTGCACTCAGATAACTTTTTGGCGAATTTAATTGCATCAAGAGCGACGTGCTGCAATTAGATTTCTCGTCCCAATTCATGCTTCTCTCTCTAAAAAAAAAAAAAAAATTCTCTACCATTTATTCTAACGTTATCTCCCAAAAAATTCTAAAAATTTTTTCTAATCTTGCTCGTTCACCTTCCCCTTAAAAAAAGATCTCCTTATTACACGTTCTCCCGGCATCACACGACGAGCAAAAAAAAAACTTTGACCGATAAGCCATCGCTCTTCTCTCTCTCTCTCTCTCTCTCTCTCGTACACCATCACACACGCGGCAACGTCACCGTCATCGTCGTCGTCGTCGTCGTCGCGCAGCATCAGCTGAGAGAGAGCACAACTCTACTCTCTTTTCGCGCGCGTGCGCATGTCTCTCTCTCTCTCTCTCTCTCTCTCTCCTCCGGGGGTCAGTGCGCAGGACTTTTGCTGAAGTAAAAAACGACGGCTGCTGCTGCTGCTGCTGCAGCAGTGCCGACGAGAAAGCGGGTTATATCCCCGTTCGTTCGTTCGTTCGTTCGTTCGTCCGTCGCGCGCTCTCGAAAAGAGAGAAGCCAGCGGCGCGTGGCACACTTCGATCGCGGAGGGAGAGAGAGAGAAAGAGAGAGAGAGACGAAATTAACGGGAGCGCGCCTCGAAAATCCCGCTCCGGAGTAGCGCTTTCGCCTCTGTGTCTCGGCTGCGCGCTATGCTGCTCCTTTGTTCGACGGTCGGTACGAGTGTGTGTATGCGCGTGTATATGTGTGTGTGTGTGTGTGAGAGAGAGAACGAACGAGTGCCCAGCTAATCTTGGATTTTAATTTTGAGGTGGCCGACGACCATGGGCGGGTGGATTCGGTATATTTCAGTGGTTGAAAATAGTTAATAAGAGAGGATGGCCAGATATTCGTTCATTGTTGATGTCTGGAGACTAATAATAAAGAGGTTTTGTTGGTTTTAATTGTTCGGAAAGAAAGTATATGATGAGCATTTGTGAAATCATTTGTAATGTGGATGGTTATTAATTCTTGAAAATAAACGATGTTTTTAATTACTCAATTTAGAAACCATGCTGGTAAAGTAGTTTTCTTTACCGGCTTTTTAAGATTTTAATATTATCTAGAAAATCTATTAGAAATAAAAACAAAGTAAAAACAGGTGATTTAGCGTAGAATTTTGAAAATCTTAGACAACAAAAGTTTATGAAAAATACAGTGTTTCACGTCAGATAAAGAATTAGCCATATAGATAACAATTATCTCGACACACTTCACCAAATTTAAAATCATTTTCCTGGTACTACCTTATCTTCTTTTTTTTTAAATGATTTTTAGAATTTCAAAGTTCAATAGTAAGAATGTGCAATATATTATTTATTGAATATACGTAAGGATTATTAATATTTGCATGAAAGACTTGAACTCATAACAACGGAATAATAATAATAATAATATTCCTGGAAGAATGAAATATTTTTACATTATATTTCTCATGGAAAATTTTCATTTGTTAGTCGAACGGAGAAACACTACGCTTTAACAGTTTTTTTGCATACTGAAAGACGAAGTTACATAAAAACTTATATAAAAAGAAGGAATTAAAACTTCATCAATGGAAGTTATTTACACTATCGTGACATTATTGATATGGAACAAAATTTATAAAAATTTGAGACTTTCTATGCTATATTTCGAAAATAATGTAAGATTGTAAAAAAATAGCATCGACAATATGTATTGATTGCATCATGCATTGTAAAAAGATAATTAAATCTTTGGTTTGAAAAAAAACAGTCTAAAAATCAAATGTTTAAACTTTCCTAATTTTATTATTGACAAACATTTCTAATATTTATGTGTAAGCGAACCTCACCGAGCTTCAACCCAATGTTACGTCAGTAATGTTTCAATAAAAATCTATATCCTTCTACTTAGGGAGTATTTTTAGATTACTGGACGACAAAGTTTCGGAGCAAACTTACTCTAGACAGAAACTAAAATGGCCAATGCTAAAGTTTGACTTTGTGTATTAACAAATCTGTTGGATTGTCAAAACACACAATCGTTTTTCTTCTACAAATAACAAAAAAAAATCATCTTATACGAAAGAAAAATTGATAAAAGTCATCGAAATAATAGAAAATTTTGAGGTTAGGATTAATTTATGAGAAAATCGTCCCAGAACCCTCATAATCCATTTTCGAAACTCAAGAATTTTACCGGTCGACTGATTTAAAAGCCACTCCACTAACACATATGCGAATATATGTATATATATATACACACGACGTGGCTGCACAACGGCGAAACTTGAGGTTACCAGCGAGTAGTGGCACAACAATTAAACAGAAACAGGTGAGTTTAGCACTTTCCCCGGAGAGACTCGGTCAGCGTCTAACCTCGCGGCGCGCACATGGAACAAGTGTCTCGAATTTTCTTTAAAGTAGGCAGGATTAGCGGTAAACCTATGTATATTTTCTAAAGCTACTTTTAAATATAAATTTCAACTATTTTCGTGAGATTTTAAATGGCTTATTCAGTTATTATGCCTCTTAAACGTTTCCCTGTAATTGTTACGATTCAAAACATCATTATTTTCATATTACTTAATTTTCTTATTTACTTTTATAAGAAAATTTTTATTTGTACTTATACATTTAAAACTTAAATTCCTAAGTAGTTTAAATTAAAAATCAGTTGTAAACATTATATATATATATAAGTTTAGTATGTTAGTCCATCAGTAGATTACTTTACATAAAGAAATTAAGGTGAAGATTCAACAAAATTGCATTTTTAACTACGATTTTGAAATTTGCATCGTTTAAATGAAATAAAATAAATAATCTCTTGCACTCCAACGATGCAAACTTTAGATAGATATGTTTCAAACTCGATATATATCGAGAAAACATAATCGTTCAAGCTTCAGTTACTACTAATCATTTTGGAGCAATATTTCGGAGCGATATTTTGGAGCAATATATTGGAGCAATATATTGGAGCGATATTTCGGAGCAATATTTTGGAGCGATACTTTGGAGCGATATTTCGGAGCAATATTTTGGAGCAATATTTCGGAGCAATATTTTGAAACGATATTTTGGATCAATATTTCGAAATATCATTTTTGGAGCAACATTTCGGAGCATTATTTTGGAGTTTCGGAGCAAGCTTTGTAGGCATCAGTGTAAACTTTAAAATATCTTTAAAATATCTTTAAATTTTAAAACCGTTCAACCAATATAATCCAAAACAATGTAAAACCTTGTATTACACCAATCAAACCAAAAAAGTAAACAAAATCATCAAAGTCACAAATCATCTTGACAACAATAAAGTTGGCCACATAAAACCCAAAAAAATCCTCAAATTTTATCTAACGCTGGCATCGAACCACTGCTCCAAAACATTAAGCTCCTTTCACACTTTCAACCTTGCCAAAAGAAACCACGCGAATAAAAACCCCGCAGCACAGTCTGCCAAACCCACGACATAAAAAAAGAAAAAATGCATCACAACCATGACCTCGCGAGACTATATTACATCTCCCATCATTGGGCCAACGTTCAACATCGTACAGACGTACTTTCGTACTCCAAAAGTTTATTTTTTTTTCCCTTCCCCATTCATACACACACACATTAATAAATTAATTATATCCACACAATTCACGTACTTCTCTCTGGCCTGGCTATCCGAGGGTACGGTCGAGCTCTTTCCCTTGGAGTACATCTTTGCTGTTGTTGGTGCTGCTGATGCTGTTACAACTACAACTACTACTTCTGTCGTCGATCAACAGCTCCTCTCTCCCTCGCTCTCCCGGTGTAAACACACGCCGTGAGAGCACAGCGCCTTCTCTCTCTCTCTATTCCACGCTGCTTCTCTCCCTCTCTTCCTCTTGGTATATAATGTTTGCACGACAAAGAGACGACGCCAGCAGACGACGCGTAGAAAAATCAGACTCGCTGTCGCGGGGGCGTCGAGGGTACGAGAGATAGAGAGTAGGTAGAACAGTTGTCGTCGTCGTCGTCGTCGCCGCGCGCAAAAATCGACGCGGCGGCTGTATATATATATATATACTTGTCTATCTCTCTCTCTCACACACACACGCACGCACGCACGCACACACACACAGAGCTCGTTGTTGTCGTTGTCGTCGTAGTTGTATATTATATGCCTCCTTCGTCGTCGGCTAACCTCTACGTCTTATTACACGTATCCGGATTATCATCAGGGTTGAAGCGGACAACAAAGTAGTCTTCTTCTCGTCGGCCGCGTCATTTTACATATACGCGGTTTACGTATACACACTATCTCTATATATATATATTCTCTCTTTGCGTGCGCGTGCGTATATGTATGTGTGATTCACTCGCGACGCTAGGCTGATCGAGTATAACGACCTAACCTCCAAAAAATGATAACGACGTCGCGACGGTAATAACTTCTTCCTCTTCTCTCTGCGTACAGATACGCACACCTGTCTCTTTTTTTTCTCTCTATCTCACTTATATCTATTTTGTTTTCTCTGTCTTATATGTACGCGCGCGCGTTCTTCGCGCACGGACTCTATACTCTCTCTCTATCTCGCGCCGCAGTGCGAGTAATACAAGTGTTGTAAAGCGCAAGTAACCGAACGGAAAACCAGCACTGACTGAAGAGCACCACCGCCACTGCTGCTGCTGCTGCTGTGCGCGAACGCCACGCTGTGCTCTGGCGAAGCTCGCGCGCCAGCGAGCGAGAGAGAGAGACGAAGTTTCCTGCGCGAGTATATAGGTATAGTATGTATATATATACGTATATATATATGTATGAGTGTGTAGCTATATGTATGTGCGCGCACTCGGTGCAGGCTGCCTGCTGTCTATATACTACACTATGCTATAGTTTCTGTCGTTCGCTTGCTCACTCCTCATGCACGCTGACGCTGAGTGCAAGAGAGAGAGAATGATAGACGGAGAGATGCATATATAGTATGTGTGTATGTGTACGTCTGTCTTGCTCATTGGCACATGTACATAGAAAACCGGTGCGTGACGCTTCTCTCTCTCTCGCTCTCCTCTCTTTCCCCTCCCTCCCTCTCTCACGCGTCTGTCTCGGTTTATGGCGCTCGCGCTCGCGCTATATAACGTATACAGCTACAACGCGAGGGTGTGTGAGTGTATTTATACACGTATATAGATATATATTGTTGCTGCTCTCTCTCTCTCTCTCTCCGAACAGCCAGCAGTGGCCGAGCAATGGCTGCTGTTGCTGCTGCTGCCGAGTGTCGCCGCCCTTGCGCGCACGCGTCTCTCGTCCCCCCCTCTCGCCTTTTTCCTGCATATATCTATATATATATATATATATCTGTATCTCCGTCTCGCTCTATACGACAAGCTACCTCTATATACCTGCGCTATATATGTGTATATATGTATATGTAGCTATAAAGGTATAGTGCGTGTGTACGGCTGTCCTTTTCGCTCGTTTGACTTGACTGTACATTGCTCTACGTCTCTCTCGTTCTAGCCATTTCGCGTACGTATATATACATATATATATTCACATTGCATAGTCTGTGTATGTCTATCTCTCTCTCTCTCTCTCGTGTAGCACTACCTGTATCATATACACCTATATATACAGTGAATGTACCTATCCTTCTCCCTCATTCGCCGAAACTGTACATCGCCGAGACTATATATTTACGTCTCTCCCTTTCTCACTTGCTCTCTCACACTCTCTTGCGCTCTCTCTCTCTCTCGCTCTCTTGCTTTTTTTCTCTCTACTGATTTGTATATCTGTACATATGCCTGCGTATGCCCATGCGTCTGCCTCTCTCTCTCTTTCTCTGTCGCACTCGCTGATGCCGACTTCCAGTTTTTAAATTACTGCTCCGTTTTTGTCGCTCACACACGCACGCGTGCGCGCGCGCGCCAGCATTTTTTCGTCCTCGATTTCCGCGTTTTTTTTACACCATGGATGCCTAAAAATACATACCGACAAATATATTCTATATAAAGCTACGACATATAAGTTCTGTGCCTGGTTCTCCCTCTCTCTCTCTCTCTTTCTCTCTTACTCCCGGGTATTAGGTATAATATACGAAGGTGAGCTTCGAAGATCGTTGGCGTTCGGTCGCGAGCGCGCACGCGCCTCTTCTCTTTCTCTCTCTCTTGCTCCTTCGTAATTCTTTTGTGTCCTCGCGTATATAGAATCGCGTTGCCAGCAGAATTGAGAGCCGGCGAAGGAGTAAATTAGTAATCGAAAAAAAGGAAGGAAAAAGGAACTAAAAGATATCGAGAAAAAGTCAGGAGAGATAGAAAGAGAGAGAGAGAGAGAGAGAGAGAGAGAGAGATATAGTGGTTATAGCTACGAGACAATGTGAGTGAGAGAGTGAGTGAGCGAATGTACGAGAGAGTCTATATAGTCTTAAGCTGAATCTGCAATGTGTTGTCCCCTTCTGAAGAGAGTTTCCCAGCCGCGTATATATACTGATAAGATTTAATAAATTCAGACGAGCGTTTACACGCTCTATACCTTCCAATAGTGCTGGATAAACATTTGCTCGAGCCTCCGATTACATTGACTTAATTTTGAGATAATGTTACGATAATTTCTTGTATTTGGTAAACACGCGGGAAACGAGTTCAGGTAAATATTTACTTCGCAGGATATGGTAAAAAAAAAGAAGAAAGGTACTTAATTTATTATATCTTTCGGAGATTGGCGATTGTGCGTTAACTTTCTCCGATTTTTTTTTATTAACAATAAATCACGAGATCAGGTAAGTTCGAGGGGATTCAACCATGAAACGACTTTTTACGAAGAGTCCGAATTACAAGGCTTGCATTGTTTTTGATAACCGTTTATTAGGTTCTAAGATTTCAAATATTTGAATATATTATTGCATATTAATTTATGCGAACATGAAATAATTTATGCGTTTAAACAATTTGGCGAATCTCATATTCTTGAATTTTATTAAATTATAGTTCATTACGTGCCTGATATACCCGAGTCTATATATTTCCGTATCAAATCGTAAAAGGGTAACTTCCATTAAATATCAATAAAATAAAAATAAAATAATATTTCTTTCAGAGGGATGTGAGTACCGACGTATTCTTTCGAATTCGTTTGGAAAAAATTCTGATAGTAATTTTTATACGTACGAAGGTCGGGACGAGCCATTTTTTCTCAAATATAAATTTATGATAATAAAATAATTAAATAAAACCGTGGCGTCGGTAAAGCAGGAATCGCATAATCTTTTAAAGAAATGTTTGGAAATCATATAGTTAAATATTAAAAATAGAGCCTCACTTCTCCTTAATTAAATTTTAATCAGAAACTAATTTATGTTATCGGTTAAATTAAGATTTTATATACCTTAGATTTTCTCAAAAGTTTATATTATAAAATCATATTAACTTTTCTTTTTCATACATACGGTTAAGTTTCAAATATGTCGTAACATTGTGCTAAACGAATATTACGAAATCTTAATTACGTATACTATGATAGTATAAAAAAAATCGCTTATTAAAATCTCAAACTGATTATTTTATCTACACTATATGAAAAATTTCAAATTTCATCCTAAAATATCTCTTATAAAACCATTTTAGAGCCATCTTTTTGAATTTTAGTCTCGTATTAAGTATTTTTACACGGTTAATTAAACTCTGTACTTTCCAGTCGCCAATCTGACCCATTTTCCACTCCACTCTATACAATGTATTATACCAATTGTCAAAGTACAGAACTATACTTAACAGAAAACGATAAATTCACACCCTCTCTTCAATTCATCACTCATATCCTGTGATCTTACCCTCACCCTTGTCTCGTAGAATTTTTGATCTCTAAAACGTTGTCCCTCTTCCCTATATATACCGATTTCGAGTATAGAGTACATCAATCTACACAAACACACACGCGCGCGCGCACATCTTATAGTTCTATATTCGTTCTCTCTTCGTCTATTTCTGACCCTCTCCTTCCGTCTCTATATATCGCGCGATCGGCGTTGGTGGGGCGTACACACATATATACACGCGTGAACGTAGGAAACAAAAAGACATCCTTTTTTTCGCTCGCGGTCTCGAGACTTTTCCTTCTCTATTTGTTTCTTTTCTGCGCGTGTATATAGAGACTTGCTTCCTTGCACGTAACGCAAGGTGAAGAAGAGAGAGAGAACGCGCGCTTCGTAGTTGGCGGAGATCGAGAAAATTGTTTGAAAATGTCCATGAGTGATATAAAAATGAGAATTGGTTATTTATATTGATTATAATGATAATAGAATTGATAATAGAAAAAATTAAACTTAATGTAAAATCAAAAAGTTCTATAACCGCGTATTATAAACACTTAGTAAAGTAATCGCAAAGTAAAGAGAAAACGAGCAAATGCGCATGAGAGGTCGGCCAGTGAGATGCAGCAGCAAAAAAAAAAACGCGAATGAACGAGAAAGAGAAAAGAAAGTGCACGCACGCGCATTATAACTATATATATATACAGATATATCGCGCGCGTGCGTGAACGCACACTGTACAGTGTGACGACAGAACGGCGAACGACGGGTATAGCGTGGGAGGTTAAGCAGCAGCAGTGGTGGTAGTATAGTATAGTAGTAACAGCACGCAGAACTGGGATTAGGTTAGGTTGCATTTGAGATTTCGCGAATGAGTGCATGCATGCATCATGCGTGCGTGCGTGCGTGCGTATGTATGTCTATATGTAAGCGAAAAAGCTGCGCGCGCATCAATAATTTCCGATCGGTCGACAGGGACGTATGTATGTGCAAGCGGACAGAAGGTTAAGAATGCGGGTCGATCCCGACAATGTTGTTCCATCGTTCATGATAATTTTTTTTATCAGTTAAATTATGGTTTTAGTTGTGGATTAGAGATAGTAATGTTTTTTTTTTAATTTATAGTGGTCGTAGATTATAAAGAGGACATTTTTTTGTCTGTGAAATATTTGGTTGTGGGCCATCAATAAAATTCTGTTATTCGTGTATTTTTATGCCTCTATCAATTTATAGAAGATTGACATTTGAACAAAACAAATATTTTACTAAACGATAACTTGCTTTCGATAACTCAGTAAAAAAAAAAAATCAAAGAAACTGTAGAGTGATAAAATTTATTGTAAGGTGTCAGCATTAAAGTAGTAGGCGTGTCAATTTAAAGGGAATCACTTTATAATTTATGTCATATAGTATGAATAAAGTCTAATAACCAGACAAATATTATATGTTACAGAAAAGTACATTGGGTTACGGAAAAAAAAATGTTTATTAAAAAGTATTTATTGAATACATACTTAGATATTAGCATGTTAAATAATAATAAGTCATATTACTTACAAATTTTTCATTTTTGAATCGATTTTAATGTTTAACATTTTATTTCGCCTATAACCTAACTAGGCTCATATATTATGAAATAACATATTTGTACACAGTAAAATAAAATTGTTAAAAAAAAAGCTTGAAATATATATTTTTTTATATATTTCAAAAATTCCTGTAATAATTATGTATATATGTCCGTCTGCCTCTTATAAATGATTTCTGTTCGAGGCCTTCATAATATTATTTTATTAAAGTCATAAAACAACCAAAAAAACTATAAATATCTTTTTTTTATTATTAATACTCGGCTCAATATTACAAGGGTAACTAGGTACTTCGATTCTTTTATTATTCAAAAAATTAAGGCCAATACATTCGAGCGGTTGAAAATTAATGAAAAATATTTCAAAACTTATTTTCCAAAGCAAATCCACATCAACAATGTCCACGCGCACACGCTATACCATCTCTCTCTTCCTCTCTCTCTCTTAGTATATACGACACGCGGACGCGCATAAGTATATACACGACAACGTAACGGCCGCGATTTATGTAACGCGCTCCCGCGCGACAAGTGGTTCCGTCTTTCGCCGCTACGGCACCGCGAGCGCGCTTACCTTCGAACACGCTGCGCATGTGATGCAGCAACAGCAGCGTATAAAGGGGGAGCTCATAAGCTGCATTCCGTCTTTTTCGCGTGCGCGCAACATAATAATAACAACAACAGCAGCACGCCGTGCGCGACCGTCTTATCTCTCTCTCTCTCGCACGAGGTCCAAAGTTGAAATTCAAATGCTCGCGCGCGCGCTTTTTCTTTCTTTTGCCTTCGTTTGCTGCTTATCGTTGGGCTTTATCTTCGTAAGAGAGCGAGAGAGAAGAGCATAAGAGGAGAGAAAGAGTATGAGAGAGAGAGAGAGAGGGAGAAAAAAAGAGAAGGAAAAAATCGGCGAATGCGACGTTAACGAAGTCGTTTAGAAAACTGGTTTTATCGAAAAATGTGCTCGCTGAAAGCCGGCGAGCTGGCGCATCGCGCAAACGTAACTAGTATATATAGGCGTTGGATGTTGTGATGCCTTGGGTATGCCAGAGATCCCACATGGTAGAAATGAAATTCTTGCGATGATACGCATAACTTGGCCGATATGTTCAAAAAATTTAGAATTTTTTGTAAACTTTTTCCTAAGTTGATGCTGTATTAGGTGGAAAAGTATAAGATAGAAAGAAAAGAATGATTTTAGTGTATTAATAGCTTATTTAGCAATTTAATGTATTTTAAAAAGTCAATTTTCTTTAGAACAATTTAAATATTTTTTACAATTTTAGCATTCATCATTTTTCTATGTTCATTCTTCGTGAATCATATAAATCTACTTGAAGGTCAGATTAGATGACAGCAAAAATATAACATTTAATTTTACACAAGTCAAGGTTAGCAATGATTGCAATAATTGCGTAACCAGCTTATTTAGTCTGTTATTGAAAATTTTTCTTCAACAATCTCAAATTAACGTTGAATGAGACAATAGTACTTATTAATTAAATAAAATCATTCGGAAAAAATCATCATAATTGACAGTTTAAAAATACGTAAAAATAAAAAATTTTAAACATTGCTCAATAACAACGATTTTGCCTGCAATTTTCCTACTCTGAAAATTCCAACTTTTCTCTGCCACATGCCTTTCAAAATCTAAACGGTAAAATCGTAAAACAGCTCCTTCCTCGCAGCTTATCCCGCGAGCGATAAGCGTACGCGAGCGCGCGATATTTACGCAAAAAAGAAACGCTCTGAACTCTCTAGCGCGCGAGCCTGTGCAGTGTGGAAAAGCGCGGAAAGTAGGAAAGAGAGAGAGGGAGAGGGGAGAGGGCACGATGCACCCGTACTATCGCCGCCACTGGGCGAGCGCTCTGGTTCCACCTAACCTCACCTGTAGTGTTGCCTGCGCCATTGCGACGGTAGCAGAGGGGCAAGAGGGGGGGAGGAGAGCGCTCGGTATCGATGGAAGGTAGCTCCGAGCGTCGCGCCCCGAAGTCGCCCGAGGCGAAATAGCCGACAATTGACGACGGCAGAGCGGCGACCACTGTAGCGCGATGACGGTATATAGAAGGGCGCGAGGGGGAGGACGGGAGGCGTCGGGTTGCCGGGAAATCTCGCACCGACGGTGAGGAGGGGGGAGAGAGAGCAGGAGAGAGCGTATAGTATATAGGTACTACGAGCGAGCGAGTGCCGTTCTCGCGGCAGTGCCGCTTCCCCCTTTTTTCAATTTTATCTCTGCCGAATCGACGTATGTGTAGCGAGCGGACAATGCTGTGTGTGCGCACGCTCTATAGCTACTATATATCTACCTAATACGAAAGCAAAGGGAAAGTCCTCTATACGCTGTTATACGTTTCTTTCGTTAAAGCTAGAGAAGTTGGTGGGGAGGGAGGGGAAAGGATAGAAAAGCGCATATATACAACGCAGCAATTAGAACGGTCTATTTCGCGCATAGCTACGCTCGACGAGAGAAACTACGCCTCTCCTTTTTCCTTTTTTTTTTCCTCTTCATTGGCCTTTTTTCGACCCTTTTTCCCAGAGGATAACGGAGCTGGCACATTATGAAGTCTAGCTGGTATAGATTTTTCAGGAGCAAGTAAGCGCACTTCCGAGATGCGCGCTGCGTAACGTGTTTTTTAGGTTAACTCGGAATAAACACTTTGCATCGAATGTACTGCACGTTGCACGCGGATCAGAAAATAGACGCGCCAGTGTGCCAACTATATTTAGGAATATTTTATTATAATTAGAAATTCCATATTGAAAAATCTTGCGGCCTTGCGACAAATACAGAATATATTGTTTATCGTAAGAAGTTCAAGGATTTTAAAAAATAATATTTATTCATAAGAAAAGCATGTAATGGAGAACTTGAAGTTTCGCAAAAACTGAGTGATCAATAATGTACTAAAATTGATCATAAAATAATAATAGACTTTAGTTTAGCTGATAAATATTTTTCGATACTTTTATTTTTTTAATTTGATCTTAGTATTTACTTTTATGTTTGCTAAAAGGTATAATTATTGTTTATTCTACTTGAAAAATACGTTAACTTGAGTTTTTTTTATTAAAAAAAACCTATTTTCATATAATAGTCAAACAAATACAGTCGGTAAAAGTAGTGTACTGTCGGTAAAGAAATCGCTAGTAATTTTATCGGTAAATAAATTTCATATATTTTGTTATGTCAAAAATCTTTCTTTCTTTTTTTTGCAGAAAACAATCTCAACTGATGGATGGCCTAGGTACAATATCATGGGAAGAGTTCGTAGCCTGTGCGGAGGAACTGGTGCGATTGTCGGCCGAGATCTCGGACCACTGGGAGCTTCTGGGGGACAAGGTACGTTAAACCGCGCGCCGACTGTACGCACATACATATATAGATGTGTCTGTATGTATATATATATGTGTGCGTTCTTGCGATCGATCGACATTCGGCAGGCAACAATGGCCGGGGCGCTCACGCTCGCGCGCGCACGCCACAATGCGCGCCCATACTTAATTATACGCGGCAAATGCGCGCCCGAGAGAGAGAGACAGAGAGGAGAGTATTATGTGACGTGCGCACATACGCGTAAGCATACTAACTATATATATATATATGTATATGTATATGAACGTATGTAGTACATATACATGCAGACCGTTTACACCCGTGAGGGATTAGCCCGACAAACGGCGCGTGTAATATTGCACGACGCAGACGCTTTGCACTGTATGCATGCGTGCGTGTATATATATATATATATATATATATATGTGTGTGTGTGTGTACGTGCATATGGCTAAAATGTGTCAATATCGTATATTTAAAATATAATATGCGCGCAAGTACACATGGCTGTTTCATGATGTCACGCGTATTTTTCTTGCTCTTGATTGGTGTTTAGGCTAATGAAGTGCGTGGTAATTTTTAAGGAATGCTCTCTTGTTATAACGGTATATTAAATACATTTTGATTAATTGGATATTTAGATGGATAAATACAAATAATACAAACTGACTCATATTAATTTGATACTATATATACTTAAGTGTATTTATTTTTGCTTAAAGAACGTACCCGGAGAAGCGTACTTGAAACGAATAGAAAAAACTTACGTACCCTTGGACTATCCGATAGATAATGATGAAGATAACGCTGATTACGCGTCATACGAGGATTGGCATAAGGAGGTCTCGGCTTGCATTGACCCGTACGAGGCACCCGGTCCTCAGCAGAGACCACTAATCCTGGAACATCATGTTTTATGGTCCATGAGTTACGGCGTCCCGGTGATTTATTTCAATGGATGGAGATCTGGTAAGTCATGCATAAATTGATTGAGCTATTGCAGTGTACGTTGAACTCCAGTGAATCTACAAGTTTAGTATTAACAAAAAATATATATAATATATAAGAGACAAATGAGAAACATTCAAAAAGATACTGTCGAAGTTGTTGTTTGAATTTCGCGCCGAACGTCGGTAAAGTAGAGTGTTGTACCAACAGTAGGTCATATGATTTTCTACTTTATCGAGAAGCCTCAATATAAAATTAATAGATGGCACCATTCTACTGTTATACGGAATAATTTCTTCGACTTTGTAGATACACAAGGGACCTGATATGTTTTAATTCTTAGTTTACTATTTAGTCTGACAAACTAAATAAAATGTGTATAAAAGAAACATGCAAATCAGATTAGTAATGGTTAATTTGGAAATTCAATTTATTTCTATATGTTTTTACAAGGAGAATATTCGCAATGTTGTTTAATTAATTTATTTTAAAGAACTAAAATTGTAGAAACAAAAAATTCTTTTTCTGTACATAGTATTTTATCCATTTCTTTAATTAACCATTTTTCAAAAGAAAAATGAGTAATAACAAGCAGTATTATTCCTACATTAGAAAAAATAATATACAAAACACTATAACGAGTTGTCAAAGCAAATATGAATTTAACAAGAAATTATAACTTATAAAGTTAATTAACTAAACAATAAATATTAAAAATTTCAACGCGAAACTGCGGCACAAAAAAAAAATATATTTCTAAAAAAAAAATGACTAAATACCTGCGCGTATACATTTTTATATATAGACAAACATAAAATTCCAGTTCGTTTGGGAGGGCGCAGACTTTGCAATAAGTCTAGCCTGACGAGAGGCGACTCCACAGGCAGGCAGGGTTATATAGTAGAGGATAGATAGAAGTAGAGAGGGGGTTGAACATCGAAATCGACGTCTGATCGCTACTAGACCTTAATCTGCAAGCGAGTACATAGGCTGCGATTGTTTCGTCGATTGCGCTCACTCTAGCGCTCGCGCGCGCGCGCGCATATAAGCCGCTCGCAATATTGACGGGGGCAAGATTTTTTCGGGATTCGGGAGCTTAAAAAGCGGAACTTCGATAAACACGACGATGTGGGGGATGACCTTTGATGATTCTTTCTCTCTCTCACTGGGGTTGCGATCTCGTGGTAATGAAAGAATCGTGTATATATATATGTAATATAATAAAAGGGAAGAGACATTTTTTTTCAGGCATCTTATTAATGACTATGTTTCTACTGTTATAGACTGCGGATGAAATTCTTAACGAAGGGTATTCATTGAAATTTATTTCAAGGGAATGTCACATACACACATGTACACATGATATATACGAAAGCACACACGTATACTTTTCTCGTGGAATCGGCTTTAAACAGGGTATATTATATACGCGCGCGCGCACGGTTTCGAGAATTTATAAAGCTCATTTATCTGCTTTTCCGTGAATTAGATGCGATATATTTTATCCTGCTTCTATATAAGGGTGTATATATACGAGGAAAAATGTTACATTTATAAGAGGCAGAAAGTCTGGGAAGAAAATCTGAAGCAAATCATTGTTGTTCTTTTATTACTTTTTTTTTTTGAAAATGAATTTTTTTTCATGCAATGTATCTACCATGAGTAGAATGCGTTTTCAGGTAGACAATAAGGCGCTCATCGTTGTTCATATTTTATGTTATAAAAGCGAAAATTCTTGTCGTGTACCGAGATGATGAGCTCCTACTTTATCTTCCTTCTCTTCGCGAGTTTTATGCATTTTTTATCCAAGCTTTTTCAAAATCTACTCACGCTAATGTATTAAATAAAACAAAGGTTCAGGCTTTATCGAACCATAAAACATTAAGGAAACAAAATAACGCAGACAGTAATGGAAAAGATCACCTAAATGATTATACTAATTTAATAAAACAAGTAGAATATTCAATATTTCATCTGACGCTTTATAAACGTCTATATATAAAAAATATTCTTTTTTTAACATGAGTTTTCGTTCCCCCATTGTTCCCAGAATACCCAGGCGAGAATGGCGTGAGCGTGGAGGTAGCCCAGCGTCTGGCCGAATCAGGCGGTCTGGGTTATCGTGAGCTATCCCAGGCAATTCATCCACTACTCAGCCGGACGTACCTCCATTTGCATCCCTGTGGCACGGCCAATCTGCTGAAAGCTGTGAGTAAGAGGTAAGAGGCTATGAGTCGAGGAGTTCCTGGAAGTTGTGAATCGAGTTTGATTGGTTCATGGTACAGGAATTCGTTTTTCTAAGGTCCGAGGTCCTTATTAGTTGTGTATAAGTGCTTGAGGTAGTTTGGTATATAAGTAGTTTTCTTTGATTCCTCGAACAGAGAGAGAGAAAGAGAGAAGGGGAGCTTTGAAAGGTATAAACTTGAACAACATCGAAAACTCGATGATTGTCGGCGTTTTTTGCGGCTTTTTCCTGAACCAAAATGTGAATTTTTAAGAATATATTGAGAACAATTTTTCTGCTCATTTCTATAACACTGAAACGAAAAAAGATATCAACATGTAATTTTGCGAGTATAAAAAGTAAATTAGTAATATAATCTAGTTGATTTTACCAATCATATAAACAAAATATAATTTTAACTATAACGAAAAAACTATTATAGATAAAGCGAATGTAATATACTGGATTGAATTGTGATATAGTTGTTTATACTTCCATATAATAATTGAGTGTAAAGCTACATTAGCTAAACCAACCACTACCCAAACTATAGCAAATGAATATGTTTATACAGCTGTCATGACGCTATAAGCTTTTTCAGTGTATACTGCACCCTTGATCCGCTCCAGATTAGTCTATACGCAAGGTGCCCCCTAATACGGAGAGAATCCGGCTATACGAGAGCACCCCTAGTACAAATTATATCTATTGTATTTATGCAAAATCGAATTTGCGATGATGTAGTATAGATTGAATGTATAATTCAATAGCTGTTTGAGAAAGCAGTTAACAGTAATTTTTACTAAAAGAGTAAAGCAGTCTATGTATTCTTAAGAAGTTTTGGCATTCGTATTAACGTCACTAATGTCAACTTATCGCTTACTTTAGTACTTCACGACAATTACTTTTTTACGAGCCATCTTCACCGTATTCTCACTCAAATCATTTGCTCTCAAGCTATACCCATCAAAAGGACTACTAACATTGCGTACTCCTCTCCACTCACGTGACACAACAGCCGTCCACGTCAACATCTACCCATCTACAACACTATTAACCACGATTACCACGAAATCGTCATCACACACACATACACACAGGCGTCCGCAGAGGGTAACGGAAATACCCCCTCACGCGGAAATGAGACGGAAAAACGTGCAGGAAATCCGGCGACCTCGCGCTCAATTTACACACACACATACTCTGTTGTTGTATATAACCATATACTATATGTATACTTCTTTTCCGACTTTTTCTTGATACGATCGTACTTTTTTGCGCAGCGCGAATAAGCTGGTGAGCTGGTTGAGTTGCGTCGCACCGACGGCGTTGAATCTTAAACTGAGGCCTGAGTATCTTGATTTGGCGCTGGGAAAGAGGGATGAGGATAGTGGAAGCACTGAAGCGAAGGAAGCGAAGGAAGTGAAGAATGAAGGGATTGGATCGTGAAGAGTTGTAAAGGTAACTGTATTAAAAGTAAAAGGTAGAACATAGTAACAAATGTAAAAATTCAGCTACCAAGGTGCAGTAGTTTTATCAGATCTTATTTTCGCAATTTTAGTGAATAATAATGTAACAGAATTTATCACTGGTTTTCTTCACCAAATTTCCAATATACAATTCATAAAATACAAATTTTACATCTTTCTAGCATACACATGACCCACCCATAAACATAAATCGCGATTATGTCGCGATTATGCCATGCTTTACAATAAAACTTCACCTATTACCACCCAAAATCTTTGAAAAATCCAGCACCAAATTTCCCTTCTCCACTGCATAATACAACCCAACGCCCCCCTGCGTACACCATCCAATTCTCTCTGATCACCGTCTCGTCTCGTTCCAGGATTCGCGTATATATATACAACATCGATGTACTACTACCACTACCACTACTACTGCTACTGCTGCTATTGCCGTTGCTGCTGCTACAGGATCAAGAGCGAAGGGGATGAGAGAGTGAGATAGAGAGAGACAGCTGCAATAGAGCTCACCTCCTACTCCCTGCTGGCCTCAATTCCCACGGAGGAGTTGCTATATACGCTCGACGCCGTGAAACACGGGCCCGGGGACGATCTAATTATCGCTGAGAGATAGAGAGAGAATTCTACCTCTTGGTTGCTTTGGTTTACTCCGGTCTGTGGTACCTTGTTATATACTTTTTTATGTAACGCGCGGTGTATTATGGTGCGTGATATGGTTGTATATATTATTATAAATAAAGGTTTTTATAATATATCAATTTTTTAAACTTTAGTTTTACTCCTTATATATTGTTCACATTTATATAGAGCGACTATAAAAAAAATAGCAAAGATTTCTACTGTCTGTGTACAAAAAAAGAGGACCAGGAGATGACAAATTTCAAGCTAGAAAAAAAGAAACAAAACTGTCATATAAGACAAAACAAACTTTCCGAAAAAATCCATCGCTCTTCGTATACAGTCCACAAAATATCCTCGCGACTTTCGAAATATTGTACACCTCGTGTCAGACTCCGAAAAAAAAAACAAATATCCAACCGGTACTGCACAAAACCATTCTTTTTTCTCCTTCTCCTTCGTCTTTTTTTTTTTTTAAGCAAAAGTAAAAAAAAACTCAGCGTCAAGAGAATTTTCTACACGTGCAGCAACAGCTCGAGGGAATTCCCACGCGCGCAGGCAAGTGTCAGCGTTATACGACGTTTATATGTATGTGTATATATATATACGTGCGACCTATTTTTCACCACGAGACGACGACGACGACGACTCGCTTTGTTTAGATCATCCGCGTGGATCTGTCGCGAAGCCTTCGCCTTCATTTTTCACGCGGCTTTTGACGCCGACTGAGGTTTTCTTCACTTCATGTGTATATGTGTATATAAGAATGTGTCTGTAGAAAATGTGTAGGCACACAGCATATAAGTGTCGGAATTGTGATTTTGAGGTTTAATTTTTTGAACTGCGAGGGAAGGGCAAAATATTGTGATGTATGGGTGCGTTCGGTCCAAAAGAGATTATGGTAAAGGAAAGTTTAATGTTAAATTGGATTTTTGTATTGGAATTTAAAATGTTATTTTGCACCTTAAGCTATAATATTGATAGCAACGTTTCGAAATAAAAAAAAAGAATTTGTTTTCACATTTGCCGAATCAATACCGGTTTATATCATCGTTCCCAGACGAAAAGATATTTTTAAAAACTAATACAAGTATTTCTCAGAACCCGTGACATCCAAATATAATCTCGTCTCTGTAACCAAACACTAACATCTTTATGCACAGCACAAAAACTCTGTACTTTATCATAACCATATAATGTCTCAACGCTCGCGACATTGACACACATCTTCCAAAACTATCAAAACATATACGCATCATTCGATGATCCCTCATCTTTCGTCCAATATCAGCCACACCACGAATATTATAAAATCATGTTTGATTTTTCATCGATTTCGTATATATATAATATATAGCTATATGTGTATATACATCGGCTAGATTTCGAACGAACCATTATGGATGTCGGTCAGATTTCTGCTGGATTCGCTCTCGAGCTTATCAAGTTTCTTGAAGTAGGAGGATGAAGCGAACCGAATTTTCCATCGACGGATGATCTGCGCTCGCGCTCGCAAATAACGTTTCCAATCCTGATTACCGGAGTGTGAGATCGACGGGGATTTCGCGATGTACATAGTAAGCGTATTATATATATAGAGTACGTTGATTTCGCGATTCGATGTAAATGACGGTCGATTGGTCGTGGCTGTGATATTCGCTGAGCGAATCGTGTTATGTTGTAGTTTAGTTGAAATTTAAAGAGGTTTTTAAGATTATGTCAGATTCTGTTGTTGTATTTTGTTTTTTTTTCAAGTCGGTCGAATGATATACATATATATAAAAGGAAACGTCCTATTTTGCATCCAGAGATAATTGCGAGCGAGGTTTTTCTTCTGAGAGGATAATTTTCTACGTATAAGATGTAATTAAATACTTGAAAAAGATTGAAATATTTCGAGTTTACGGTTTATATGTTGAGGCATTGTTGTGTTCTATGCTTTGATGGGCATGTGAAAGAATTAATTGGAGTAAATATTAAGAAGAAAAAGTTAGAATTTCGAGCAAAACTATTTTATTACATATATAACATAAACAACGTACAATTACGGTAAAAATAAGTGCAACGAATTTCCGCGAACTTAATAAACCGACTCAATTCAACTGGAACTCAACACTTCTGAAATTTAAAAATACACCGTAATTGTAAACATTTTCCACTCGATTAATCCATATCCGCGCACTCAGCTCAATAATCAAGAAAATTAAGCTCGCGCCTAACGAAGCAACTCGAACCGCTGGCGCGCATCACGCGTCCGCGTAGAATTCGCGCGATAAAAAAAAAAGAATTTCGCATGCATGTATGGTCGAAAAAATGAAGTACAGTAATTCGAGTGACATCGCACACGTGTGCGTGCGGAAATTCCGAAATGTGTCGCGTCGATGATATACCTGAACGAGTGCGTGATGGCTGTCAAAAAGTGCGCAAAATATTGTCGAGTGCCTTTTTTGCGCGAATGGTCCGGGAATACCAGTTGAAGTTTAATATGTGTGTGTGTGTGTGAGGCTGGGTAGTGGAATCAACGGATTCTTTTTTTTTTACTTTATATTGTGCCGGGGGCAAGGTTATTTAAATTGAGAGAAAAAAAAGTTCGGTTAAAATTACGAAATAGATTCGCGAAGGTTGCCATATCAGGAGGTTTTGGAAAGCGGCAGTGGACTGTAAAAAAAGAATAGCCGAGGAATTGCTAATATTCTCTGGGTTATATACAGTATAATTTGTCTGAAAAAATTTGATTATATTTTCGGATATTTGAGTTCATGACGTAGCTTTACGAGACAGTATATAGAAAAGATTTTACAAAATTTTTCGTGATTTTAAATCGAGGCATTATTCTCAATGTATCCTAAGAAACGCTAGTAATGTTAATTGTATTACATAATAACACAGTATGTTATTATCTCAATTATATTCTCTTACGAAATAAATTGTAATATGCACTAATAACTATATCCGTATAATTCGACAAATACGCATTTTAACAACAGATTTATTATAAGCTGAGATCTAAATGTAAACTATATAGAAGTTATAGTTTTACCAGATATTTATAGCAAATTTAATAATATTTATCGTAACAAAAATATTATTATGGTATTTCAATTTATAAATTGAGATTATTTAGAATGAGCAACAATAAATATTGTTATACATTTATCTAAATTATTTAAAAAATTCTGTTAGCATATTATTACTTATAAAATAAAGTTGTATAACCAAATTTAATCATATTTTTTAGTACTTTTATCTTTTATACGATAGTATACTATATTTTTTCTCAATGTAAAAATTTAGCGCAATGAAATAAATATATATACATGCACTCACAGATAATCATCGGAGAATTACTCGAATTGTCTTATTCGCCAACTACCTCAATACATACATATAAAACATGCACAACAATGCACGCATTCCAAATAGAAAGAAAAAAAAACGCGCGCATCTCCTTTTATATACCCGATGATTTTAATTGTCGCGCGTGCATGCGGCCCAATTTTTTTTCCTCTCTATATCTTCTTTTCCAACAAACTTTCTCTCACTCATATATACACACACAGCACCGGCGAAACAACCTTGACGGGCCGAGCGAACAAACGAATATATATATACACATACAGATCCCCGAAATCTTTCTTTTGTCCTCAGCGCACACACAACCCGATATCTCTCTTTTCTCTCTACGGACTTTCAGTTTTTGCCGGACGTCTTCATCTCTTTTTTTCCTCTCTCCACGTCGACGGCGAGTTATGGCTGTACGCCGAGGGGAAAGTGATTTATCAAAGATGATCTGTGGGGGTGTTATATACGGGAACATAACGGTTTAATGAAGCGAGAGTCATATTCGGTGGTAGGGAAGAAGAGAAGGAGGAGGAGGAGGAACTGTGAGGAAGATAGTGCAGAGAATCTGTGTGTGTGTGTGTATTATCGCGGGTTATTGAATAATTAGAGCGTGAATTATTGATTTTTTTTTCGCGCCTTCGTTCGCTGGATTTGAAGATTATGGTTGAATTGAGATCAAGTGAAATGATGGTAATAAATTGGTAAGTCGGAGGGGTGGGAGAAGAGATTGCAGAGTCGTAGGTATATATATATACACGTTTAATAGTATAAAAGTTAGAGCTATTAAGGTTTTTGCTATATGGTCAAAATATATCCAGAGGGGTCCTTTAGTTTTGAATACTATATATATAATATATATTGGGAGAAAATCACTGATTCAGCAATTCATAATCGCACCATAAATATTATTAATGAACCAGAACTAAAAGAATGCCGCAGATATCACATCGAAACGAAGTCACAGATTTATTATCCGCTGTTCATAAGCAAATCCCGATAGATATAATTACAAATCAAACCCACGTTTTCTTACAACCCCTGTAAATTAAATTTCCCATACTTCCTTCGCAAAACCACGCAGAACACACACACAAGGAACCTTCTCCACTCTCTCCTCCAAATTTAAATTAGACCAACGTGAAGTAGTATATAGTGAGAGTGGAAAGCCAGCCCCGGTTCCTGCCTAGAACGCATATCAAATCTCGCGCGCGCCTCGAACTCGATTCGAAACTTTTCGCGAGTCTATATACACACACGAGGGAGCAAATATAGAACTTGCTCGAGACGAGAGAAAGGATACGAGTTTTCACGCGTAGTTGTACTATACATATAGCTCGAAAAATGAAATTGAAGTGCGCGTAGTGCTGTCGACGTATACGAGAATGCGGAAGCCTCGTTGTAGTATACTTCTTCGCGAGGGAGAAGGTTCGAGCGGTTTATTTGTATAGGTTTCGGTGCTTATGGTTATATATAATGTGCATGCAGAAAAGGTATATAGAAGTTTCGGAAATGTGTATTTCCGATAAGATGAGAGATATAAATGAAACGATTATATTATATATTTTTGGAAACTTATATGTGAAGGTCGTTTCTTAAAGTAAGAAGATTTTGGAAGCCCTTAACCGTCTCAACACATATATACCGAACGTTCATTCTTTAAGAATCTTAAAGCGCCTATATCGCATTTCGCTTCCATCAACTCTATATACACTCGCGCTTGCTTTATATATTCGTTCTTTGCATTTCTAAGTGTGTCAAGGGCCCATACAGATATCACCGATGCAAACACACATGTGAATGTACAATAAAATATTCAAATTTTATACGTATTATAATATATTATACAAGTGATGAGTAACGCAAAATTCAACAAATATGTATACCGAAGAAATCATATCCGAACACTTGCCGAAAATTTCCATCATACATGGAGGCCGGCCATCCTATACCATATAGACATATTCGATCACGAAGCAAAAAAAAAGTATATAGACATCATCACGGGAACTAGGCTATCATAGTTAGAGATTACGAAACGACGCAGTCGACCTTGGGCTATACACATATAGAGCCCCATATCCGATTCTGGCCTCTTTTTCGGCGACGCGTAGCTTGCGCAGCTGTTCCATTAATTGCTAGCCGATAACTCGACCGTTCAGTAGCGGTAGCTCGTGTGACTTATGGGATGCTGGTGTATGTGTATGCGCGGGTTTGAGAGTGGCAGAAAGTTTCGAAAGATGTTGACTGGAATATTGTCTGTATATAATTGGTTGTGACAAGTAGTAGTAGGTAAAATTAAAGTTCTATATAGAGAGTGTGTGAGACACTGTGTTGTAATTGTATATGATTGAGATAGATGATGATGAATACAATTATTGTTATAGGGTACATTTATGAAAATAATAATTATGGCTTCGGTTTTGATATATGAATGGTAAAGATAATCAAACGTTATAGAACATTAATCTTGACTGTATAGAATTTTGTTATATACAAAACGTACAGATAGATTTTATGGACAATAATAGTATTACTTTATCAGGTGCAATTTTTCTTAGCCTAAAAATTCATAAATTTACATGACGAAATATATTTTAGTATAAAAATGTGGGAGAAAGACCTGAATTTTGCAAAACAATTTCCATAATTTATTATAAAAGTATAGCGATTAAATTTATGACAATTTTTTCCACAATATAAGTCTCCATATATATTACCTCCACTCAATCCTCCCCTCGTTCCTCAGCTCTTAAAGTTTTTCTTCTCCAAATCCATACGAGCTTACTTTTTAGCCTCACACGTATATGCACATATATAGAAAAGTCCTAAAAGCCAGCAACCAGCATAATAAGAGAAACCCTGGAAACGAACTCGCGACTGCCGTGGCTTTGACACGAAAGTTAATTCGACTCGGAGTTCAAAGGGATATACATATATATAGATAGATAGGTACAGCGAAAAGGTCGCCGCAGTGTGAATACGATGACAGAAGGATAGAGAAAAATACGGGGATTATTAGGTTCGCTTGTGTCAGCGGGTATTAGCGTGGTTCGGGTTGTAAGAATGAGAGTAGGTAATTAGGTGGGTGGAAAAAAGATTTTTGGTAATTTTTATCAGTGGGGTATGATTATATTAGTGAGGAGTGTAATTATTAATAATGAGTTGGTTAATTATTTAACGATTAAGTGTGTTAATTGTTTCGTTATTGAGGCAATAATTGATATTCTGACAGAACATTGTTAATTTCATTCGAATGAATATTTTGAAAGGACCTTATACAAGTGTTAATATTCATACATCTTATTCGCGACCATTTATTAATTCTATATTTAGAGAAATAACGCCGAACGCACTAATATTACGAAACTCACTAACCATGATTAATGAACCAATGATTATATCGCTCGATATATGAAACACATAGATATACGATGAGGCTTTCTATACCCAGATTATACATATATACCTATGTATATATACCAACCCCCGCGAAATTTAATACACAATCGTGCGGATTTACAAACGCGACCGCGTGGAAATTGCGTTTCGATTAAAACCACCTTGTTTCCGGGAATTCAACGGGTACACGGTCGGAATAACTGCGCGGACCGCGCGTTTTCTCGTTATCGCAGATACGAGAGCTCGAGGTTCCCTCTTCGTTCCTTTTTTTTATATATAATATGTAGTATATTTTTACAGCATACGCGTGCGTAATTTATTTTATTGAAAAGTATTGGGATTCAATGTGGTGAACGCGTGTTTTTATGCCTTTTGTGTATGTTCTTTTATAATTTGGGAGGTACATTGGGTATAGGAAGATTGAGATTTTAGTATAAAGAGATGTGTAATATGGGTGGAGTTGGATTGGTTTGGTTAAACGATGTTTTTGGTATACCTAAATACTTGTATATATTAATGGGAAATATTTTCGAGGACATGTGATCAAGAATTTTATGAAGAAAATGGATGGGAGATGTCTAGTTAATAAAAGGACAATTATTGAAATAACTAATTATAACAGCAAGATAGAACTATATTCTTAATTTTTCCTTTGTTCTGCAAAATTAGATATAATTATTATTGCAATAAAAATTGGAAAACTTTATATTAGCAGAGAGTTAAGCCATAGCTATAAATTAGGAAGAAATTATTTTTGTCGCCTGTAATAAACCATCTACGAAAGGAGATTATTCAGGATAAATTTGCATATGCAGTTTTATATAGCAATTTTTAATTAATGCGCGAAATAAATATGAAATTTTCCTTTTACGTGAATTTTGAATTCTTTGAACGTCGAGCATCGATAACAGCCACCCAACTTTCTGAAAAAAATACAGTATCGAGCCCATATTATTTCCATTTTAAAATGTGTCCACATACAGAATGAATGAGTGTGTGCATGAATGGCTGCGGTTACTACTGCATTGTAGTACAACTAAGCAG
>JAWWEQ010000001.1:717708-780518 GCA_035583055.1 Torymus tubicola
CGAAGCGATTTAGGTGATTTTAAAAGAAAAAAAAATTTTGACCTCTCGATTCACCTGAGAACTGCCCATATATATACACAGCGCGGGATTTATATATATATATTTTTTTAGGCGAAGAAAGTGTAAAGTTAGCAGTTGAGGAGAAGAAAAGATGTGTAGTCGCGTTGTGATGGTTCGAATCGGTATGTTCGTTGATTAAACTGGCAAATGTCTAGTTATATATGTGAAAATATATAGTGCTATATTTGGAGTATAGTTATATATAGCATTGCTATTTCCCCCCAAATCATAGTGTTGTAGAATACGCATGAATTTTTACGTACAAAAATTCAGCCCCCTTATTTTTATCGTAAAATATCGAATGCCAAATAAAAAGACGCGTCTCTCTATACACGACTTTTTCTACTTAATTTACAAAACCGCTTATCGATTATTCTGCATCATAAACTTACGCTGTAACCAGTCTAACCACATAAAAATAAAAAAAAAACAATACATATGGAACCTTACAAAAACTCCTCTTCCAATAAAGAAAAAAAAAGAAGCTAGCAATATTACTACCTCACTTATACCCCAATACCAACCACTGAAAAAATTTCACCTCCAACCTCGCCACTTTTCCAGATCTACACCACATTCTCTCTCTCTTTTTCCTACTACGAGAACGATTGTTTGTCAAAATCGAAAGTCCGAGGATTTCCGATTCCCCTTCTATACATATATACACACCCTTCGAAGATCACACCGCGCGGGGTGCCGACAATGGAGCCATTCCACACAGCAAGTGGTAACGAGCAGCAGGACAAAGGAGCTACGAAGAAGGAGAGAGTGAGTGAGAGAGGGGGAGAGACGACGGAGAGGAGTGAGATTCGCCGGCAGCGTCGATCATTATTTCCGAGCGGTTGCGGAGATGGGAACCGACGTGTATAAGAGCAGAGAGACGCGGTTGCTTCGCGCTATATACGGTTGATTACTCCGAGTGTATATATATAGTGCGAAAACGTACATCTATGATGGGATGGTACAGGGTTGATGAGATTTTTTTTCGCTTGGTTTATAGTGTCGAAATCAAGGGATGCTGTAAAATTTACAATTATCCGTTTTATATTCGAATACAGTAGTAGAATAAATTATCCCCTTCCTCTCTAAATCAATTACAACTCACATTTACCTTTAACTTTAAAAAAAAACAACCCTCCCATCGTACCCCATAGCCCCTCTCTCTCTCCATCCCCACTTTCATCGCACACATACAACTACAACAGGCAGCAGCAGCCGCATCACCGAGAGCCGACCCCCGAAGAGCAACAGACGCGCAGGCAGCCTCGGCGCATCACCAGGACCATCGTTGCTACCGCCACCATCATCCCCTCCACTCTACTCCTTTGCTAAGGGGGATGCGACTGTACTAGCGCCACGCTGTCTCTCTCTCTCACACAGATAGAGTTGTACCCCCGGTTGGCTGGCATTTCACGTAGATGTGTATATATATATGTATAATGCAGCAGTAGTAGTAGTAGTAGTGTAGCGACTGCTCGCGGTTGCCGCTGGATTGTTAACCCCGCGCAGTATAGAGGTGCGTGTGCGTGCGTGAGTGCGTGTTGTTGTTGTTGTTGTTGTTGTTGCTAGTGTGTATTAGAGGTGCCGTGCGCGTGTATAATATCGCCTGTGTGGATATTCTATACCTATACGTGTTATATATATACACTGGGATTTAAAAAAAGGTGAGTTGAAGTGTATATGTGTCTGGATGCTGATTATGAGGGATGATATAGCGATATGATAGGTTAAGGGGGTCCGCGCGCGGATTGAGAATGGCGGTAGTATATAGCATACTATATGTACATGGCGTCCATACGGACACCGGTGTTTTTTTTTTAAACGAGTTTTCGAACGCCCATCCACCCCCCCTTTTTTGTAATTAAACAATGGCTATAGTATCCTCCAGTTCTGTTTACTCGGCAATTTCGATCTGTTGCTATATCACAGTATTTATACATAGCAGCGTGATATTTTTCCATATATGAAAATCTTCCAACTGCAGTGTACGCATTATATATATACACACACACAATGTTCACGAAAACTATACGAGCTCTATATATGGGATTACGATTCAGCAACATAACCATTCCAGGATATTATCGCAAACGTATACGTAAGCGCGCGTGTGTGTGTATACTACAGTTGTTGTTTGTCCAGCTTTTAACGCTCGGAAGTCAAACAGCGCGGTATATAACGTTTACACACGCGTGTAACGAGGTGCGCGGATATATATACGAACTTTATATATGTATATGTGTATTATACGCGTGTGGAAGTATGTATATACGTGTGTTTATGTAGAGGTATTGTTTTGACATATGTGGAGGGAAAGGGGATGGGTTGATGTTACTTGGAGAAGTGAGTGTATATGTGTAATGGTAGTTTGTGTAAGTGATATAGTCGACAATTCGAACGGGTTACATATGAGTGGTACGTGATATTGCGATTCTTGATTGTTGCTGTTGTTATATATGAAATAAAACTTGTGAGGTCTGTGCTATTATCTTAATTGTTTATAAGAAATATGAGTGAAATTTATATTGTTATTATACGAGAGACCTAAGATATGAAAAAAGTCATATACGTATAGACGATAAATTTTAATTTACTATTTTAATATATTCATTCTTTTAGAAAAAGTCGAGATTTCTGGTATATGTTTACAAAATGAATAATGTTTCGATAATAGTTTAAATAATTACATTACCACTTTTCATTATTATCTCAACGTCAAATAATCATTCCTATAACCCAAAAACAAAATTTTTTCCGATAAACTACTCACTCTCACAAAAGTAGCTTTTACATGATAAAGGAAATTTTCTTATTGTTATGCCAAGTAGAAAATCCGGTTCATACATAATAAAACTTTTATTAAGTAAGAGTCATTCATTTCCCTGTAAACTTTACAGAATTTTCTTTAAAATTTACAGTCAAATGAATTTATACGAAAAATAAGGATTTTCTGTTTGACACAATAATAAAAAAAAATGTTCTCTACCACATAGAATCTACTTTTAAGAGTGCACACCATTCAACTTCTCCCTTTTACACCCCCACAACAATCTCAATTTCCAAAATATATGCAATCAATCACGAATTCTCAATCCAATCGGCCACCCTAAAACCACCCACCCACCCACGCGCACCGATACTCCAATCCTATATATACGAAATCAAAACCAAGATCAATCAAGTTCCTCGACCTCGCGCACGTATATGCACTATATATATGCGCGCGAGGTAAAAAAAAACGAAACAGCGCGTAATTGACCATCACTAATCCCATCCCCTCGATCGCCGCACTGCTTACGATGGTGAAGACGGAGAGTAGGAGGAGGAGAGGGTGGCCTCTCTTCCTGTCGAACGGTCGCCGGATATTACGTTGCCGCCCGCGATTGCGGAAAGGAACCGAGGGTGCGCGAGAAAAAGAGCGTCGTGGCTGTGTGTATATATATATATAGGGTGTAGAAGAAGGGCGACGTACACGGGGGTGGGAGAGGAGGGAAGAGGGGAAAGAAAATGACAGAAAGATTAGAAGGGGGAGAGAGAGAGCGAGAGTGAGTGAGAGAGAGAGAGGGAAAAATGTAAGTAATAGAGAAAAAGTGAGATAGAGAGAGAGGGTAAATAAACGAAAGAGAGAGAGAGAGAGAGAGGGAAAATTGCTCTGGGAAGTAGCGCTTTTTTCGTCATTTCTCGCACGAGAAATCGAGCCATCTAAAACGAGAGAGAGAAAAGGTAACGGAGTCGTTTCGCGTGTACGTATTTTCTGATGAAGGTTGTTGATACCTACCCGCTCTGACGCTGATATTTATCTTTTTCTTTCTCTCCTATCTATTTTTGTCTCAGTCGTTTTGGGATAAGAGAAAAAGAATAAGAAAGAGAGAGAGAAGCTGTGCAAATGGGTATATATATTTGAAATTGAAACTGTCGGGACGTGCGTTTGATGATGTTTGCACGTAAATATCGAGATTGTTATTGTTATTTCGATAAGATATTTGATTTTTGTAAGAAATACTTAATGATCGTATACAGAGAATTATTATTCTCACATAAACAAATCTCAAACCGTCCATCTCGTGAAAATGTGTTGTTCTCAAGTGTCGCTAAAAACATTCAAGTATATAGAATAATAGCGTCGTCATTCTCAAAGTATCCATAAACCGTAATCCTTGTACACACATGTCACGTTTTCTCTGGTAGTACACTACGACTAATACATACACAAAACAACAATACTTTTATTATTCAACCATACCAACCATACACAAAATTTCCCATACAATCGCTGATAGCGTACAAATTAAACTCAGTCTTTAATTTTGCGTTCCATCATATAGCTCGTTCCGGATCATCATAATTCGAACCGAATACCGCTCATGCGAATATAATATATATATAACAACAACGCTCGCGTAGGCGCAAAAAGACCAGGAAGCGTATATTATATCCAACGACGAGCGAGCCTTAAATATTCATCGAATCCGCGTGCAATTAGCATTCATATATCGGACGCGCAGGAATTATCGCGCTGCTGTTGTTCCTTTAAGCGTGTATATATATACATATATTTGTTACGTATGATAATGATCTAGTAGTAGTCGCGTGCTTTGTAATCTAATTTACATCGTATAATAAAATGCGAAGCGAGGCGCGATTCGATTAAACCAAATCAGGGGTTATTATTTTTTTTTTGTTTGGTAATGAGGAGGTGTGGTGTTGTTGTTGTTGTTGTTGCTGTTGGGTATGATTAATGAGATATGTCCGATAGAATTATGTAAAAAAAGGGTTGATCGGTTTTTGGTTGTATATTTTTTAGCCGATTGAGATATTTTTATATAGGCACGGTTCGTATACACGTGTAGGATTTTTCGTCTGGCGACATTTAAATTTGTAATGATACGCGCTGTGTAGGCTATTTTCGTATACAATTATGTTATATATACAACGATATTGTCATTTAAATATAGACCGATAAAATCTCTAACAATAGCAAGCAAATATATACTTTTCGATTCTTGAATGAACAGATACCTACTTAATATTTCGAAACTTTTAAACGTCGAGCGTTCATCTTGTGTATATACACGTTCATGTAAGTATGCATATCCGTATTATATGCGCAACAAACGCGAAGATTATATGTTATAATCGGCATGAATCGATGACGCAACGCGACTACATTTGTATCATCGTCTCGCGTTGCGATACACATATATGTGTATATATACATAAGCTGCCGCGCAGCTGTTGCGGAAAACGCAATAATTCGTGTATAGTGTATACGCGATCTTTTTTAATAGCCGCACGATATATATAGATATATACAGCGAGGTATCGCTTGCAATTTAATTTGATTACGAGTGGGTGCGTATATAGTTTTGAGCTACGAATGAATGAATGAATGGAGGTTTTTGGGATGATGAGGATATAAGGTAACGTGGTCGAAGGAATTTATTATGGTAAATTTACGACAAAGATTGTAACAACGTTGGTTAAACAAAATTGGTCTTAGAAAAACATGAACCAACTATTAAAACTACAAGGAAACCAGGGTTTCAACCCACCCCTCCACCCCCATATCTACATCCATCCTCTCAGCACCATCATCTGTTTCCCCTAAGTCCCAAACCCACACTTCAATACAACACACACACACATACACAATCGCCCTATATAACGATCGTCGCGAACGACGACTGTTGCGCGCGCTTTTCGGCGCCCACGCGCCTCCACCACCACCACCACTACCTCATCTTCCTCCTCCTCCTCCTCTTCCTCCTCCTCCTCCCACCTTTCAGCCACAAGTGTTCGTGGCGTGGCCGCGCGAGGTCGACCCCTTGGCGCGCAGTCGTCGTCGCGCAGCTGTAGTGCGCGCGCTCTTTTTCTCTCTTTTTCTCTCTCTCTCTTTCTATCGTGTGTTGTCGTAGTCGTCGTCTACGTACGGTTGGTTGGTTACTCTGCTCTCGTTGTATAGGAAACCCGCGCGCGCGCGAGCATCTGAAAGTTTTGCCGCGGTGGTCGAAATTATACATAGTCGGTGCGGTGCGATCGGTTGGTGAAGAGGTAGAAATTTGATAATTTGGTAGAAGAAGTATAGTAGTAGTAGAAGGAGGAGGAGCAGAAGAAGAAGAAGGAAAGGAGAAGAAGGACGAGGTGGAGGATATATAGAGAGTTGAATTGAGAAAGGAGAGGAGACTCACGTAGCTGCGGGTGAAAAAGGGGTGAGTGCGAGATGTATATATATAAGTGTGGAGAGTATAAATAAGCGAGTGAAAATTTTGGATAAAGGAGTGGTTGAGTTCTTTTTTCTTTTTTTAAACGACAGGTTTATTATACGTGTAAAACAAGTTTTTTAATAGCACAGAGAATATATACAATGTTATTATGTCTTTGGTAGTTCCATATACGAGAGAACCGCAGAGAAAAACTGCAGAATCACTTATATTCCGCGCGTGGATATAATAAAATCACGGCTATAATCGCTCAACGACTAAAACGTCGAAGGAAACAAGAAGTTGTTTCTATACTTTATTTTTTGTTTATGAATGAACGCTACGTCTATATATATATATATACCTACACGTTAAATTGCCACTCTTACAGCTGAGATTTATGCTGATGCCGAATTAGCGCACTTCCTCGCGCGATTACTACACAAAGAACTTAAGAGCTGCGAGATTTAGACATACATATACACACACGCGCGCACGCGATATAAAAACGATTTCGTGTGTTTAACTGTATATTATGACAACAAGACGTTATGAATCATTCAGTGGCTGCGGCGCGCGCGCGCGTAAGGTTCATGAATATTCGATGGTTTCGTATACGTATATATATTTATATTTAAATTATGGACGCGACAAAGTGCCCCGCGAATAAGTGTACGTGAGAGTAAAGCAAAAAAAATCTGTTAATGCGCACGGTATAATGGGTATGAAGATCGAGCGGTTCAATAATTAAGTGCGTAAGAATAGCAAAAAAAAGGTATAAATTATGGTAATATACGAGCAGAATGTGTGTGTATGTCGAGGCAGTCAAAGTTTAAGTGCTACATTTCGCGTATCATTAAATTATCGTCTCGTAACAACACATACATACACGTGTATTGTATATCAATCGTTATCTTAATCTTTTTTTTTTAGACTTTACTACACCTTTACGGTACTTATATTATCAGTAAAATTACGCGTCTTTATATTTACATCTGATTTTCACCGATAAACTAATTCTACTTCTACGAACCTCTCTTAGTTCGTTATATACGTACAGGGAATTTCCCTCGACACGGTGTTTGGAAAATTCGGCGTTTCTCTGGTCGGAACGAAATTACAAAGTATAGAAGACACACGTATTGTGATTTTCGGAGAACTGCGCGAATTCCACGATGGTTTTTTTTTTGGTAAATACGTTATATCTTGGGATGAACCTCTGTAAATCAAGCGTGGGAGGTGGCGGATGTCACTGTGATGAGCTTGGAATTGTGCGATTGAACGGGAATATTTTTGTCGAACGATTGATGGGATTGATTAAGTGTAAATATAGAACGATGGGGGTATGACAAATTTAGTTTTACAATGACGAATAAACGTTGTTTTATTGTTACAAAATTTGTCGCGAGCTTTTCGACATCGATGACAACGTTGTGATAATCTACTTGATTAATAATGACATTATATTGGACTCCGGGATCGAGTTTTTTGATTGCAAAAAATCAAGTTATTGAAGGTTGATTGATGAAGTCAATGGTTGTCGATTTTAATACAGAATATTGTTCATTTATTTTGAAAGATAGTAATAAGCTACATCCACATTTCACAAAAATTAGTCAAAATGTATACATTTATTTCTTTTTTTACAACGTTATTCTAAATCGAAAATCCTGCACTAAACCCTAAACTCATCTAACAAAAATCTCTACCACTTCAATCCCCATTACCAAAAAGCGACTACAAAAAAAATCACGGAACCCCATGTATATACATATACACACACACACCCATCCTTTTTCTCCCCTCTCACTTATACGAGCTTTCTCCTCAAGTAGAAACATCCTCCTGCAACGGCATCAGCAGCAGCAGCAGCCGTTATAGTGCTCTTCCCTTTGTATGCTTGCTCCTTTTTCCGCGCGCTTCATTATTCAGCGCGAGAGGCACGCGCGCATCATGCAAATTGCCGACGCTCCACGGGTCACTCTCGAAAAATCCGTCATTATATGTATACGTAAAACGTTATTTTCCCTCTCGCTCGTACTTTTCGGTCTTGGAGATTTGCAAGGGGATTTGGAATAATTTAGATGCGTATCGTTTGTTTTTGGGGGACGGTGTGATAGAGCGATTGAGATTTAACGTGTAGATCGTGCTTGAATGTATAATGGTATAATTGAAATCTTGATGTGTTTCTGTTTTGTAATTGGCTTACGCCGTGCGAGTTGTTATAATTTAGGAAATGGTTGTGTTTGTGTTATCTGTAGATTACGGTTAAGATTTTGTCGGGCTAAAAATGCGTAAAAAAGGAAAAAAAGTTGAATTAGAAGTTTGATAGACGTGATTTTGTATAGGCTCAAATGACTTGATCTTTCATCTATATATCATCGTGTATAAGCTTCTTAAGAATTCAACCATAAATCATATACACTGTTATCTAAAAGTGAGACAACTTCATAACGCAGTTACAAAGCATGTTTTACCCTAATTTATCATTTTTTTAACCTTTTTAATGATAATTCAAATAAAAAAAATATCAAATTAATGAAACCACGTTATATTTATAGAAATCAAATTAAACACATCAAACGACTAAATATTATAGTTATATTCTACATCGTACCAATCAATCACCAAAACGTATATAATTAATATTTCAAATTAAACCACACGCACCGATGCACACATGCGCTTTTAAAAAAATAAAATAAAATAAAAAAATAATCTACACCCAAGTATTGATCGATCCCCCGTCGTCGTTCCAATATATTTTTGCATATATACACACACATATCAAGAATATTTTTTTAATAAACACACACACACACGGATAAAACCTAAACCTCCGAATCCTTTTTCACGCCCCTTCTTTAGCCATTGTAAAATAATAAATCACAGCGGCCGAACCTCTACATCCTATCGACGAGAACGCGTGCGTTTACTTTTCCAATATACAACTCCGGTCTATCAAACCCTCTCTTACTCTCTCTCTCTCTCCCCCTTCATCTATCCCGCCAGATATTTCATTCCGCTCCCAATCACGCCTCCACTTCCCCTCCTAAAACACATACATATATATACACACACTCATCCACTATACACACACACACATATACATGCTCATCCTTTCCGCCGAGTCTACGAAAAAGACTAAAAACCGCTGAACTGACACACACACACATGTGTATATATGTATATATATATATATATACGTCCTCGTTTCCTCTCTCTCTCTTTTACGCTTACACGAGAGAAAGAGAGAGAGAGAGAGAGAGAGAGATGGAGGGCAATAAGTTCTTTATTATCGGATTAAGCGTGCGTTTACATCGCGCTCGCGCGCGCGCGTCGCCGTAGCCGCCTGCCTGGCTACTGCCTAGCTCTCTCTCTCTCTCTCTCTCTCTCGTATATGTGATATAATCGTGACTTCCGCTGATTTGACATTCAGCGCGCGAAACGTGCGTCATTCCATATATAATGTATCTTCCAGTACCAGTAAACGTGTATGTGTATATGTATGTGTTTAGGTATACAAGGGATAAGGGAGGATTTTTTTTTGGTGGGGAAATTAATATACTAGTGTAGATTTTCTTTTTTTTTTAAGTTTTACGATGACGAGAGAATGTTAGGAAATATTTTTTATACGATCTCGACTGAGAGTGAGGACAATAGAGATGATTGTTGTGGAGAGAGACGTGTAGACGAGTTTTTTTTTCGTCGCGGGAAATACTGCTGATTTTAAAATGTTCTTTTATATTAGACGGAATTGTTGGTTATACTCGTTTGCACTTAAATACTGTCGTTCGTTACGGTTGAATTATTGTTATCTACTTGCTGAAAGATTTATTTTCAGAAATTTTACGAGTACATCGGTGTTACCTGATAATATTTATGTTACGATCATATATGCATGTAACTTAACGGTAATCGTTAAGTAGATATGTACACCGAAGTGTGAAAAATAAAAAAAAGAAACAGACGGGAAAAGCCATTTCCAAAGGCATTGTAAAACGGCTATTACGTAGATTAAAAAAAAGTATCTCCGGGAATACATTTTATGCATTGAAAGTATAACGACGCCAGTAAAACTTATATACTATTGCACTAAACCTTTTCATCTCGTTCTAAAAAAAAAGCAACAAACGTGTTATACACTCGTAAATTGCAAAAAAAAGCGCACTAATATCTATATGTAACAAAATATACTTTTTCACAAGAGAGGACCACTACTACTCCTCGACCACTTGGAAATTTATTACACTGAAAAGCCACTTCGCATCGATAAACGTCAACCGCGTGTATATATATATATATATATATATATATATATATCCATTGAAAAAGATATATAGACTCCCTCCGTTCTCTCTCCTAAAGTACGCGAAAACCGAGAGAATTCCGATGAAAACGCGCGGCTCTCTCCACTCGACGAACCGTTTTCCCCTCTCTATATATACATACACGTGCATATATACACGAACGACAAAGAAAGCCATCACATCGCGACGTTTATAATGTATCTATCTAGATATATATCCTTGCGGGACATCGATTCCCGCGTGCCTGGAAAATTTTTCGACACTAGACATTCAAGTCACGAGTGTAATTAAGCCTATCGCTTATACTTTTCCTCCCTTCTTATATATGCGAACTATATATATCGATTTTTATATCCCTTCCCTCAATTTGCATATTTCAAGGATCGCTCGTAGTTGATATTCCGATCACCTGTTACGAGGAGAGACTTTTCTTTTTCTTTTAAGTGGATAAATACTGATATACTTTTCAGACGTATATACACACGTGTCTTACCAAACTCGGATAGTATCTACTGCACGCTGTATAGTGTTGTGAGTATATATGTAAGTCGAGGGTAAATAAACAGAATGCACGCTTATTATATATCTGTATACTTTAACGTACCACGCGGTACACTTATCTTATCGCTTTTCTTCTATTTCAAATGGAATCAGTCAAGTTCAGCATTGTACACTCCGCGATAACGCGCGAGAAAGAAAGGGAACCGACGTTGATGTACATATATATATATGAAACGTAAGATTTATCTTCGTATACATGTACCAGCTATAAATTTGATTTGTATATACGTATACGAATGCACAGTTCTATACGTGTATATAAACGTCAAGGTCGCGGCGTCGGTATACGATATATGTCTCCGCGTATGTATCACAGGCCGAAATTGTATAGCTCTATATACGCGGTATATAGCGCGACGAAACGAACCAATTAGGCACGGATACGGATGTATATAATCATGGTTGCGTATAGCACGAGGTTCGCGTGTACGTGCGGATCGGTGGGCGCGAATTTTTTTTTATAATTGATGGCGAGGTTTCGATGTGAATTATTGTAAGGTAGTGTAGGAAGGTTCGGGAGTTGTGCGGTTTTTTTTTAAGTTGTGAGATAAGACAAGATATATGGAAGCTGTATAGGATATCGATCGTAATGCGCGTAAAATTTAAATAAATATATTTTTTTCTTGAATAATATACGGTTTGTTGAAATAAGTTTTATGAAGTTATATATTTGATATTATTCAAAGCCTGTATGGATCAAAATTAATGATCCATTAAATTGAGAAAAACGATAATTTCCGCCGAAACATTATAGATTATAATATTACTAGTATATTGAATTTCCCCGTTATACAAATCCTTACAACGATATAACATCATTTTTTGATATAACGATATCGAACAAGCTACCATCCAAACGGACCACGTAATGAAAAACAAAACTGCGCTAATCCATAAACCGTCTACACGTACCTGATATCTACGCACGGTTATACTCTCGCATATCCAAATAAAGACATAGCTTCACGATTGTATACCGCGTACTCATCGCACCCCTCCTCCCCCCACGAAATTTCCAAATCCTCCCCCCCTCCTGCTCACTCGATTACACCTTCCGCCTATCTCCATTGTATGCGCTCACGAGCGGTCTATCATCTCCTACGTGTATATATATACACGCGCTTCCGCCGAAATATTTCGCGATCGCTCGCGTATATATATATATACACGAGCGAGTATATAAGCGGACCCGAGCGATCGCAATATCGGCCAGTGCGCTAATTAGCGAACGCTTGTGTATGTATGTGTGTGCGATAGATGTGCACACATATATATGTATACGTATGCGAGAGTGGAGAGGTGGCTGATACGCGCGGCGGTAGAGCGAGGAAGCGATAGGAGCGCGGATGAGAGTTTAGGTATATGGGGGGTTACGTGAAATATATTGTTGAGGAGTTTTGGATGGTTGTGCGGTATAGTGATAAGGAAGAAGGGCTGGGGAGTTGGTAGAAATTTGTTGTTTTAATTTGTACTGTATAATATTTCGTAACACTATTAATTTGCAAAAGACTGAAATTATAGTCGTCGAATTTTGAACGTGTAACGATATAATGATGCATTTCTAAATTCTACAAGTATTTTCAATTATAAATGTTTCAATATATATGATTATGTTTGACAATAAATTAAATAGTAATGCGATTTTATTGTTTTAGATATATGCAATTTTATAAAGTAAATAATATATTTTTTCTAGACACAGTAACTATACGGTTGTATTTGTTTGGTTGCATGCAAAAGCATGTCTAAGGTAGAGCGTAAAATATCTAGAAAATTTAAAATGCTTTGGTTTATCTCAGAAAAAAATTATTCCTTGAAAGTTAAAAAAATAATGAAAATTAATCAATGGCTTATATTAAAATATTATGATATTTTGGAATTCTTAATATATTTATCATACTAATTTTGTATAACTATTTCTATACACACTGCTTATATCATGTATATATTGCAAAAATTTGTAATATTTATTCAACATAAACCACGTTAGGATTTAAAATAACAAATTACAACAATAATTCGTCACTTACGAATCGACCTACACAAAAATAAAAATCATACTTACAAAAATTCTCGCACAACCAATAACCCCTTATACTTTTTCCTTAACCCTCAGCAAAAAAAAAGTTTCTCAAACCCCACACAACCGCACAACCACACGAACCTTAACGTGGAAAGCTCCATATAGACATCATCGCAGCAGCAGCAGCAGCAGCTGCGGTTACGCGCGCTCGTGTGCATAGCTGCGTCTACATACACGGTTATTACGCGATCGTCTGCATTACACCGAGCGCGCACGCTTGCGCATATATATATGCTCCCGTGACCGTCGTTGCGCTCGTGCGCGTCGTGTCGTTGCTTTTTAAAAGCGACCAGACTTGCGATATGCCCGCGTATACTCGCACGTGATCGGATCTGAATGAGCGCGCGAGATATACGCGATGTGTGTATGTGTCAGGGATACTTTGAATGAATATTTATTGATAAAATTGTGTTAGGGTTCAATTAGAAGTTATATATGTATTGATGAATATGCATTGTAACAAAAAGCGCGTATGTATGAATTGAATAAACGTTGAATGAAGATATTACGAGAGATAATAAAGTTTTGAATTATTGGTACGTCGGTCGGATAAAGCGATTGAATTGCTATTATATGCGCATACGATTCATACATAAAGTGTGACCCAGTGACAGTAATATATAATAATACGTGATAAATCACCGATACATATAGATTCTAGAGGTCGATAACTCGAGTATTAATAAATACAGTCGTCGAAGGCATTCATTTATTGCGGAGAATTATAATTTCGAATATTTCAAAAATTCTGGCAAACATGTATAATTACGTGGGTGTGTAGAAGGAATTCTGAGAAGATGAGAGAGAAAGAGAGAAAAGCGCACATTTTCAACGCGTATACGTCCGAATAATATATATCGAGCGTCTAATAGGAATGCAAGTTGCGCGTTTGTGAAAGAGGAGTCGCACATTCTATAAAATCATTATTCCCATATTTCTTTGATGGATGAGGACGGATTTTGAATTTCTCTCTCTCTTTCTCCTGCTTACCGCCGCAAAAGCTTTGAGAATTTGAACGCTGCATTTGATGAATACGAGGAACGTGGTGTGTGTGCCTTTTCCAATATATTTTTCATACTCAGCATTATTAAACATTATTTTTGAGCGATTTGAAAGTTATCTCAAAAAAATCTCGTTTTTACAAAAAAAAAAATAATCTTATGAAGTTTGTAAAGATCTATGTTTTTAAATCTCTTTACCAATTATCGATGTATTCACTAGAATATAATAATCAAAACTTTGTAGAACACTTAAATTATTGAATAGCATTAAAATTAACTATATTTAGTTGGATACTTGACGCTGTGACATTACCATTCCAACTAGCTACACGAAAATTTACTTCTTTATTCAGGAATTTATCTGCAGATTATATACGCAGTAGCCTAAAAAGTTTTCAAAACTACTCACTTATACTCGTCGTAATAACGCTACCGTGCCACTCACAGTAATGCGAATCTCGATCCTGGTATCGTTCAACAACATTATTCAGTATTCAAGCACGGCCTCGGCCAATAATTTCTGCACACACCCTCATCGCTCGCAATCATCATCCCTCGAATCGAACCAATCGCTAATCTCATACACACATAACTACATTCACCCACATACACACATATATATATATACACACATAGTTGTGTGCCCACACAAGCGTAACCCACTTCCCCGCTTACTCGACCGCGCGCGGCCGAGAAAATAAAAGTCTCTGGCAATCTCGGAAAAGCGCGGGTGGTGCGCTTAAAAACCGATGTATCTCTCTCTCTGTCTCTTTCTCTTTCTCTCTCTCTTCGCATCGGTCGTTCACGACGCGAGCACGCTTTGACGCGTGTGATGAAACACAAAAAAAAGTGGGGTAACGGAGCGCACGAGGTTCGGCGTCGTCTCGTGAAAGCTTTTTCCACTCGTGGAAAGCGCGCGCGCGAGTAGTACAAAAGCGACCTATTTACTTACCGTTAATTCGTGGTTTTCCACCGAGTATGTGTATATATATATACTCGTATGTGAGTAAGCACCAACGCTATATGGTCCTCTTGTGTTGATAGTTTCCTTCGATAGTTCTATAGGTTAGGTGGGAGAGGGCATGTGTACAAAGTTGACCGATAATTATTAGGTTTTCAATCGGTTTAGGTATCGAATACAACTTTGTGTATAAGTTCCGTAAAATTTTCTTTTACGAAAACTGCTTTATTCACAAAAAAATTTTGTTTAAGCTATACTAGAAGTGGAACTTAACCTAAAAATGAAACCACCCGATCTTAACCTACATAACTTCATCGCAAATCAAACATTATCGTTCGATATTCTGGCAAACTCCATCAAAAGCTTTTTGCTATTCTCTTTGATCACATCAACAAGTTTCACACCGCGGTTTTCCGCAGCCTTTTGAAAAAAAAATCTTTTCAAACTATTTTTTCTCCCGTAAACATCGTATTATAATACGTTTTACATCGACGCTACCATTATATAATCACTGATAAAAAAAACACTATACTTTCACTCCTTATTTGTATCCACATTATCCCAAATGGAAAATCTCTCCATCAGCGCCCATCCAATATTTATCGTTTCCAATCGCCACTATACTCTCCCGAAACCCCATCTATATCTGTATTAATAATTAATCAAGCGCACCTACACACACACAGACACACACACATTATCTCTTAAAACTCTCGCTTCTATACATATATACCTACCTCCACACAGCTAAAATCCCAGCTCTTCAATTAAGGCCTCACAGCAGCAGCAACGTACGTATACCATCCTCGCGATATATATATATATATATATATATCCTCCCCCTCCCAAATTAATTAAATTTAATCCTGGCGCAAAACGAAATCCCTACTATACGCGAGCTAGGGTTAAAGAAAAAAATTGAATGAGCTGCTGCTCGCGTGCGCGCGCGCAACGTCATTGTTATAATACCCAGCGTACAATGGCTTTGTAATTGAAAGCGGCACTACGTGTTGTGTCATTATTTCCCACGCTATTTTAGCGCACCCAAGCGCGCGCGCGCGCTCGCGTCTCGGCTATTATCAGGCTTGCCTGATGCCCATCCGCGTATATAGATATACATATACATTATACATATAGATATACCTAACACATGTATACACAGACACACACTGCGTCGTTGCGGCTATAACATGCGAACGGGATGCCGATATTTATACTCGTTTAGTGAGGGATCTGCTCTCTGTGTGTGTATGTGTGTGTGTGTATATGTTACGGTATATATATATATGCAAGTTGGCACATGCGTATGTGTATGACTGCCTCGATTATATCCGACTAATCGGAGCTTCATCAGTTTTCGCGCGCTGCACATGAAGCGATGAACATGAGTTTTAGATGATATACCCAGCTGCGTGTGTATACGTGTGAATTTTCACGTATAAATTTCGAAGTCTATAATGTAAATCGTTTGCACTATAAATGAGCTTTGGAAAAATTGTGATTTTATTTTATGTTTTATTATATTATTATATTTTGTTGTTGTAATTTTTGTAATTTTAAAACCGTACATTTTAATTTTACTCTATACGGTTTTTATAGAAGAAAATACACACACAGACCTATTCGCACGCATACAGATAAAATGACCTAAAACACGAAACGTGAGATATATATATATAAACCCCCTTTGGCTATATACCGTCTATGTCCATACACAAAGGCGCGAAATTGACTCAATTTGAATTAGTTTTAAATTTTAACGCGGCAGGATATAAAGCGTTACAGCGTTAAAAACATCGCCGATTGTTCACGCGCGAGTAAACACACGAAAAAAGAGAGAAAAAAAATATAAAAACAACAACAACAGCGATATGCAAAACGCACTCTGCACGTAAAAAGCATAAGCGGGATTCTCGCTTCGAAAAATAAACTCTGAGAGAGAGAGAGAGAGAGAGACTCGTAGGTTCATTCGGTATCAAAAAAAAAAAAAAATATTGTACATACATACAAACTGAATGAAATTTCGAACGTACACGTATGTATGCACATTCGGCAAAACTTTCAATAGCACGCGTTCAACGAAAGTCGCATAATCCTGCAGATTTATCAGGAACCGTGAAAAGTCAAGCTATATATGTGAGTCGTCGAGCTTTTACGCCAGGGTAAAAGTTTATATAGATGTATTTGACGCGATATATAAGCGAAAGGGCCGATAAAAAAAATATCTTCTTTTTTTTTTAGTCTCTTCTTTTCACTTTGAACGAAATAGAGAGATCGGCTCGTTTCGTACGATTGATTATACAGTAAAATTTACTTTATATATCGGGGATTCTTTTATAGGGTTTTACAATCTTTGAAAATATTGCAAAGCGTAAGCTCGTTCTTTTTTTTACGGCTGCTCGACTGACAAAAAATTTTCTTTTATAGTTTACGTATATCATATTCATAAATTTTTAACAGTAAAATATACATACGTATATATATAGAAAAGATTAAAATAATCAAACGTTGATTACGATTTAAATTCGTTTGATCAGATGTATAATGTTGTTTTGATACGAGAAAAGTTTATGCGTATTTTGTTAAGGTAATCTTTTTTTTGGATTAAATAACGTACTTTCCGTGTACGAAAAGTTCGCTAAACCAATAACGCAAATGGTACCAGCAGGTTCAAAACAAACAACTGAGAGTTACATTGCAAAGTCCACACATATATCGTATACACACGTGGATAATCGTGTTTTCCTTCGGCACACAGTACTTATATACTTCTTTATCAAAACGTTCACTCAATTAATGTTTGCTTTTATAATTGCCGCATAATATTCAAGACAAGTTGTTTCACAAATATCCACCACTAAGAAACAATTTTATTGCCACTCTAATCTTAAACTTTTACAAAAAAACGTCGTAATCTCAAAAAAAAGCTATACCAAACATTCGCGGTTGAACGACTTCACGCGCGACTCAATCGTCCCGCAGGCGCGTATAAGTACTTGCCGCGTTGAATTACAAATTAGATTGGCGACACTCGCGCAATTGCTAAGTGGAAACGCGCGCGCGGCAGCTTGGATAATTGCCTTTCGGCGCGAGAAAGAGCGTTTCGAGTGTCTCTCTCTTTTTGACTCGAGTGAGAATCAACGTGTGCCCTTTGTAACGCGCCAGTGAAACGGTATAGGTTTCGGGTGAAGAGGAACCGAAGAGGGCGATTCGAGTGGAGACCAGCGTGAAGTGTGACGCGATTGGTTTTTATTAATGTTTTTCATCGTCTGTATACGTATATATGGAAATGCATCAGTTGTTGCACTCGATATATTGAATTCTTATCAAAAGTTTTTGTTACCGTTTAAATTGTTAGGAATGAAAGAAAGGTTTCTTAGAATTCGTGTAATCTTTATCATTGTTCGCCAGAAAAAATAATGAAAAAGAAATAAGCTTGAAAGTAACGATAGTAATATATGTATATATTTTAAGTAGATATAAATGACGAGTTTTGTCAGATAATAGAAGATTTTAATTTAATAAAGTCGGAAGCCGATACTATATCAATGCAATAAAATCTGATTTTAGGAATTCCCGTTAAGTCGCCAATTATATGCTGAAATAAACGTCATAATAAAAGCTTTAATCTAAATGAAAGAGCAGAAGTATTCGATACTTAAGAAACAATTTCACTTCTCTCACACTCTCTCCGTACTAATTTACTTTAGCAGTGCGATTACGCCGCTCAAAGCGTCCAAGTGTTACCTTTACTTCTCGGCTCTGCGAAAATCACACAAAGTTTCATTAATTCTGCAAATGGGAAAGGATTTCAAGCAGATTTTCACTCCACTTTGGAATTGAATATCGAAGTTCTCTACATTATTTAATTGATGTAATTCTTTTAAAAAATCTCAAATTGGACCGTAACAATAAAAATCGTGTGCATAAAATAGTAAAATGTAATATCACGCACCTTAAACCGTAAAATGGAATTTCACGCACACCACGTTACTCTACCCCGTTATATCACATCAGTCGTGTACACTACTTCTATCAATATGTTATCTACGTGAAATTTCATTTTCCATCCTATTAATTACATTTCACGCACCTCATTTTACGCACCAATATTATTCTACAAAATCAACAACCACCTTCGTGCTACGCAAAGCAAAGAAAAAACCCTCCACTTCAATTCGACGTCTATTTATCAACTCCACTTCAACCACAACAAACTCCATCCCTCGCAGTCTCCTGTTTCTCTCTCGTTTGCTCTCCTCGAGAAGCTATACGCCTGGCGCAACTATACCGAACAATTATCCTCCCTGCCATTCAAGCACGCCGGTGCAATTAATCCCAGCTGGCTCGCACGCAAAAATCACCATCATCGACCCTCCGCTCGTTCTCTCCTCTCTCCCGAAGATTCTCTTCGAGTACAGGATGTACATCCCTCGAGAGAGAGAGAGCGAGTAGTCAGTCCAGTATCGTGCGCGCGCTTGGTCTATTGATTTTCCTTCTCGCTCTCGGGCTGTTCTTATCAGCCGACGCGCAATCATCTTATCACCCGAGAGAGAGAGAGATGAAACGCTCTCTCTCTCTCTCTCGGTGAATTCCAATATCGCCGGGAAGCTGAACTTGGCGCTCCATTGTCCCCCTTTTGCCCTCTCCTGAATGCCATCGTAGAGAGAGAGAGAGCTTTTACCTCTTCCGTGACCCAGATTTTTCGAAAAGCCTTTTAAATGACCCGCGCGAGTAAGCGAGCGAGCTGTGGCTGCGGGGATACAACGCAGCGAACTCCAAGCGTGCGGAGAAACCGAGAGAGGCATGGAAAGAATGGACGGTAAATGACTAATGACCGTAATGATCCGTTTCCCCAAACAATGCTTCCCGGTCTTCTTCTGATATATATATATACGTCAGCGTGTTGTCTTCTCACTCTCTCTCTCTCTCACTCTTTATTTCGAAGTGAGTATAGCGAAGGACGCGCGCGGTTTCTGCGTATAATTGCGAGCGTTCGTTAAGAGGCCGATTTTGAGCTTGCGGTTGTTTCGAGATATCTTTGGGTTTCAGAATTAAAAGCTTTATCTTAAAGTGGCGCTCGGTGAGAGGTGAAATTATACATTATTAACGATTTTTTAATTTCCCCGCGGTAACATAGCTCGGAATTATGGATTTGAAGAATATTATGTGGATAAATTTTGTACACAAATTAATAAAAATTTATAATTTCTAGCAATTTTGATTGCAATATTAAAATATGCTTAATATATGTAAAGAAAAGTTTCCTAGAGTTTATATATACACATGATGTAATTCAAAAGTACAGTTGAAGACACTTTGGTTTTATATAACAAAGTATATCATATTTTGATCAGTTTTCGTATTATTAATGTAAATTAAGATAATTTTTTTTTAAATACGAGTCCATACCAAACAATAATCCATCTATATATATATATACTCGTACGTAATTGCAATACGTGATTTGAATACCGGACCGTCAACCTTAATCGAAAACTGCAATCTCCCGCTGGCTATTTAGCATTTATCGATCAAAACTACAGCCACTCTCCTCTCTCATCATAAAGTGAACGTAAAATATTACACAGCCTTCTTTTCTTTATTTTTCCATTCCATCAAACCTCGCCACCTCTTCGCTATATACAATAAACCAAAAATAAATTTTCCTCTTATTTATCCTCAATTTGCTCGCGCGTGTCACGATCATATTTTATTAAACGTAGAATCCGCACACGTGACAGGTATAACAATAAAGCAACGCGCCACAAGATGCGATTTTAATTGCCTCGTTGAGGTACAAAAATAACATATTCCTGAGGTTTGCGCAATTTACGGAAGACGATATATATACTCGCCGTGACACGCGACACCTTGACGCGTAAATAATGCGTGTTTGATGAGATAATATACGCGGTTAAAATTAAGTCGTATAACGTCGTGGTTGATGTCTGATTTCTTTTCACACATATATACATCGTCGTGATTTACAATTGTATATATAGGTAACGAGTATGTATTCAGGGTTAAAAGGATGTTTGTTATAAATATTATACATCATCGTACCTATAAACCTTGTCACATTAACACTACATAATTGTTAAAAAAAGAAAAAAAACCTACTTCACTATACTCACCCCTACAACAACATCGGTACCTCGCACATTCCACATTTCTCTCTATAATTTAATCTCGCACCATATTATCTCCCTCTCTCACTCTTTCTCATTCTTATCGACTCGAGATCAAGCGACTTGCTAATGGATTCGCGATAGCTCCTCGACCCCGATGCCCCATCGTGTCGACACTTTCTGCCAAGATATATATATATATATATTGCATGTAGATAAGTTATAACCAGTCGTTATTTCCAGTCGGTTGAGTTTAAGGGGGCTTGTTGCGATAGAATACCGAAGGTTACATATCGGGGCCGATCTTATAGGTGCGATGGGACGATGAGGAAAGATAAGTGGTCAAGAGTGGTATATATATTGTGGTTTATGGTGGTGGTATAGGCAGTGGTAAAGTATTATTTTTTCTTTAGGTTGGGGGTAGGAGAAGGTTAAAGTGATAAGAGGGGTTGCTTGTATGTTATGATATGTTCGTATTACAAAATTACTCGCTATTTACTGCAAGCTTGCAAAATATCAAAGTAGAATCGCACTATATGTCTATATTAGACAAGATCTTATCTTTTCAAGATGAAATGTGAAAGCGTTAAATTATTTTAAGCACCACACATTAAATTTATCATTGTATCTTTATAGGGCTTATAATTTAAGTGTTAAACGTCTATAAGTTTGTACTGTATATTTCCCATTTTGACACTAATTCTTATCAGAAAATAATGACACTGAGAAAATGATTTATATAATTCAAAGTATCTAGATCAGATTAATTTAAAATAATTCTTAAGTAATTGATTACGCTCGCATTAATCATCAACGAATGAATATAATAATTTCTTTTGTTATATATCAAAGCTATAATTATAAAACCAGTTCACATGTACCAAACTAATTCCAACTGATAATAATGAATATATTCAGATCGCTTATCTATACTTTGGTTTTATATACCAAAATCACCAAAAAAAGAAAAAAAAACTAACAACATCTATTTTTGTTCGTCTTGAAGGTCGCAGCATCACCACCACCACCACCGAGGGACCTCTACAACCTTTCCACCTGTGTATACACTCGCGTACTACAACTAGCAGCATATATATCGTCGACAGTATCTCATCAACATCATCATCATCATCATCACTGCTGCCGCCGCCGCCGCCGTCAACGTCGCAGACGACCCGTCGTGTGCCTAACCCATCCAGACAACCTCCTCACACATACATACATACATACACACTCTCTCTCCCTTCCCACTACATACACTGGCTATGATATAGGCAGGAAGGGATCCTCTATATAGGAGGGGGATACACACATCGAGTAGTAGTAGTGGTGTATATACCACCCAAGGTGGCACAGATTGCAGAGATAGGTGCATCCTCTGCGACCAGCGTGTGTTTTATACCAGCTATATATACAGAGAGGGGAAGCTTCCGTGCGTATATATATATATACATATATATATATATATATATATATATATATATTGTCTATAGCACACGCCGCCTGGAGACCGGAAGCTACTTGCGGTGGAGAGAGAGAGAGAAGTGAGTGAGTGAGTGTACGCAACGACGACGGTGACAACGACGGTATATATATTGTACGGTATATATACATATAGATAGGATATATATATATATAACAAAGGAGGAGAAGGAGAAGAAGAAGAAGGTGGTGAAGAAGGAGGCTGGCTGCTAGAACAGGATGGAGGCACAGGCCACCGAACTGTAAGTATACCAGATAGATTAAAAGTTTTGTTCGCACAGATTTATATATGTAGAGAGAGAGATATGGAGTGTAACCGCGTGGAAACGCAGAGATATCGTTCCTTTTTTTTATTTTTTATTATTATAGTACGGCCTTGAGACTATGTTGCGACGAGAATTTTTTGTTGCGTAATTTTCGTAGGGAGATGTGTATGTATATGTGTGTGTAATTGTGTATGTATGTGTACGTGTGTATTGGGGTAATGGAGATTGATATGTTCGACGGTGTGTATATGTATATATATATATGTGTGTGTGTGTCAGCGATCAGGATTTATATGCGTTACTATAAACCTATAATGTGTGTGTGTATGGTGGTCGATGTGAAATTGGAAAAACACTATATACATATAATTATTCTTTTATACACTTAACCGTATGTCATTAAAATAACCGCGCCGATATACATACATTTATATAGACGATCAATGCCATATATATATTTGAAATTTCAGAAACAACGCACGCATAATACGTACATATATATGTATATACACACATATGTGAGTGAATTGAAATTTCGACACGCGCGCGTATGCGGCCTTGGTTGTATATAGTCCCCATGAATACGCGGTATACATATGGAGAGATCAAACGCTTATACATATTATACGAATACGTATATACACGTATATCTATATATACATACACGCCGGATTTTCCCATTAGCATTCTATATTTACATGGGCGAAAGACCATTTGGCGACAAAGGGCGATGTGTGTGGGAAGGTTTAGTATATACGCGTGTATGGTTGTGCGAACTGGACGCGTCTGGATCGTAGTGGATAGAGTGAAAGTGGACGAGAGTCGGGGATGAGTGTATAATGATTCGGTTAGTTGTACTTTCTTTTTTTTTTTTAATTTTGTTATTGTAAGCGAGCGGAAATTGATAGGAGTGTGTGTATGTAGAAATCTATAAAAATTGTCCCTGACTGCGGTCTGCAGTAAAAAATGACGAAAAAATAAAGTTGAAGCATAATACACCTCTGAGAATTAGTAGTTTTCTTTATTTAATATAACTAATATAAAGTAAATGAATAGTGGTGAATACAAGAAATCTGAATAGTGTTTTACAGAGTGTTGTAATAAATGTTTGAAACTCTATATGCAAAATAAATAATTTTTCGTTAATTTTTCGTCGAATTTGCTTGTAACTTTTTTATGATTAAAAACTAGAGAAGATAAGCTTTCATTTGCTGCATTTAAAATTGAAAAATATTGATTCCTTGCAAAGGTATCAAAGTTGAGCATCAAAAATGCGACGAAATATATCTACGCAGTCGTAGTCAATTTTAGGATTTAAACACTCTATTTTTTGCTTAACTTTGATCTTTCATAACTTAGCAAAGAATCGATATATATTTAAAATTTTTAAAAAGTAAACGAAAGATCCCGTTCTCTAGTTTCATTTTCTATTTTTAAATAATACTCAAATCTTTTCAAAGCAATTTAAAATAAAATAACGAAAAACCGTTTATTTTACATTAAAAAATTCAAACATGAATTGCAGCTTTCTGAAAAAAAAACACTATCGTCATCTTTTCGACCAAGTTAGAGACAATTTTATATGTGGATTTCCACATACGTATATATACATTGGTTAAAATCTAGGAAATTGAATTTTAATCTCCGAACGAAAGTTATACGGGTATATGTATTATGGAAGATATATTGGATTATAATATACGCGCAGTATAGTGGGATGTAAAAACTTCAAGCTGCAGAGCTGAAATTACGTGATAATCTCGTAAAGTGCACATATAACTAACTCTATACGCGCGAGTTTCATATATGTAACGAAGCGCAGGCACAAAGTATTATACAAATTTATACATTGCGTTCATCAAACTCGACGCTCGCCATAATAAATTATAAAACAAATACGTAAAAATTTTTCAAACAAATTTTTTACCGAATTCTCGGTTCTACGTAGTTTAAAAAAAATCTCATGATCTTGCACTTATATACCAACCCAACCTCCCTTAACGTGAATTTTCCCTAGATCCTGCATTATCGGGTATATAACACAAGCTCCCGGTGGGGATCCTCCGAAATCGGATATAGAAGTTGCCGCTGGCGTGCGCGTGGTTGTAAGCTATATATATATATATATTCAACGCTGAACTTTTAAACGAGCTCAGCGAGAGAGCAAGTGAGAGAGAGAGAACATGTCCGATCGAGCGCGTATAATCTGCGTAAGCGCACACGCGCGCGTACATGTTTTCCGAGGGGAATTGGAGTACGCTGTATGTATGCAAGTATAACGTATGTATGTATGTGGATAGTGGGATGCGTATGATGGTTTGTTTGACGATAAAATGCGTAATGTGGATGCTAGTATATATAGGTATATGGTTGAGAAAAATATTCGATGATGGTTGTTATATAGTTGTGAAAATCGTTTGTGATTGTTTGCTTGATTATGATCGAGTAAATGTTGATGATATTTGTAAACGATCAATATTTAAAAATGCTGAGGTGATATTTGTCACTGATTAATCACGAATAATCATTTATTTAAGATTTTCGTAAATAAATAGAAATAAGAGATTTTTCCGTGTAACAATACGCGAGCAATTGTCACATCTATCGTAGAATTTTTAAAGTACGGTTGAAAAATATTTGTTCAATATAATATTTCGCAAGGTATTTCCTTTCTGAAATTGAAAATATATAAGACATATTTCGAAAAGTGGTTTCTAAAATGAAAAAAAAATATAGATTCTAAATGTATTATACGTAAATAGTTTTCTTAAAATAAATTATTATTTTTTTTTAACTACGCTATGAGCCATACCCAAATAAACAAATAGCTTTTTAAACAAATTAAATAACTATATTTCCCTCACAACCGATACGATTAATTTTTTGTTATTACATACTGTTTACATAAAACATTTAAAAAAAAAATATCATCACTAAACCTCGGCAAATCCGCATATCCAACTTTTTCTCAACTCAACGCCACCGATTGACGGCAACTATTACCAAGCGCACGCGCAAAAAGAAAAAACTATCCCCATATATATATATATATATACCATCGTATACGCGTGTCGACTATATAACAGCCGATATCTACGCCCGGGCGCGTCGTCGCGTCACGGTCTCTCTCGCGCGAATCCGATTACTATATAACAGGCCGCTGTGCTGACGCGAACGTGCCACACTGCCGCCGCCCTTTCCTCGTCTCTCCCCAGGAAAATGGGTTAATTTTCGAAAGGAGGGTGAGTGAGAGAGGGTAGGAACGAGAGGGGAAAGGGAACGAGATTAGCTGCCGCCCGGGCTGAGAGGATGAATGTAAACAAAGGAGGGTGGAAGAGTATAGAACGGGAGTTTAAAAGGAAGTCTATATAGTTATGTGGGTGTGTGGGTGGTTGGTTAAGGTGAGGTTTTTTTTTGGGGGAGAATGGGGTTGGAATTTTAAAGAGAATGGGGGTATGGTTAGTCATGGGTTGTAGGTAGGGGGTAGGTGAATGGAGGTATATCTTTAGATAAAATCGTTGTATATATGGTTCGTTCGAATGTTCTATTGGTATTTAAAATACGTTAAAGTTAATTAAAAAATAGCTAACTTATGGTTACCATTTCTACCAGGGTTATAATAAACATAACTTTGAATTTTTAATCAAAAACAATATGTTATCGTAACCGAAAGCGCTATATATATTTATCAATACATTGATCCTATAAAATCGTACAAATCTTACACTAAACTTCTTTCCCAATCACCAAACAATTCATGCCACACACATACACACAACAGCCACTTAATCGGATTATATACAAGATCATCGGGCACACCCGCGGCAATCAAGGCCGCATCTCGCGCAGCAGCGCATGTCGACTTAAACTTTTATCCGTGCAAGTTAAGACCTCGTTTCTAATCAATCTCGATTACCAACCGTCTAATCCGTCACAACATATATATACGGAACGGCGCCCAAAAGGGAACGAAATTAAAAGGTCACCGGGTTACGTTAATGGGATTTTCAGGGGGGGGCCGTCTCGGGAAATTATGTCAGCTCTGAATTAATTACTATATGCACTAAGATTCTTTTGTTTCTGGAATTTTATACACAAGGAAAAAGTTAACGCGATTGTTTTGTTTAAAATAAGCGTTAAATGATGCTAGTTTTTGTAATTCTTGACGCGGCTAATGTTATTCAAGAGTAAGTACATACAATGACGATAGCTGTCGTAATAAATTAAGTTTATTTTACTAGGAAATGTGCATACCGAGATTTTAGCTTTTATTTGAAATTTTAAAAGTTTAAAAAGATTTTAAAATTGAAAAGAAAATTGAATATGTTAATTTCAGGTTTACGGTGTGCCACGTTTTTATATCCACTTTCGATACGTGGAACTGAATTTTTTTGAATAAATATATTCGATATATGATTACTATATTTAGAAAAAAATAATATTATAAGAAACCGGTTTAAAAATAAATATAAAACTAAAGATAATATTAATCTAAAAGTCCTGATAAAAAATAGACCAATAAAAATTCTATATTTCATCGCGACTACTATGTAATCGCAAAAATTTACTCACCTTTCTTCCTTCTCTCCTCCATTTTCCCCAAAAATTAAAAAGAACCATTTTTCTTCTAATCCATACACATATACACCCACACACACATAGCACCGCAGTTACATACTCACACGCGGAAGACTTATTCTCCTGCTCACCCGATAATAAAAAAATCTCATCTCCCGCAAGGCGGAAAATCTACGTGAGTGATATGTATATAGTCGCAAGCTCGCAAGTAGTAGTAGTAGTAGTAGTCGATCCCCGAGAGGCCAAGTGAGCGCACGCAAAAGAACTGTGTTTGCTCTTTCTCTTTTACACGTCAAGGATATATATAGAGAGTGAGAAAAAGGAAAAAGTGAGGTAGGTGTGCGATAAAATAAAAACGTATGTATGTGTGTGTATGTATAAAGGGAGGATGGATGAAATTTCGAGGAAGGAAAATATGTGAATTTATTTTTGACGTTATATAAGGGAGAACGGTTGAAGTTTATTGTTTGGCATAGAGAGAGTCGTGTGCCAAGTGACATGTAAATTATTTTTCTCGTAATTTAATAGATTAAAAAATAATGTTATCCTAACTTTCTTGGTGTTAACAGTAACTTTATTTTTGAATAGGATAAAAAAACCATTGACTTTTTTTTATGGAATTTTTAATATTGGGAATATCGAAAGAATCTGCTTACGATTTTAAATTTTAGTATAAAATCATCTACCCTATCATATTCTTCTTTTGCAACTAATACACGTTCAGTATATAAATGCAAAATCAATCTTTTCTCAATAACATCATCCAACCTAAAATTCCCACACCAACCACATACTGGAAAATTCCACGAGAAAAACTTTTACACCTTATATACACTCTCATATCTTATTCGCGTATACGCGCGTTTATTAAAAAAGCAGTGATGTCATTTATACTCAACGCGACTGTGCGCGCGTCCTTTAGAATTTCCATCCGTTTTTGTTATAAGTCCACATATGCACATATGCATGTGCTTGGACAAGCTGCATTGTGCGACTGAGTTATACGAGCTTCTTGGATTCTTCTTATTCTTTTATCGCTTATCCATGCGTGCGCGTATATATACGAAAAGGGATGTAAAAAAACAAACAAAACAGCATGAGAACTATTGGAATTTCTCTTTTTTCATAAGTTCGAAGGCCTAACTGAGCCTCAGGGTAGCAGCGAGTTGGTGGTCCAGTTTCGTGATTTCTTTTTTTTTTAAGAGTATCGATTCGTTGATAAAGGGTTCATGAATATTGCAATGAAGATTATTTTGTTTCTATTGAATAATGGGAAAAATTCTTCGTCGTATATACAACAGGATATTCTTGATTATGAATTCTAGTGTCATGTCTGTCATTGATTCTATAGGCAATTTTTAAGCGTGATCTCAAAGCTTACGCCGTTATTTGTCGATGTTTTTGCTGACAAATCAAATTCCATAAGTTAAGCATATTCTACACAGAAATTTTTTTACAATCCACACAATTACCAACCACCTTATACCAATCTACATCCAAACGCGTAACCATACCAAAAAATAAAAAATAAACCATCCACCCGTCGTACCGTAAAATTTCCCATTTCTCCGGCGACAATAAAGACTATACCGCGCGCGCGCGTCTTCTCTCACACGTTCTGGCACGCAAGCAACAGGTGTATAAATAAACAGCCGGGGCGCACACCTGTGATGCTCTTGCGCGCGCGTCAAGGCCCTGGCACGGAATCAGCTGATAGCAAGTGGCGCTTTGTTTTGGTACTAATATCGTAGTTGGTATTACAATAGTATATGTACTGATTAATTTTATAATGGGGTATTGGAATGTACCAGTGTCGAAAAGTACGACCTAACAGCAGTGATGATTTATACCGTTTCTATAGAAAGTTGTTCTTAGGTTTTGGGCTATGAGAAGTTCATTTATGTGAATACACGAAAATATATCGTATCACTTACAACTATATATATACTTTCATACCAAAATATACCCTAATAACTTGCACTCTATACGTGCACTGAATTCTCATACGTATTTTCATCCGACCGCGGTATACGTACCAAACTACCTCGCAAAACTATATTTACCACATGATATACCGGGGTTGTTGTTCAAGCTATTTACAATACAATTACCGGGTGTCAATGAAACAAAACTTGGCATCACACGCAACCCCTGTCGTATATAGCATTTTATATATATACACTGCATTTACTATCGGACGAAAGTTTGCAAAACATTTGATATAATTAATGAGTTTACGTTCGATTATTTCTACCTTTCTATATATAAATATGACGCGGGTATACCCGTGTCTCTTTCATAATTAAATCAAAATCCAAACGACGCGACGTGACAGTGAGAGCAGCAACATCAATGAATCCTATATATATATATATATATATATATATATATATATATATATATACGCGTGTAACGAAGCAAAGCAATATACACCCGCATTTTGGCACGGCGCATAAACCATCTCATGTCCCTCCTTCTCATGTCGGAATATTTACGATGCCTTGAAATAATTTCCATTGCTAATCTCTTTTTCTTTACGACAAAGCACAGCACACGTATAACCAAGACCTCGCCCTTCGTTTTCTCTCGCTACCAAAAGTAAAACAAGAAAAAAAAAACAGTAACGCCTGTGACATTCTAATCGTCTTCGGCAAGGTTATATATATATACATGAATGACGTATCGTCTTATCTACGTTATAGCAGGCAACTCACGTACTCGCGTTATATTATATATAGAGAAGAAAAAAAAGTGAGTATGTGAGATGTATCGTACGAGCGAGAGGGGCTTTGATTTGAAACATCGATCATCTCGCGGACTCGAGAGAAAGTTTTTCTTTTTTTGACAACGCGCGTTTATTGATGGACTACGTCGTCGCTCTCTGTGTATGCGAATAGTTTGGGATTGGTTATTCAGTTTTTTTTTTGTTTAAATTAACATTTATCATTGTAATTTTAGTGGCAGACATGGAGGGGAATATGTAAAATGATTTATGAGAATTTCGCACATACACGTGTTTTATATTTTTGAAATAAATATTGTGTGTGCGCACGCGATGATTTTACGAGGAACATTATAATAATGAACGATAAATTTTAAGATTTATTTAGAGACAATGACGTGCTATGTGTGGGCGTATATAGAAACGAATGAAAATCGAGTTGGCAAAGAGATTTTGACTGTTTTTTTCTTCTTCAAGAACATTTTGTAAATTAGACTTACTGGGAGCATCCATTCGTATAATAACTTAAAATTGTTCAAGGAAATGTTTAAACAAACAAAATTCTCTCGACAAAGAAATGAATTTTATAAGTTTTATAAAATTAGTATTCTTCTATTGTTATCAATTCGACCGTATCTCGAATTTTAAAACACGCAATATATAACGTCAACAAGTCACAGGAAAATTCGAAAATTAAAAAAATATGAGCATTAACCACATGAATGTTAATAATAATAATAACAATAGTAGTGACAATAACGAGGAACCCATGGACCTCGAGAATTCCAGCGAGGCACAACTGAAAGCCATCAAAGGGACTGTTTGTTTCGTTTGAAATCCGCTTACGCTCGTCAAAGCGCTCTTGGAATATATTTTTAATAGAAAAGTCAAAGCGCTATACACACGTTGCTCTATGTACATACACGTGTGATGGAGTAGATATGTATACATATAGGATATAGTGCAAAAAGTGCTATAACTTGCATTAGTCAAGCTGAGATGGATGACTATTATACGTTAGATATATATTGCTACAGGGTGAGCGATCGTTCTCAAATAGGTGTTGTAAAATTGAAGGAGATTTAAAGTGGTATAGGCTATGTTGGTAGTTTTATTTTTCAAAATAACAGTGTATAACGTTGTTGAAATGTCCTTTAAATGATTTATCCATGTTATTAATGATTCAGATTCCAAATTTTCCTCACCTTTTAACACATTAGTTATGATATAAATAGAGGATATTATTGACTTGAATGAAACTTTTTCATATATTCAAATTCTCAGTATCTCTGTTCTCCACGCCACCAAAAAAAACAAAAACCATACCCTTTCGCACATATCGGGCTAGGTCGAGTGCACACGCAAAAGCGTTTATACACTTGTATTACGTACACACACGAGTGTTACATCTTGTGTCAGAGCTACGTTTCAGATACAAAGTACGAGTAAATTTATTCGTCCCTCCCTTTCTCTCTCTCTCTCTCTCTCTCTTTCAAGACGATCACCACACATACTCCACTTCACTCGAGATTAATCGACGTTTGGCATGGACAGTTAAGAGATATCATCCTTGGTATACACGGTAATTACAAGCCAACCAGCATCATTCGTCTTGTCGTTGATGAAAAAGCTCGCGAGAGAAAAAAAAACCGTAAAGCCGGTTTTTAATCGTCGTACCAAAGCTCCTTCTTAAAAAAACGACAGCTGCGTAAAGCATCGTCGTATCCGAGACTTAAGTCAATCACGCCTGGGGAGCTTTTTTTTGCGGTAGTCTGATCTTTTCGGTCGGTTTCTTCTCCCCTGATTTCGATATAGTGAGAAATTGCGGTAAGATAGTTTTTTGTCTCAGTGGAAAAAGATTTTCGACGTTTGGTTTTTTTGGGTTGGGTAAAATGCCGAGGTTTATTTTGAATTGGGTGCGTCGATTGTTTAACGTTGAGGAACAGGTATAGATTCTTTTAATATTTCGAATGTATAATAAAGTTTTTATATGTGAAAACATACAATATATCGTTTGTTTGGGAAACTTTATATTATCAGATTATTGTACAAATATTTTTTTGTCCTCCGATGAAAATCAATTTTTTCGTATTTATTTCACCATAATTATTATCAGTGAATTCGTGGTGTGTCACAAATACTATATTGGAATATCAATAATATCGTATACCATATTATGATTCGTACGAGAATATCATATAGGAATTTATCATTATATATATTTATATCAACAGTTTCTTTGACATCTCATTAACCAAGTATACATATATATATATATATATATATATATATATATATTTTCTGATAATTATTGAGATGCGCAATTTCGAAATGTATTACGCTTTGTCAGATATATATAAATCGACGGTAATATATGTTTGTTCATTGTGTGGTGTTGAGCGAGAGAGAGAGAAACTCGTTCCGTGAGCTTTTGACGCGGTGACCAAAATGCAATTTCCGGAATTTCATCATAGATTCAGAATGATATTCGGCACGATGAGAAACAATTTAACGAAATATATGGTGACAGCTGGCTTGAGTGAATGTAATATTGTTTAATTAAACTGTAACATGTACACGCGTAAACGAAATTTGGCTGTCAGATGGTGTCTTTGAACTAAATTCTCTATGTGTTTTTACATGTTCTATATGTTACGAAATTACGTCGATTGTAACGACGAATTATTGATTAAATAGGAATTGTAGTTTGGTCATATTATCGTTGGTGTTATTGTCCTCCATATTACAGCCAAAAATTTACAAAATATAAATCGTACATTTGTAAAACGGTATTTCCAATATTTTTCTACAAGCTCTTTGAAACCAGTTTTTCAAATAAAAAAATATTACATTTTTTTAAAACCCCTATTCCAACTTAAACCAACTAATTCTCCTAAACCAAATTCATTTCACCTAATAACCACACTCTTCGTCCTCCCAAAAAATTGCTACAACCATATATATAATATAACTTTCCACGCGACTCTTCATACCACCACCTCTCGTTTTTCATTAAAAAAATTCCTTCGCCCCCTCCCTCTTATCTCCACTCCCTCTACGAAACACCCGAAACCTCTCTTAACGACTTACCACATCGTCACACCCCCTGTTCCCAATAAACCGTGCGAAGGGAGTTATACGCGACATTTCCGCCATTCCTTGGCAATTCAATAAAATGCAACGCGAAATATATATATCAATATATCCTCCCCCTTAAAAGATAAGAAATAACCGCGCGTGTCTGTATATAAAAAGCGTCAGTGTCGGGCGCCGATAACAGCCTGATCAATCTTGGTAAGACCGGATGATGACTGTTTTTTTCTTTTTTTATATACACCGCTTATATAGATCCTCGTTGAAAGGGATTCCGGTCCTTTTTTTGCACACACATACACGTATGTGTAGTAAAGAAAGAAAAAAGGGAAAGGCGAGGTGCTTTTGATCTCCCTTGGCTTAATGATGTCGTCGTGGGTGGTAGGGGAATGTTTTTTCCCCTATTTCACTCTTTATATATATACAGATACACTTGCGAGGTATCAGCGCGTCGTTAAAAATGACGAACGTCGAATGAAATGCCTATACCGTTATTTTCTCTTATTCCTTACAAGTATATACAGTCAATTCCATCGACTCTATAATATACACTATAAACATCGACAATGATCATCGGTGGACGCCCTCGCTATATACCACAAGGTAGTGGATTAATTTCAACGTCAGCGCTAATTAACGTGCCAAAAGAGAGAAAGAGAGAGAGAGAGCGAGAAAAGGAACCGAATCCGAAAATCTCGTTTTCACCCCCTACAATGTGAGGTAGAGGCAGAATCAGGTATATATCTATATATATCTCTACTGAGGCCATTAGCCGTGACCGCGATGAAAGACGATACTCACTTTCGGCCCAACATCTCTCTGCTCTCCCTTCTATATATATCCTCTACCCTGCGTGTGTGTACACGCGGGGATGATGTTACATCTTCTATATACCAATGCTACCTCGTTAGCTCTCTGTGACGATGTATTGGAGATAATACCTCTCGTATGATATACGTGCCTCGTTATTATTCGCTGTTATATGTCCATTCGTTTGTTTGTTTCCTTTCTTTCTTTTTTTTGTTGAAAAATGTGTATATACCTATATATATCTTTAAAAAGAACTTTATACCACGGTCCGCTTTAATTCGAGTAAATCCGCACTCGCTCTCTGGTTTGCCGACGTCCCTCTCTGCAATTCAGCCGCGTGTAAACAGTGCGCGAGTACCGCAATTACCGCGATTTTCCAGCGGGAAAGTCATTTAGGTTTGATTCGGTTGGCATATATACGGATTGCCGTTGATGTGGGGGGTTTTTTACGCTTTTTTTGGTTTGTTTTTGGTGTTTGTAGTGCTATTGTGAACGCGACGGTTTGTTTGGCGAATTGTGATGGAGTATTGGATTTTTTATTAGTAATGGCCGTTAAAATTAATATACGTTTTGAAGGGTACTTACGTTGCTGTGTAGTGCATGGAAAGTGGAAAGTAGTATTAGTAGTAAATCAGTTAATTTGGAAAAAACACTAAAGTAAATGCATTTATTACCCGCACGCATTTTATTATAGATTTTCGTCAAAGCACAACGGTACTTTTAATACTTACCCGTAGCTCTCGACTACTATAACGACTACCCTGGTACCATACCGGAATTCCTTCTAACCATCCCCCATCTCACTCCATACTTTTCGACTCAACGGGCGATCCGATTACCAGCTAGTACCACTACTATACGTTGGGTGTGATAATCGCAGCGACCCAGTTTCCCTTATTCTATACGATTTTCTTTGTCCTCGTATTATCGGACCGTCTCTCTCTTTCTTGAAATTACTATAACTTATACCTTCTACTACTACTTACTCCCATAAACCACTGGTATAATGTATCCTGCGTACATATATTCACCCTGGTATATATATCTGATTCACAACAGAGAAGTGGATGTGCAGTATGTAACCTCGCGTACGTATAACTCAACGGCGGCCGCGCAAAACAAACGTAATTTCCAACTTCATCTGTGTGTGCTAGCGGAGGGAAAAACCGTATACGTACATCGGCAATAACGTATATGTATACTCAGAGCAAACGCGGTGTATGTATGTATGTATGTTTGCGATTAAGTGAAGAGAAAACAAAAAGAATTCTCGTATATTATAACGCGGCTTGTTATTTTTTCTTTTTTATTACCCGGAAATACATATAAATAAAACAAAAAACGTGTGTATATTGGTAACTGTCAATATTTGAAAACGCGACAAGACCACGGAGTGATGTGTGTATAATTGATATTTCACGTTCGCATTGTGGTATGTGTGCGTGGGTGAGATGAACGAATAAATGGATATTTGACGAATCGATTATTATTGCGAATGCGTGCGCGGAGGTTTGGATTGTTACGCGAACGCGGTGTAGAGTAACGCGGAAGTGTTGAGATGATAATTTGTAGAAGGTCGTTGGATACGGTAGGACACCTGTGGAAAATTTCGTGGGTTTGGGTTGAGGTTTATGTAAATATCTTCATAGTTAGTGTAAGTATATCGTGTGGTTTTAAAATTTTGGGTTATGGTGGTTGTTGTAAAAGCTCCTGGGTAGATATAGAAGACTGTATCAGAGCTTAAATTCTTTATGTTGACAATAGGAATAAGATTATTTAATGCTATGCTGTTATGCTGTTTAATGGTCGCTATGCTTATTGGAAATACGTAAAAGAATATTTTGGTCCATTTTGGTCATTTTATCGTCTTATTCCAACCAATCAACATGATTTACCACATTTTTTTGTCAATATATCACTGTTCTAAACATTGATTTTTCAGAGTTTAAAATAAAACCTTTAATAGAAATGTGTGTAGCTGTGACAATTTATTGAGGATAGAGAGCGTATTACGTTATCTACATCGATTGAATGACTAAACTGGACCAATTTCCAGTTACTTTAATTAATTCCAAATGAGAAAAGAACACTAAAACTGCATACAGTTTAAACTAATTAAAATCTTATTGCTACAGTGAACACAAAGTATTTGGACTTTAAATAGAGTCATATGTTGATTGAGAAGCTTTTGTATAACAATTATCCAAAAATCCTAATTTTGAAGCCGACCGATTGTTAAAGATTATAGAGATTTGCCCATACAGCTAAAAGTAAAATGTTTTTAACAGACCGCTGAATGATAAAAAATACGTATATTAAATATCAAACAACTATAAAAGTCTAAAAAAAAATCAACATCCAATACTCCACCTCTACCATAATACACATTTCACCATATATATCCTTATATTTTTCAATTCAAACAACCGTTATTCCCACCACACTCCCACCTCCATACACCACATCTACTGCACTTAAAAAAAAAAAAAACCATATTCGCACCGCGTCCTCAGCATACAAACCCGACCTATAAAATCCTCCCAACCCACTAGATCTCACGCGCCCATAATACATCCTCACAGTGGGTACCATCCGGTATATATATATATATATATATTCGCGTAGTATCACAGCAAGACGTCTCTCGCTCTTTTTTTTTTATTCATCTCCCTCGGCTCCCCTACTGTGTATATACAGGCCGCCAAGGCCAGTACGTTATATACACTCGTCGCACGTGGATATCACTCTATATGGATGGATCTTTTTAAAACGGGCTGATTGGTGTGTGTCCGCAGTCGCGCGCACGGCTGACCGTAAATTGGCTGACATCACTTTGCTGGATTTCGTGGAATATAATATATTGTGTAGTTGGGCCGTTGTTATGTCGTGTATACATATTGGTCCGGAAATGTATGTTTTACTATGTATATATTTGGAGAGAGGAGAAAATTCTAAACCGAAAGTTCCTTTGCTATTTTGGGTTATAATATAAGTAATTTTTTAATTCCTAATATATCAAAATCGTTAATTTTTAACAGACACTGTGTATCCATATTTATAAGGCAATATTTATATACATTTTCTTTTAAAAATTAACGATTTTGATACATTAGGTATTAAAAAACTACTTATTATATATCAAAAAATGGTAAAGAAACTTTCGGTTTAGAATTTTCAACTCTATCAAAATATATGTAGTAAAACATACATTTTCGGACCAATTTGTATGGCATGGCATAAGATGTTTATATGTATAATAATAAGAGAATAGGCGAGGTTTTTAGATTAAATGAAACGCGCGTCTTCTAATAGCGACGGCCCTGACAGACCATTGAAAGTCTGATAAATATTCATGAGTATCTCAGTTAATTAAATTTCAGTATACACACGCGAAGACGTTATTTGAATATTATACGAGTAGTCGAACGTAAAGTTAAGTTCTTGTTTTTATATAATAGCAAGAAGATTTCGGCTTTGATTTATGCGTATACATAATTGCAATTCCACGATCGGTGCTGCTAAAAATTCACATTTGTTTAATCGTTGAAATCCAACATTTGACTCTACTACGTTACAGTATACATATACTTACATACCATTATACTCAACCTCCACTGTATAAAAGTCAATTCTAACGTTTCGCATTCCATACCGGAGAAACAGCTCGATCGAGAGATGCACATTTTTGATATGTGGAAAGGCGCGACTATACGCGAGTGGAAATACATTTTGCGCAAAAACGCTGTGGTATAGCCTGATTTTCCGATATATGATACGTCGGGTAAAAATGAACTCTGGTTTATTATTTTTTTTGTTATTAAAAATTTTTTTTGGGAAACGAACACTTATGGGTATTATTATACATAATAGATAAAGTACATCGTTAGTTACCATAACCGCTCGTTTCGCATATTAGCAAGTTAAATGCTTAGATAAAGATTCGAGATGAAGATATCTGATGTGCGCGGGTAAAGTGGGTAGATGGAGATTTGAGATATCTGATATGAAATAGTGCTCAAGCATCGCTCATTTAAATCTACTTTCCATCTCTACTTACAAACACCAATGATATATCAACTCTCAAATATCACGCACAGATGTGATCAACAATAATGTTCTTGTTTAATTAATCGCAACGTATCGAAACAACCTAACCCTCCTCTACAACCAAAGAGTAAAGAATCGCACGGATACACATGAATCTCTCTCTATCTCTCTCTCTCTCTCTCGCACGAGCGCGTTGATTCTTTAAGTAGTTCAAGTAGTTCCGGTCGGCCGAGACGCGTGCCTCTCCCTCTCGGTTGTATAAACCTCGCTCTTAACAGCTACAAACCCTATACAATTTATATATACACACACACACACACACACACGTGCGTATAGTGGTTAATTGGAACCGTACACTTTTCTATATACCAGTACATTCAACGACAGAGCAGTTTTGTTATAATATATATAATACGACAGTCGACATGTGGAAAGACACTTTTCATATATATTGTTCGCCGACCCAAGTGCTATATACATAGCAGCCAAAAGTTCCTTATCGAAATTCAGAGCTGCGACCTGCTGGAGGAGTTTCCGCGCGCAAGTTTATAAAGTATGTCACGTGTACGTATATATGCGTATAACTACCGGGAGAAAAAAGCCTTGAAGTTTAGAGGCCGACGTATAGCTTTTCTTGTATAGTATATATATATATACGCGAATGATTTTTGAATAAGAAAAAAAGAATAATATATATATATATATAGTATGTGTATATAGCAGCGGCCGGACGCACTGCCGCCAGTTTCTCGTACGTACATAACGAGAGCATCTCGTGTAAGTGCGTACGTATATATATACGTACATATACATGTCCCCCACCTCTTCATGTACAGTGGCTCTCATCATCGGTCCGATGATCATCACACTCGCCCACATATACCCGACGTACGTGCTGATGACCCCACAGCTACTGCTTCTACTGGTGTTACTCTCTATAATACTCATGGTTTTCGCGTACAGAGGTTTATTATATACGATGTTGTGGTAGCAGAATTTATTAAATAAATTTTTTTCGTTTATGAATTATGGATTTATGGGTATATTCAGCTAAAAAAAGAAGGTATCGATGATATTATAATATATGGGAGAGAGGTTTGGAATAATGCGCCCGCGTGTATATAATACTAAGCAAATATTTTGACACTCTGAGCAAGTCAGCGAGGAGAGGATATTCGAATGACGTTAATTAAACGCGAATGTATCAAAAATTCAAATTAGAAAAGACGCCTGGACGATCAGTGATCCACGAACTGTCTATCTTTGACCTCTCGCTTTTATACTAAGAGAAAAAAAACTGGTTTCTTTCTTTTTCGTCTCTTCGTTCAGCAAAAACAGTCAATTGAGTAGATATACTATACTACCACCTGTTCAATAAAAAAAAAAGAAAAAGAAAAAACGACGATCGTTTCCCAAAACCACACACATACATACGCGTACATTACACTTGCAAATGTCTCTTCCTTCTCCTATATACACACAAGAGAATTTGTACGCTCGAACGGTTGAATATATTAAGGAAGCTATATACATATATATATACACGCGAGTAGGCCGGAAGCCGACGAAGAATAGAAAATTGAATCGGCCCCGCAGCGCGGGAGGCTGCACAAAAGATTACGCGCGTACTTGTAAGACGTATATAATCCGCGACCGTAACCTTCACTCGCTCGCTTGCTTGCTCGCTTGCTTACTTCGTCGCGCCCACGCGCGCGGATGAAATTTTGGGCGCGACTGCGTACGACGATTATACTTATGACGATGATGATGGTATATATAACGTGAACCGAAGTGGAATTTCCTTTGATATGGAAATTGTCGTTATATGGTAATATGGTTTGTGTGAGAGAACAGCGATGAGATGTTTTTGTGCGGTTAAACTGGTATATGAAGATGTGAAAGAATGATGTGCTGGATGTGTAGTAATGGTTGTGTGCACATTGATGTGTATCTACATTTTGAAGGGTATTTGTGATTTGGTATGGGTGAATTTTTTTGATGAGGTATTTTTTTGATATTGTGGTTAATGTGTGTATAATAAATATGACTGATTAATTACTCATATAGTAATAGTTTTCTTCAATATTTTTCAATCAAGTAATTTTAATATGCAATAAATCGTCATTACATGTCTAATTAATCGATATATTTTCTACTTCCTTGATTTACAAACCATACCTCTTTAACGCAACCCTTTTTTTTTCATCACCACCACTATACTGACGAAAAAAACCTACTCTTACCCACTCTCTCTCTCTATTTCTCTATATACCATAGTCACACCGCATCCGTAACGAACTTCTCTCTCTCTCGTAGTCGCTATATACGCGCTGTGCAAGCATGTCGTCACGTCCTGTTTGCATTTACCGCGATGAGAGGAGAGAGAGTGAGTGCATGCATACATACACGCGCGCGTATGGAGAAAGAGACGTAGGAAGTGACAACGGGTCAAGCGCGCATATATCCAGAGCGATCCGATGTTTCGATCGCGCGCGTGTGTATATGGTGAATTGGATTTTTTTTTTCGTTACGGGCACTGTGGGAACAAATGTTGCTTTTTTGGGGGGAGGATAAAATCAATTGGTTTGGGGTTGGTTAATGATATCTTAATTATTATTGTTTTTTTTAACTAAAAGTGAGGATTTGTATTGGGTATGGGAATACTGTATATTCTTGTAACTAATTTCTTCTTTACATAATTACTACTAGAATTAATAAATGTGAATAATTAATTTTGGAGCATATAATAATTTATACTTATATAACAATAGATTTAATACATGTTATATGTAGATACAATCTTATTTAAGATTTTTTTTCTAAAATTCTGATATTTTCGGGTAATTGAATCGAAATATTTGTGTTCAGCAGTTAAAAATACATCAGAAAGACGTTATTCCACTATAAATAAATGATTATTTTTAATTCTGGACTGTATTTTCTATCATTTATTTGGAAAATATATGCATGGTTTATGTCATTTTTTTCAAGCTGTAATACTCCACATCAGGTATAATTTCCATGTATTCTATAAATCCACATCTTTATTGACATTGCAAATTACAGTTATGAAATCAAATAATCCACTATTGACATAGCATTTCACATTGCCACAATATTTTTCTTGCTGTTCAGTTTTAATAACGTACTTTCGCGATTTTTTTTACAAATAACATCTATTGTATTAAATTAATAAATTATTAAATCAACGTATTATCTATAGCTATACAACCAACAATAATACATCAATTTATTATAATAATCATTCTAATGAATAAATAAAGTTAACTTTTTAATTTTCTACTAATTATTACAATTGACCAAAGACAATTAACTCATCCGCCACACTTTTCACCTACCAAACCTTACCGCGTCGCGCTATCAATTACATTACGTAACGATCCTCTCTTTCTCTCTAACGTTCAACGCGAAGCAAAGCGAGCAAACAAAGCGGCCCTTATAACAATACATTTTTATAGTGCAAACACGCGAGAGACCAGGGAGAAAGATTGAGCCGCGTTTCGCATGCTGACTTAACGACGAAAGAAAGAGAGAAACTCCCGCAGGCATGAAAATAGAGTAATTACTTAAGTGACTGCCTCACTCGTGAAAAGCAGAAGTAGTAGAGAGGATAAATATAATAAAAGGGAACCATAAATTTGATTTATTATACTGCGCGTGCGTCCAAGTCCGCGTCGGGCGTAGCGCCGAGTTTCATGCACGTTTTTTTTTTGGCGATTTTAGTGGTTTTTTTATTAGACGACGAGTGGAGGCGTGTATTAGGAAACAGCTCGAGGTTGATGAGTGTATAGTGTATATGGTTTAGAGGTGATTTTATGGCTGTTATATATAATGAACGAGAGATAAGGAATGTTGAGTGACAACGTTTGTCAAGGGAACGTTAATGGCACGCGGTCTTTTGAGGTTTTTAATTACTTCTCGTTGTTATGTAAATTTTTTCATTCCCAATATCTAATAGCTAATTAGTTTGTTCAAATTATAAGAAGTTCGCGTTGAAGGTATCGCTACATATATAACAGCAATGATATAATTACACCATTCTACTCCAAAAAAAAAGTGAACGCATTTATATATATATCGCTTTGTTACGCAACTTGGCACCATATATACATACAGATCTCGAAATTCCACCGACACACTGACACGGTTCCGTCAACCTATACAACGTGCGTCTTCCTCGTTTAGGGGACACGGAAAAATCTTGTGAAGTTTCTGGACCAATGGTAATAGATTAAATTGTTTGTATGTGTAATATATCACTCTAACGATTATTATTCACGACGTACATAACTTGTAGACTATTGAATCATCGTATATGTTTCCTTCTCTTTGTACGGAAAAACATTCGATTAAGAAACACCCAGGCGACCTTAATAGAACACCACACATCTATATACAACACTAGGGACCCAATTAACGTGCGGCTGCGCATATATATACATACACGCATATATACGCGATAAACGAAAATAAACATATGTCATATCTAAACTGCTACCGCGTGTCGTTGCTAATTATTCCCAGTCGTCATCTCGATTCCCATGAATAATATATATATGTATACACAATTCACTCGCCTACATATATACATACTGTGCCGGAAAAACTACTGTAATATGTCGTAACTCGACACTCCTAAATGTCATATCAATTTCGGCTTGAAAAAACTTCTACACTTGCGTAACCAAAAAATTTTCAGCATGTATGTAGGTATATCAATGCCCGGATGAATTCTCTCAATTATAAACGGCTGTGTGTCAAGTTTATTTTTCTTTTTTTTCTTCTTTCATTTGTAAGATTAGATTATAACGCGTCAAGGTCGCACGTGCGTGCGTATATCTCTGATGGTTGTCGTATATACTGGGGATTGGTGTGTGGAACCGAATTTTAATGTCACGGGTGACGATGGTGGCAATGACTATGTGTGTGTATGTGTGTGTGTGTGTGTGTGTGTTTGTTATGATAATACGGATACAGAGAGACTCGCACTGATATCGCGGTTGTTTAGGTTGATTAGCACTTGTGCGATTTGTTTTTAATATAAAAGTGCGCGAGGTCTATTATGTTGAGAATAATAATATAGTTTAGATGCTATATAGTATATAAGATATGGTTTATCTGGTCGCTGTTTTTAATAACGAGGTTCTGATTAATTCGGAAAAAAACCAAAGTTATATGTACTGTTATATTAATAACAAAGTTTTTTAGAGATACGAAATGTTTGATAACTGTTTACTTGAATATATACAGCTAACCTTGAAGTGTAACAGAAAATTTAATCTATTTCCGTCCCGAACCCCAGTTTTCTCGCATCTATATGTAATAATAATTTTCATATACCTCGCGCATTATTCGAATTAAACCTCTATATAAACAATTAATCGTCATCATCATTTCTCACCCTCTCGAACCACGTCGATCCTTATCATCACTCCCTTTCTCTCTTCTCGTATAGTATTAATTACTTTCTCTCTCTCTCTCTCTTTTGCGTTCCCACAGGAGGCGGCCGGAAAAACCTTTCAAATTATATTAAAGCTCGGAAAAAGCGGCAATTTAATTACCACGCCACGTACTTATTATTATTATTCTTATTATTACGCGAACTGTATGCCCTACAAACTTATATACATACTTTTATATACACATTCGTATATATTAGTCAGGGCAAATCATCGAGGGAATCTCGTGACGTTCTTTTGTCCCTTTCGAAGTATAGTCGAGCGTGTATGTATATAGAGTTGTGCGTTAATTAGGATTGAGTGGGTGTCACTGGCGGGGTTTATTGCCGTTCTGCGCGCCCTGTGTTCTTCGTATTAGGGAGTATTAGCGGTGCGAGGGAAATTAATTTGCCCTCTCTCCTTTCCTCTTCCCCCGTTGTCCTAGTTTTCCAGGAGAGAAGTCGAGTGAGATGTTGTGATCGTCGGGTTCGACGAAGTATTGTTTTCTGGATCTGTTGTGTGAGGGAGCGAAGTGTGCTTGGAAGATTAATATAGTAAGTTGTGTGTTATCGTGTGGATTATCGGTTGAGATATGTTTATAATGTTGAGTTATTAACGTTTAAGAGTGTTTTTTCTGAAAAAGTGGTGAAGTGAAGTTTTGGAGTGATAAATTAAACGGATAACGTTGGATTGGATAGCAGAATCTGTATTCTATTATGTCGATTGAAGATAGAATTTGAATTCTCGATTTCCAAATAGTAATCGAAAGAAGGTTCTCGTCAGATTTTCATTTTTCCTTACTTCATTCACTTCGTATTGTGAGTGGAACATGAATTCTATAATTCATTTTACTGTACAGTTAAGATCCAGTTTTGACACAAGTTTTACATAATAAACGAAATGTGTAACAGGGTTTTTTGTGTAATTAAGATTTAACAGTAACAGAGTACATAATATTTTTATAGTATTAATGTAAAGTTATAATGACGTTATAACACACGATTTACATAATCGCTTATTAAACTACAAAAAAACATAATTTTAAACCGTGTACATATATATTTTTTTTATTTGTAATCTCAAAATTTTAATCCGTTTATCCACGCTACACTAGCAAAAAAAAGAAAGAAAACAACGACTGAGAGAGATAAAAAAAACACTTCTCCTCCTTCAACACCAATCAACTTCTCTATTACGTTATCTCCTTAATCGTCAAATTAATCTTCCAAACTTAAACAATAACCAACAATACTACGTTTTTCATCATTTTTTTCAATTTTACTTACCACACGCACATATATATACTCATGCACAATCAACGCTGCCCTTGGACAACTCACAATCTCGCGACCGTCAATTAATCCGCTTCTTATGCACTATGTCTATTAATATAAGAGAGACGATGCGTCGTTGGATATAGTAGTAAAATGAAAAAGTACACGACTCATCATCGTATAGCCTCGTAAATTTTTCAAGTTTGCGTTGACCCTGAATCGTCACGGTTGGGATGAACGCGCGCGCGCGCGCGCGCGAGTACAATTGTTAAGTCACGTGTGCACGTATATGAATATCTCTGTATGCAGATGTCTGTAGTGTATGTATATACGTGTGCGTATAGTGTGGGAGTTGAAAAGGTTCACTGAGAGAAAAATTTTGTGACGCGTAGATATGTTCTTGAACGAGTGATGACGATTTTTTTGAGTGGATTTGCTTTAAATGCAGAGACTGTTGATTTATTGCAGATTGAGAAATTATGAAGTATAATTGAAATAATTATTTTTAATTCAGAAGTTTAATGTTTAGTAAATTTTTAATTTTGTTATTGTATCGTCAAACGACTAAATTTTTACGTGAGATATATATATGTAACAGTATTCAACAATTTTATATAAGTGTTCTGGAAATTTTAATACTTACATTACGAGCAATTTCAAAATTTCGCTACTCAAGCATTGTATGATATCGTCCGCGCACGCACAATTTACGTGCATAAAAGGATCCCGCGGAGCGGCAAATATATATAGAGGTTTTATAAAGTCAAGAGTTAATCGCCGAGTCATCTCATTTGCATTGCAAAATAACCGACAATGAAGCGTTCTCAAAGTATATACATTTACGTATGTCTATTTATAAGTGCCATTTTGCAATTACGTACGTACGAAACTCTTAAAATAATCTCCGCGTTGGATTATCACTCGAAGAAAGATAAAAATTAAATAAGAAAAGACTGATCAGACTAATTGATCGTGTTGTTAATGATATTCAATGACAAAAATATTTTTTTTAACATTACTCTCATATAATCTGTATTTTTAATTGCAATCGCATATTACATAACAATGTCAACATTGTTATCGTCGTTTTAACGAAACAAATAAACAAACGAATAAGGAAAATCATTCAGATATATATACATTCGCCTACTTTAATTAAAATTATATAATTGTATCAGCATATTCAATCATATCGTTACATTAACTTATTAATAACAATCGACCGATTAGTCGTATCGCTCGCAATTACGATAATACCATATACTATGCGCAAATTACGTCTTTAATCGCCAAAATTATCATATAATCGGAATTCAATTTATCACTGACTATTGTATATCTACTATTTTGAATATGGTAACGAATCATTTCGTTGAATTTTCTGCACTAATGCACTTTACGTATACATACTTTTAGTTCTTCGAAGCGAAATTTATTTGTTAAATTACAGTAACCAATATAAATATAAAAAAAAAATGTTTGGTAAACCAGCTAAAATATCGATATAAAACCATACTTTTTCCATTACCTTTAACCCTCAATAATAATACCTCTTGTCTCATCAACAGATCGCCCCTGTCCGGCGGCATGGACGGCGACGCGGCGACGAAGGCGGAACGCGCCTCGTCGTATTACCCTCACGAGCCAAATCGATTGCCTCGCACATGTCGCGAGAAGTTCAGCCACTTCATGAAGCACAACGCGTTAACGATGCTGACTGTCGTCGGTGTCGTCTCGGGTATTGTACTCGGCCTGATATTGAAGAACTCACGTGCTGGTACGTGGAGCCAGCGTGAGATTATGTACATCAACTACGTGGGCGAGCTTTTCCTCAGGATGCTCAAGAGTTTGATCCTACCGTTGATCATGTCGAGCTTGATCTCGGCTATTGGATCGCTCGATCTCTCACTCAGTAGTAAGATCGGTGGCAGGGCGATCATTTATTATATGGTCACGACCGTCAGTGCTGTCATTCTGGGTAAGTTATGGAGATATGTGCGTATTAGTGGTAATAGTTGATAGTAAGGCATATATAGTGAAAAGTAAGAACAACCATGTGGGGTTTGTTGGGTGTCCTATTGGATAAATAATATTGTACTCAAATTTTGTATATATGTTACCATTGAAATCAATGGTGTCTATAACCGGGTTTATGTAGGAAACTGAACAAAGTATATGTGAAAAGCATAATGGAATATTTTTTTAAAGTATAACCTGATATAAGTAGATTTCTACATGCTATTATTGGGTTTGATAACACTATAAAATCATGTAACTATAAAAATCATCAGGTATTTTTGAAATTAAAATATTTCTTTCTGTTCAGACAATAATTAATCTTCCTGGAATCAAATTTGAACTTATTAAAACGAATGGATTGAGATGTTAAAAGTAACATTTTCCTTATTACAAAATTGCATAATTAGCTAATAACTAGAGGAAGCCTGTAACTTGCAAGTTAGCAGCTGGCATCAATATAAATGCGCGTGAGACTCTTATTCATTGTAATGTGTTCCATTATACTTTGTGCAGCCTTACGAGAACTGAGAAATATTGAGTGATGTAATTATTCTATTGGTCCTACATTACGGATCTATAATTACAGATATTAAATTCATCAATATTTAATTGTTTGTTATAATATATACTTATACATTAGGAAGAAAAATACTGCAACGTTTATTGTTTCCTCTTTTATAAAAATAATTTTTACAAGATTATAAAATAGTAATTCAGATCAGTTATAACTTCCTTGTTTTTAGTTTAAATATGAAATTTTGATCATCTAAAATAACTAAAATAAAAAATCTTTTGAGGGGTGAAATTTTATTCATTGATTTCATCTTTTTGTTTATTTATTTGTTATAAATAATATTTATCAGAATATTTAATTAATATAATTATAATTATTTAATAATTATAAACATTTTAAGAAAGTAGAGGATCTAAATCATAAAATAAAACTATCATAATATTGTGGGATCTTCAAGTAATCCACTGTGCCGCAAAGTATTAACTAAACAATAAACATTAAAGTAGAATAGAATAGTCATTTATAATAATTAATTCCATTTACAAACATTAATAAAGTTGTATATATATTAAAACGATGAATCCTCTTTATCATAATAAACCAATCCTTTTTCGTGTTCAAATCACATGTATTAAGATTGGTTAAAATTAAGAAATTTCAAAATCTAACAGAAACTGAACTCTTTTCAAAGGTATAATCTTGGTCGTGTCAATCCAGCCGGGCACGAACCAGGACCGCGAGAGGTCGAATGAACGGGCGCCACGAAACGTCACCACGGTCGATACTCTCATGGATCTGGTGAGAAACATGTTCCCACCTAATCTTGTTGAAGCTTGCATCGCCCAGCACCAGACGAAGATCGAGCTGGGACCCAACAGTACTTTCGGTACGTTTATAGTTGCTTTTCTAGTTATAATAGTAAATGTTTTGTAAAATCTGCAGAATTTAATTTAAAAACAGAATTTTAATGGAATTTCGGATATTTAAAATCCCTAAGTATATGTCATTCTTTCAAAATGTAGATTACTTGCTAAACTTGGAAAATATTAAGATACCTTCCGTGAAAATTTGATTCTACAAAGTTACCTAGAATTAGAATTGAACGACATTTGAAGGGATCCTGGCAAAAATATTTTAAAGCTCAAATATATAATAAATTTTATTTTTGTTGAAATGCTAGATGACAAGTACACCTGGAAAATAGTTCCATCGACCGAGTCCGGCACTAACATACTCGGTCTCGTCGTCTTCTCAACCGTACTAGGAATAACTCTGGGTAAGATGGGTGACACCGGCAAACCACTGCTCAACTTCTTCGAGACCCTCTCCACTGCCATGATGATCATCACTAACTGGGTCGTTTGGTAAACAAACAATATTCACACATACACTATATAATATTGTAAATTATTGTACCATCTCTACTAAACCTAAACCTTGTACATTTAGGTTATCACCTCTTGGAGTACTCTTCTTGGTTGCTTCGAAAATCGTGGAGATGGAGACACTGACCGAGGTGGTAGCCCAGTTGGGTATGTACTTCCTCACGGTGATGGTCGGCCTAACCATCCATGGATTCTTCATCTTGCCGCTTATCTATTTCCTCTTCACGCGCAAAAATCCTTACGTCTACATATCGAACATGGCTCAGGCTATGGCCACGGCATTCGGCACAAGTTCGAGCTCGGCTACGCTACCTGTTGCCATTGCCTGCCTCGAGGAGCGCAATGGTGTTGATCCACGTGTCACGCGTTTCGTCATGCCTATTGGAGCTACCATCAACATGGACGGTACCGCTCTCTACGAGGCAGTTGCTGCTATCTTCATAGCTCAGGTTCGCCACTACTCACTCAGCTTCGGTCAACTGGCTGCGATCAGGTACGTTTCTCAAACCGCGATATACTAAAACCTAAAATACCGAGTTTAGGTATTTTAAGTATTGCTTTCAAAATGTTTTCAATATTCGTGATTCTAATACATAAAAATTTTTACTTTCAGCATTACCGCAACTGCAGCTAGTATTGGTGCAGCTGGTATCCCACAAGCAGGTTTGGTAACGATGGTCATGGTATTGGATACCGTTGGACTTCCATCTGGTGACATCTCTCTTATCCTGGCCATTGATTGGTTGCTGTAAGTACATTCGTGTAAAAATCTGATACTATACCACAATCTTTTACTAATTTAAGATATGAAGTTTAGGTTTCGTACCTTTTTAATACCTATACAAATACCTTAACATTAATAATGTCATAAACACTTTACTAAACGATTCTTTGACACTTACAGGGATCGCTGCAGAACCACAGTGAACGTAGTCGGCGACTCCCTCGGTGCCGGTATCGTGAACCACCTCAGCCGAACGGAACTCGCAGCTCTGCCCCACCACACAACCTCAAATCAAAACGGCGGTGGGGACAACAAGCACACCACGGCGATATGAGCCAACGCTCCCGCCGAGCTGTAGACGTCGTCGGTCTAGCGTGTCGAGGCCAACCAGTGAGCGAGAACGCTAAGACAAGAAATAGAATGCAAGGAACGAGAAAACAGAAAGACATCGCGGATAAAGACGACGCGGGAAGCGCGTCTAATACGGGATGCGAGCGAAATGGGACCTATAACAGAAGAGAGAGACTGAGGAGAGGAACGCGTAAGAAGCAGCTCGTCGAGAGTCTAATTGATCGAGTGAAAAAAAAGAGAGGGAGAGATAAGGGGAAAAGCGATTTAGGTTGCGAGGCGTATACGATCGATAGGTATGCGCGCATACCTGAAATAGGTAGGATCGCGGGTAAAATTTTATCGTTTGATGCTAATGTAACAGTACGCGCTGGTATGCGTCCTATTCTTTCGTTGATTTTATATACCTTGTAGAAGGCAGCTCCTTTTCTTTCCCCCTTTTTTATGTAATAAACACAAAAAAAAGAAGAACAGAGAAGGAACGAGAAAACCAACGCGCGTGCAAGCGCTGCGCGTCGCCATATCACAGAGAGTATATGTGTAGCAAAATATTTATATATAGAGATAATATATATATATATATACAAATAAAAAATACACAAACACATACACACAGACATACGTACACGATATATTCCGTAAGTCTTCATAGTGAAGAAATTTTCGAATTTTAAAATGCCAAATAAAGTAAATATATGAATCTATATATTATATATACATTGATATAGCCGTGCTGAAAAATTCAGTGCGCGCGCGCGTCTTATCAAAATACGCTTGAGTCTGAGACGCTTCAACGTTGGCTCTCGTGCCATATAGTATCACATGTTTACCACAGCCACATATACGTTAACCATACTAATGTTCGCGTGAAGTCGCCGACGCACATCGTAAATTGAGATTTTGGAATTGAGAAGTAATTGAATATACCTAGGTATCGATGGTCAAAAGGAGCAAGTCTTATTTGTTTGAAGATTTTTTCGGGTTTATAATTATCGATCGATATATAAAAAATATTAAATTCTATTTTGGAATATTATTTTTGTAGATTATATTGTTAGAGTTGAAAATTTCAATTTATGATTGGTTCGTTCATACCAGTGATACATATATAATATTAATGTAACAAAGTATTCCATTGTTTAAATGATTAAATATTCAAATATTTATCTTTTATGAAATATCAATCGGTTGTTTTCTCATCTCGCAAATAAGAATTTATTTTTTATCTAATTTTCAAACAAATTATATGAATTTTATTGATTTTTTAAAAACGATATTTCTATTTTAAAAATGATCATTTATTTTTTAATAAAAATAAGCCTTGGACATTCTACGGAGCCAAGCAAAAAAAAAATTTTTTTAACACGTCGAATAATCATACGAGCATCTTATTTGCAATTGTCATCTCGTGAAAGTATGCCATTCGATGCATGGACACTTATAATAATAAAAATTCAGTCTTGGATAAAAAGAAGTGAGCGAAAAGTTCCGAAATTTTATCTTTGAAGGAAAAAAAAATTGTACCATTTCATGATGAAATTTCTATAAAGTATACTGATCGCTTTGGATGCGTTTGCGTGAAAAATGCATCTCATTCGTCGTAAACGTGCAGAGAAAAAGAAATTTCTAACGAGTAAAAAAAAAGAAAAGAAAATTAATCCACCGACAATTACAAGCACGTGTATCACATACATTGCTACAAGCTCTTCGCATGCGATACACGTGCGGCTGTGTATATTATGCGTATGTATACATAAATGTTAAGCGATTTGTATCGTGAGCGACGAACGTATGTATAATCGTAACCATTTTTAGCTGGCGCCAACGCAACTGTAAAAGTTGATCTGTGCGATTTTTTGTATTGTTTTTTGTCACATCGAGCACACGAGAGTATAACACGCGCCGATGATAAAATCCGTATCGCTGTAATCAGAGAAACATATACAATATATATATATCTATAGATAGATATATATATTTCGATATATAAGATCGGATTTTGTAACATTGAGCTCTGCGCAAATAAATTTGTGTAAAAATATTCGAATTTACGTACTTTTTTCATTTTTTTTGCAAATTTATATATTGGTGATATTTTAAAAGAAACTTTGTTTAATTCTTAAAAGTATATAAGTTTTGGCAGAATATTTTTTAATCTTTATTGGCATAACGAATACATTCTTATTATCTACGTAATGTAGTTGAATATTTTTAAGATATTTGTTAAGTGTAACTTGAAAGTTTACAGTAATGCTGGATCATTTGCGAAATATATTAATATATACAAGAAATACATTCGAGATTATAAAAGGTCAAAAGAAGTAAAAATAACATAATGTATTTAGATTAAGTTAACGTTCGTAGTATTTTAGGATCATTTTTAAAAACTCAATAAGTAATGTTAAATTGTAATAAAAATACTTTCAGAAAATTAAATTGGGAAAAATCATTTTTCATCGCGACCAAGTCGTACCGAAATATAGTTACCAAATTACTTACTTCAACACGCAACGCCGTGTTGAAAAATAATTTTTCCTTAGTACGACGAAAGTTAATTATATTGTTAATCCAAGAGATTATTTAATTTTCTAATTGATTGAGGTGTCGATCGCCTGATCTGTTAATAATAAAGAAGAAGAAAAAAGAAACAAAAAACGTAAAGAAAGTGTGTTACCCAAATTCAAACTAATATACATATCGTATATATGTAAATGTTGTTTTAAATATAGACCATTGATATCAAAAAAATTATATACCGCTAATATAGATTAATGAAAAAAAAAATAAATGAAAAGTACCATTCATATCCGTACGATTTAAGCTATAAGGTTTAATGAAAACTACGATACCAAACACATTTTTTATCGTTATAAGCAGAAACAAGCATCGCATGAAAGTATATAATTATAATAATATAATTATAATAATAATAGTAACAATGGTACCAGCGAAAAGACACAGTCACATAAAAAAATATAGACACAGAGATACACAAACATGAGACTCTCGATGAAGAAATATCGATGAACAATTCGTAAAATATATAATGACGGTCAATTTGAAATTTCGACAATAGTTGAAAGTCAACGCGCATAAACCGAGCACAATCAAACCTGAAAGTACGATCGACGATTTTGCCGATTTTTTAAAAAAGTTAAAGAAGAAAAATTAATTATAACGCAGAGAGCATCGGTTATTATTAGATAACGATGGAACAATAATAATAAATTTATAAAAAAAATGAATAATACCACACCGCGCGTGTACATAAATGTATTGTGAGGCGTATATTATTATTATACATAATAATACATGTGACAGTCATTTTTAAGCAGAGAGATTCCTATGAGGAGGTGCGAAACACTGTAACTTCGTAGCTGAATCTTCTATTTTATTTTTCATTGTTTCTTTTTTTCTTTTGTCTTTGAATAAATTTTTTGGATATACTTATCGATAAATTATGTAACGTTGCATTGGTTTGAATTTTGCACTATTTTGGCATGTGTCACATTATTTACACTTAATGAATTTATATAAAGAAGCGTATGATTTAAGAGTCTCGAGAAAAAAAAACGCTTACTCGTGTTAATATCAGTCAACATGAATGATTAATATAATCTGGAATGAAAAAAATTCCAAATTGTTATTAAATCATTTACGATTGACTATATATATTGCTCGTACGAGCTGTCAGTAATTCTCTAAGTAAATTTAATTTATTAGGCTAATACATTTAGCAAGGTAAAAACATTCCAAGTTATATATTCTTTATAATAAAAAAATAAATTTGCATATAATGTAACATTAAATGGTAGATGTTTGTATTAAACAACTATAATTAAATTAGTTAATTAAATAAATGAGCACCAATGGAATTGGCATTAATGATTTAATGCTCAATCTCAATGTTCAAATGCAAGTATGTAATTTTTCTGTATAAAAGTTGACGCCGCATATTATATAGCGATTATTATACTACTTTGTGTTCTTTGCCCTCGCAAACCACGAGAGAAAGAGAGAAAGAATTGCTTCATAGCTCGATTCGAAAGAGAAAGAGAGAAAGAGAGAGAGAGCGAACGAGAAAAAGAGAGAGTGAGAGAGAGAGAGAGAGAAAGAAAGTAAAAGAGAAGAACTTTTATACATAAAAGTTTCGGATTCATATTGCGTACCGTAGCCGCGAGCACAAATTCGTTTCAATAGAGAATGATACCAAACACGTAATCGTAAATATATTATTACAATATAAATATATAGGCATCGCTTCAGAGTCTTCATTTAACACTGCCGCCGAGAGATTGACGAACGAGAACCACAAAAATGATAACATAAAAGTAAAAAAAAAAAATAAACAAGAAGAACAACACACATACACAAATTCGCACGTATGCGCGCGCGGAGGCTTAGTCGTTATATTATATTAGTGATTTTCACGTCGATGTTTTCGCGCGAGGGTATAATAATATATGGGAGAAAGTCGCAAACGAAAAAATGAAAAAAAAAAATCACTAAAAATAAATAAATAAAATATATATGAAAAAAACTTGTAAAACTTTTCCAAGGGCTCTAATTACTTTAAAACGGAAGGATATAAATATAAAAAAAATAATAAAACGCCAAATGTAATTGTACGAATTATATAAACGAGGTATCGCAGAATTGAACCATTACAGACACACATACATACACACATGCCATATCGTGAAAAAGACGTTCATATCGTAAGTCTGTAAGTTAATTATAAAGAGTAATATTAGTGTCGTAGCAGCATATCATTTTCAATTCGGAGGAAAAGCGCAAAGTATGTACCAATAGATCAAACCTCGTCTCACGTCGAGACGAGGGAGTTTAAAATAAAGAAGAACGGGGAGGGTTAACAAAAATTTTACGATTAGAGAATGACGCAAAAAAAATGACAAAACTCGACATCTGTGATTATAAAATAAACTAGTTGTCGAAGAAAAATAAAAAAAGAAAAAGAGAGAATTTTAGGACGAATTAGTGGTTAACAAAATTTTCTTCGGGGTTTCGAGTGAAAAAGAAATTAAAATAATTAAAAGGAATTCTTCTCGTTTCCATGTTTCACGTAAGGAAAAAACGAGTGGCGAGAGGCGCGAAAATATACGTAAAACGGTGCCGTCGAGTGTATAGCAAAGAAAAACGATTGAGCGATGAATAAAAAAAAAAAAAAAAAAAAAAAAAAAACAGAAGGGTGTACAATTATCAACGTAACGCTCGAAAACGTTGTAAGCTTATAATATTCGAATTCTTCCCGCGTATGTAATATCGGCTCCCACTCGACTTTTCTATAAACATATAAATAAATATTACGTAAATAAACTACTTCATGCACACGCAACAAACACATGCTCTTTAACGTACTGCTCGCATAAAGATTACACACAGCAAGTGCTAAAAACCGAATAATAGTAGAGATTTAAAAAAAAAAGCTAGACGAAATAAATAAAAAGTAAAAAAAATAATAACATTCGACTATACGCAAAGTTCGATCAGGCGATGATGACGAGGGACATAACAAAAAAAAGAACTCAATGACAATACTAGATAATCACCAAAAAAAAAAAAAAAATAACTGAAAACTGCGATTTTAAATGAAAGTAAAGAATAAAACAAAAAAAAAGAAGAAGAATAAGGGACAACATCACCGACGTGGTCGTCGAGTGAAGTATATATATATACACGTGTATACCTATTATTAAAAACGAGCCGCGCTGCAGCGATGCATTTAAAGATATGGACAGACACTTGATATTGTACACGCGATTGCGCTTAATCGTTCGATTGTTCAAAAGAAAAAAAAGAATTAGGGGAACCCCAAAGTTTAATATATGAAAAGACGAGCAATTCGTGTTTTTTTCTTTCTTTTTGTCGAGGTATATAAAAGAGAGGAAGAAGGCTCGTCTCTATATAGGAACCTTTGCTTTTGCATTTTTTTAAACGTCCTACTATACGTTTCACTGACAATAATAATAAAAGATGAAAAAATTGATAATGATCAAAGTACAAAGGCGTATTTTGCGTTCTCGAGAGACTGCGCGACCAACAAACAAAAAAAAAAGTATGTGGAAGGAGGTAAAAAAAAACACAAACCAGTACAAGAGCGAATGAGTACAATAATTGTCTCGTTCGCTTATATACTTAATGGACGCGCGTATCGGAGGAATTGGTATATAGATATACACGTAACACAACAACCACAGCACACATATTATAATATGAAACATTAATGGAACAAGAAATAAGAAAGTATACATTATATACCGTTTACTGCAGATTCATTTAGATGACTCGCGTATAATATATTTTCAAGTATATCGAAAGTCCTTTCGACCAATAATATTGTATTTTGATCCCATTTATTATATAGAAACACGCTGACACGAGTGCGTACAACAAAAGTATGCGGATCGACCATAAAATGAATTTAATTGCAAATTATACAAGAGGGCAAAGAGAGTAAAGAGATAGAGAGAGAGAGAGAAAAGTTGAGTCAAGTCGTAGTTTTTTAAATGGATTTTACGTTGAAGATGTACAAAAAAAAAGAAAACCAAGCAAATAGGGAAAAATAATACGTTCGTGTTATAATTTTATAAAAAAAAAAGAAATTCTTTCGTCAGACGGTAAATATCAGAAGCCGAAAAAAAATAATGTATTTCTCGATTGTAAGCGAAGTTTTGAGGGCAGAAGAGAAAAAAATATGTATACATAAAAAAAAACAATTGTAGATTGCATAAATGCGTGGATTTAAATAAAAAATAAATTAAAATAAAATAAAATAAACCGAGTTGTTCAAGCATAATAACTGTATAGCGTTTGTGAGCCAAATTCTATGTATGTATGTATGTATTTACTATCGTTGTAACTCGCCAAAATAAAGATCTTGTTTAAACAAACTTCCTATCGTAATGTTATCATCCTAGAACCAAACCTTTTTAAAGAAAACACAAGCAACTTTTTTTTCACGATATGTTATAATTATAATTTCAAAAAAGTCGGAAAATTATTAGCAGAATCTACTTTTGATGGAGTTAAATTTACTTTAAGATGTGAGTTACTTACATTTACACATTATGAATAGAAATTGACTTTAGATAAAAGAAAAGGGGAAACTTCTGTTCATTTAAGTTATGTCAACCTTTTAGTTTAATAAAGTTTCATTATTTCCACTAAAAGTTTCAACACCTCTACCTCCATTAATTAAAAAATTTGCTTTTATTTAAATAAGTTGACGACCGAAGTCTTTCAAAACTGCTAGATTAACTATTTTTTTCTTCCCATAAGACTATTCCTTTATTTAATCTCTATTACATATACCAATACATAATACAATTATAGCATTACAAAACCACGCGTAGCAAACTATTTCATCCGAGATTCTCAAAAAATCAGACCTTCACAACACTCCAAAACACTTCCACCACTTTTCCTTTAATAATTCAGAATAATCAACGCCACGTAACCGTAGCACATACATAACAAACAAACAAACAAACTCTTCAACAAATCACAGTATATTATCTCTCTCTATATATCTCACCTCTTCTAAACGATACCAGCCGGCACGAGTTCCAGTTGCAGTTCTCACTTGACTTTCCTCCTGCAAACATGGACTTCATAACATTGGCGTTGATCCTCGTCGCGGGTTACGCGTTATACGCGTGGTTTAAAAAACGGTACAGCTACTTTGAAGAACAGGGGGTACCGTATGTACCGCCAGTACTGTTGTTTGGTAACATGGCTTCATCGGCCCTTAGACAGCAGCATATTACGGATAATGTCAGGGATATTTACAATTATAACAAGGAGGCGAAATACGTGGGGATCTTTGATTTTCTCAGGCCTCTCATCGTCCTTCGGGATCCTGAGCTCATAAAAAATATTACGATTAAGGTGAGGACTATGTGTGTGGATAAAATATATATAGTGAATAGGTGAATTGTAAAAAATTAAGTGATTGATATTACAAGGTCGTGGAGATAGCTGAAGAGAGTTAAGTGTTTACAGTGTTATCAAGATTTTGCGACTAACGTCGTAGTTTAATTTTTATGATTGTTATCACAACTGATATCGCATGTAAAAATTAATTTGATTTTTAAAAGATTAATTATTACCTGCGTATCTCTAGAATGGCAGGATTTATTAAAAGCTATTTTTTTAATAATTGTAAAAAATTTTTTACTTAAAATAGTAATATATTGATACTGATGTTCAAGATAATGTCATCTTTTACATGACTAACATGAAATGTCATAAATAGATCTTGAAACATCTTAAATTCTGGAATTATAGAAATACGTCTTTTTTTTTATTTTACTAACAAAAAAAAAATAAGTTGAATAACAAAATCAAATTCACATTTGGGTCAAGAGTCTCCAATTTATGACTACTCCCTTGTATAAAGTTTACGTCAACGGATCACTTAATCTCTATTGAAGATGGTTAAGAACGTCACGTTCAAAGACGCACGGAAAAAATAGAGTTTATCTAACATACTAGTATAAGGAAAATGTTTAGAAATGTATAGAAAAATATAGTTTTTTCTTACACCAAGGTAGAATGACATTTAACATTTTCAAATAAAATATGCTACTTTCCTTCAAGGTAAATTAAGTATGAAAAAATAAAATTTATCTTTCTCGCGAGTTTATAAAAGAAAATAACATAAATTTTCATATTATGCTGAAATAAATTGAAAAAAATTCAATGAATTACTAAAGTCTTTACGAAATTTATGTGAAGGACGCATTATTTTCTTAAATATAGGTTTAAAGATGTTTGACTGGATTAAATTAATAATGAGTTTACTTTTTACTAATAAATATTAGGTTAAATTGAATTCATAAAAAATGAAGTTAATTTTACAAACAAAAGCAAAGAAAATTGTATTAAATTCTGCATTACGCTCAGAAAATCGCTTGAATAGGAACAGAAATGGTTTATTCCTAAGGTTTCATACTTCTTTATCCGACTACTAAATACTTGTACGTAAATTTGAGAGTTGTACAACATCTTACATTTTGACAAATCTTTAACCATTCTATATAATTTCATGAATTTACAAAAATATTTGCCAAAATGAAAAAAACTACATGAACTAATGAGAAAAGGCATATTATTTTTCTTCACTTCAAATATTAAACAAAATCATAATTTGTTACCAATTTGTCGCTATGTTCTGAGTATTGTTAAACTTAAAACCAAATAAAACTTTTTCCCACAGAATTTCGAAAATTTTCCTGATCACTTGAGCATCGTGGACGAAGAACTTGATCCTCTGTTCGCTTCCAACCTCTTCTCTATGCACGGCGATCGTTGGCGAGAAACACGCAACTTGCTCAGTCCTGCCTTCACTTCAAGTAAGATGAAGATCATGTTTGATCTAATGACCGAGTGTACAGAGAACGTCGTTGCCCATCTACGTGAGACTGCTGGTAGCGAAATCTTTACCAAAGATCTCTTTACGAGATACACAAATGATGTAATTGCCAGCTGTGCCTTCGGTATAAGCATAAACTCGCTAAAGGATCCAAAAAACAAGTTTTACGTGCTGGGTAGACAGGCGACGAATTTTGAGGGTCTACTCTCGGTAAAGTTCTTCCTGGCGAGGGCATTTCCGAAAATTTTGAAGATGCTTAGAATTCGCTTCATAGGCCTGGAAATTTCGGAGTTCTTCGAACAGGTCATCAGTGAAACTGTAAAGATGAGAGATGAAAAGGGTATCAATAGGCCGGATATGATTCAATTGATGATGGATGCAAGAGGTAACGTATATGAATTTCTAAGGATCACTTATTTTTTCAGCTTTCGGTTTTTTTGGTTTTGGAAAAAAATTCCGTCCATATGATGATTTTATAATGAAAAATTATAATAATTAACTGGATAAAATTGGTATGTGTTACATTTTATGTGTATTATTTTAATTGACGGCACCTGAATATTTTAAAATCGACGCATTTTAGAAAAAAAATGTTTATGACGAGAGTTGAACAACTGATAATGACCTTCACCTTGTCATTGAGGAAAAAATCAAGGTTATTTGAAGGTCAAATTGATTTTTTGCATAAATACTTTTCATGGTCAATTTGATGCATCGTTCTTAAAATATTAAATGTTAATTAAACTGAAACACTTTGCATATATAATTATCTTTAACGAAATAAGCTAAACGAGATCGTGGAATTTCCACTCTTTAAAGTTGTATTAGTACAAAAATAATTTAAAATTAGTCAAAATTGCTACACAGCATGTTTAGTTGGTTTTTTTACTGATTCAACTTTAGTTCTCTCAATAACTTTCTAAGCTTAACACTATTGACTACATTATCATATACCTTATTCTTGCAGGTAAAACGAGTGAAAACCTAAAATTGGACATTCATGAGATGACGGCTCAAGCGTTCGTCTTCTTTTTTGCTGGCTTTGATTCTACAGCTTCACAGATGTGTGTAATCTCACACGAACTGATCCTCAACCCTGATGTGCAAAGTCGTCTCCAGGAGGAAATTGACGACGTTATGGCCCGGTCAAACAACAAACCGACCTACGAGATGATCAATGCGATGCCTTACCTCGACGCCGTATTTAACGAATCAATTCGTCTTCATGCCCAAGCTAACGTCCTTGACCGGCTCTGCAAGAAACCATTCGAGCTACCTCCAGCATTACCTGGTGGTAAGCCATTTATTGTACAACCAGGAATGAATCTCTGGATACCTGTATCTGCGATCCATCACGACGAGCAGTTCTTCGAGAACCCGAAGAAATTTGATCCTGACAGATATGTCGATAAGAAAGTGACGATCAGTCAGGTGGAGAACTTAGGGTTCGGTATTGGGCCCAGAAGTTGCATTGGCAATAGGTTTGCTATTCTCGAGACTAAGATTCTTTTCTTCCACCTGCTGGCGAATTTCACGCTAGCTCCAAGCGAAAAGACCAGAAGAGACTTTCAATACGCAACAAACACGTTTACCATTGTACCTAAGGGTGGATATTGGATGAAACTTGTACCCCGAAAAAAGTGAAGACCAATTCAAATTTTTACGTTTAAAATTTTCAACTGCTAAACATGATTTTCAAGTAAAAAAAATTAAGAAATAAAAATTTGCTTTGATGTCGCTCTATTTCTACTTTCGTATTGGTGCTAATCAGTAACGGGGACATACGATGTGCTTGACAACAAAGTGCATGCATATATTAATATTATGTGTAAATACCTAATCTATAATGATTTATGTACCAATAGGATCGTTTTTTAGTAGAAGATGCGGGATCGTCTGCGAAGTATATGTTGATAATTGTTAATTATTATTATTATATCAAGATAGAGAGGGAGAGAGAAACAGAAGAAGGAAAAAATATTATTCCCTTTACTAGACGCTGGTGACTGTATACCATATATGCGATAAACCGTAAAAGAACAATTACAAATTATTCAACAACGAAACCGAGCGATGAAGTTAGGGTAAAGAAGGTTTGAGTCAAGTCGTAGTTTTTAAATGAAATTTCTGTTGAAGATGTACAAAAACCAAATTGGCAATTAATACGTTTCAGTTATAATTTAAAAAAAATACTTTCATCATCTATTTCTCGATTATAAGCAACGGTTTGAAAGCAGAATAGAAAATATGTTAATATAAAAACAATTGTAGATTGTATAAATGCCTAGATTCAAATAAAAAAAATTTTTTTAAATAAAATAAAATAAACCGAGTTGTTCAAGCATAACAAATAATATCGTTAGTAAGACAAAATCTATATCTATGTATGTACTTATTTGTATCGTTGCGAATTACCAAATAAAGATTTTGATTAAATAAATATTCTATCGCACAATAATTAATCTTAAAACTCACTTCTCTTAAAATACCCCATACACGTACACACACGCTGCACGCACAAAACCCTACACATATACACACTTATACAAAAACAATTTTTCATTAAAAATATAATAATTTTCATGTCACTACTATTAAAAAATATTTTTGAGAATATTTTATCTGTAAAATACTTTTACCCTCATAAAGCATTGTCTTTGTGAAAAAAAAATATAAACAAGTTTTCAAGCGTTTTACGTTGTAATAAAAGAACATTGAAAACTACTTGGTATCAATAAATAATGAACAAAAACGATCACGAAATTGTTGACAACACGATTTACAATACGAAATTGCAAAATTTAATTGATACTCTATACACTCAGCAAAACAACAAAAAATAAACTGGTTTTACCAATACATTATTTATGAATAAATCTAAGATATATTGAAAACTTAGATATCAGTTTCTTTATTTAAACTTCATAACACATTCACAAACGTTTGTAAAATCTTAAAAATAATGGATAATAATTTTTTTTTTATAATACAATTTCTGAACGAAAAATGTTATTTAACATATTTACATCATCAATGCAAGAGTCAGTACCAAGGTAACGACGCAGCTCAACATTCCAATCTTGAGATTATCGGATGAATTGCATAAATTACTCTCACAAATGTTGCAAGTGTCAACTGTAAGTCCCGTAAGTTTGACTGAATTATCTTTGTAGAATTGACACGAAACGCCTGCCACATTACAGCCTCGTACTACACCCTCATTACCCTGAGGGTCACCTGTAAAAACAAATGAATGATCAATTTTTTATAAATGCTAAGTATTTCATGCACGCGTTTCCGATTCCTCTACTGTTCCTTTCGTGCAGATTGCAAATTTTCCCTTCCTTAAAAGTTCTCAAATAGTAAATGATAAATATAGTAAGTTGTT
>JAWWEQ010000001.1:780618-885577 GCA_035583055.1 Torymus tubicola
AAAATAATAGCATTCAGAAGCTTTTCCAAAAGTTTCCAAGTAGATATGTCTTTTTTCCTCGTCAAGCACGATTTTTTTCCATTTTCATCGATTTCGGACCACTGTGCGTCTGTACTTGTAGATGGACTGATGATTCTTTTCTAAATGCTTCAATGATTTGAATTAAATATTCCTTTTGATTGTCATCGTTTATTTAAATATTAATGTACTCTTGAGTCAAATGTACAGCTCTTTCAGCACAATCATTGACTACTCTTATATTTACAATTTTTTCTCGGCTTTCAATGAAAGATTCATTTATACTCCACGTGCTACAATCGTATCCGAAGAACTCTGTATTCAATCCAAATCTTTTAAAAAAATTTGAACTCTGGCAATTAATAAAATAATCGAGCTCTTTTCTCAATAATTCCATCATGCCGTCTGCAGAAAAATGATATTTTTTTTGGAATATCAACGTCTTCGTCAATATGCTTAGTTGACAATGCCTGAACCATTTTTTGTTTTACATTAACTGGCACCCTTTCGTCGAAAAATGCAAAAGAACATAATTCTGGTGATAAATACCACAAGTGATTTTCAAGTTTAGGTAGCTTTTGAAATATTAGAATCGATAGACTCATATTTAAACAAATTTTTTAATAAAGTCAGATCATTATTAGGTGATGCAACTGCAAGTTGGGCTGAAAACCATGGTTCGATATACACAAAAACAATAAATTTACAAATGCTGTAAAAATTGTTTACTTCATGACTTGTTAATTTAAATGACTTCCTTAGTAAAAATATTTTTAAAGAATATATAGCTTTTGCCATCCAACGAGCGTGGTGGCATGCTCCCGGCTTTCGAATTTTCACATCATTCGCAGCTCCCAAAAATAATAAACTCAACTGCAACAACTCTTTATAGTCGTCTCTAGGTTGCTGTTTAGGCACGACCGCTTCTCGGGAGATCCTTATAGTTTCGTCAGGGCGAAAATTGTAACACTTCAAATTTCGAAAATGTACAACATAAAAATCATTTCCCACGCAAAATGAGTTCATTTTAAGCATTTTTCAAGATGTATGTATCTCTGTACGTATGTATGTAATCAAATAACCCGATTATCTTACCAAAAAATTGACCGATCTCGCTGAGTTTTTAATTATATGTTTGTCTAATTACAAGTAACATATGGTCCTATATTGAGCGAGATCGGTGAGAAATAAAAAAACGCCAGAGCTTTTAAAAACGTGAAAAAAATGATTTTTCAATATAATGGGTACAAAATGAAACTAAAATTCTAAAACCACAAACGCATCTGCTAAAACTAATAAAAAAACATCTTTTTTAGCAATGAAATAGCGAAAAAAACGTTTAAAAGATCAAAAATAGTCGTTTTTTCACTATTACTTTACAGGATTTGACTTTGCACAGAAACGTTACATGTAAAAGTTATAGATAATATTAAAATAAAACTTTGTCCTGTTGAACATTTTTTTCTACAATCAATTCCTGACGAACTCAATAAAAAAACGATTTTTAACGTCTAAATATACATAAAATGGACAATTTTCAGCTATAATTGAACAGTATTTAATTTCACGCCAAAATGTTAAATACGAAAGTTGAAGTTAATATTAAAATAAAACTTTTTCCTATTTAACATTTTCATACCTATAAAATGAATTTCGTTTATTATTTAACAGATTTCAATTTGACACAGAAATTTCAGGTACGACTTATCTAACTAGATCTGTATAATTTTATTATTATTATAAATTCAGTTTTTATAAGTATTTGAAGTGTTGCAATTTTCACTCCAATGAAAATACAAGATTCTCCTGAGCAGTACGGTCATGCCTATAACGAAGTTTTTACATAGATAGCGGGGGGTTGGCGCGGCCCCCCTAGTTATATCTCTGAAAATTAATGAATTCTATAAAGAACTTGAATTGTGATAAATGCTAATTTTTTAAATTATCAATATATAGCAATCTATAATAACCAATTTCTTTTGTATTTTTCAAGATGCATATTTTCCAGAAAAGATACAACACTCTACCAGATAAACAATAATTTGCATTTCATAAATGAATTTTTTTTCTGCTATCATAAACTATTACCAATATACTACTTCTTTTCTGAGTGTTTAAAAACACCTTCAAAAACACATTAAATAAAATGGTATATTAGTTCCAAAAGCAATGTAGATATTTGGTGGAGAAATACCATTTTGAGGTTGCAGGTTGATTTGCACATTATTATCGAGAAATTAATCTATAGGAAAAAATGGCCAGTTTGTTATAACATAATAACTACTATAAGACTATAAGCATTCAATCTCCTATCTGATTTAGAAAATTATTTTGTGCTAAAGTACTGAGCTTCACAAGTATTTTAATAAATGCAACATTATGAAGGATTGTTATTCAATATAAATTCATAAGAAAAATTTGTAAAAAATTAATATTTTCTTACATTGATAATAATTTAAAACTAACCAATAAAATAGAAGAACAGAGAATTCTAGACTCATATGGGGTTATTAACCTTGATACTTTTATTTTATTGCCTAATTTCAGCGAAAATCTTATCTATGACACCCGACAGACTAAGACGTTAACCATTATGTAATCACATTAATATTAGCTGTCGTGAATCCCTTAAAGTGACTGTGGTCGCCATGAATTAATAATTAAAATTGTCGGTCTAACTCGAAAATTCTTTTTATAAATTATTATTCAGCCATATTACTTGTTACCTTCATTAAAAATTTTTGCCATTGTCACATCATTATCCAAAAAATATTATTTGAATATTTAATTTTTTGGCTATCGGTTTTTCTAAATCAGATAAAAAGTTAAGTGGTCTTGTAAAAGTTAGCATTTCCTAACAGAGTGGCTATTTTACACGGGTAGATTACACATAATCATCTACTACATATCTTCTCCACCTAGTATATAATCATAAGTTCTATATAAGCTAAATAATCGCTAACGTTTGATTTATAGACCTGCAGTTGTAACGTCGTCTATATTAATATGTCTGTCTGTCATTTTGAATTTAAACAAATTTTTTTAAATCTTAATATACAAAAATAAGCTAAAAATTGTGATATAAAAATTGTTCGTATAAAAAAAGTTTGGCTGACAAACAATTTCACTATTATAAAATAGAGAATTTTAAATGAAATTAGTTATCTTCTTATGCTGAAAAAACTATTTCCCGCTTGTAATCAAATGTAAAACATTCTGCTAATATCTTTATCGCTACGATTGTAGGCTCTGAAAATTTTGCAATAAATACATCTATCTCTACAGACTGGAGCGAATACTAATCGGATTATCTCATATATATTATTAAAATAGTTATCCATTTCGTTGTACTATCACCGGCCATGACAGACTATTTAAGAAAGCAGCGATGGCTCATCTCGCTTCACTATCATCCTGGCGGGTAGTGTCATAAAACACTGAAATTCTAAAATCAAGGTAAGTATCATTGCTTTGGATTCATATACGTAAAAAAGTCAACAAAAAGTTTTGTTTTTTAAGAGGGTGCCATACTCAATTTTTACCGACCGAGTCGATTCCGCGGATTTCACTTTTTTAAAAATCAAATAAACTGAATTATGCTAAACGAAGAGTTCATTGCCCTAATTTTTATAATGATCTACCTTCCTGAAAAGTTTCAAGTCAAAATATTTATTAGTTTTTGTGTAAACGTTGTCAAAACTTTGACGTGCATTTTGGACAAATGTCGAAAATTAGACTTTCACTCAACACCATCTCGAAATTTTTGTCAAAGTTTACACAAAACCGAATAAATATTTTGAAGCAAAACTTTTTAGGAAGGTAGATCATTATAAAACTTAGGGTAATAAACTCTTCGTTTTGCATAATTCAGTTTGATTCATTTTTCAAAAAGTGAAAACCGCGGAACGGACTTGGTAAAAATTGAGTATGGCAACCTCTTAAGAATATTTTTTATTTCAATACATTTTATTTTTAGTAAGTAGTATTATTTATGATATTCTAATGATTGTAAGCATTAGAATAAGAATATAATTAAAAAACGTTATTTAAAATAAATGAAACAAAAATCTGTTGTTGAAAGAAGCAATTATAAAATTAAAAATTGAAATAACTATTACTTGATCTTTTGTTTGTTCTATATTGCTATTTGCTATTGAATTTTGACGATTATTTAAAGTTTTTTTACAATTAATACTACTTTCTTCTTACATTGTTTTTTCATAATAAAAACATATACATAAAACTAAAAGGGTTTTAAACCATAATAAAACTTCTTTCTTAGAAGTTTTTCTCAATATAATTTACATAAATCGCCTTCAAAACATACTGACACTAAATACGTTTCAGATTTCCAAAATGTCACCTCTCCCAGCATTTGCAACCATTGCAGGGCTATGCTGCCTCTTGCTACAACTTCATCCAGCATCATCAGCGAGCCTAACAGCCAACTTGAAGCATGTTCAGATACCGAACGATACGCTGAACACGCTAAAGTCAGTAAACGGCACGTTCTTGTACGTGTGGTGTCAGAAGCAGACCTGTCACTTCACTCTTGACTCCATTGAGACGTCCAAATCCTGTGATATCAATCTGGCTGACTTGGATCCTGCGAAATACAGGTTTACTAGGTACCTCACCGCTGACAAGGCCATTTTGATTTGGGAATCGAAGGCCACGAAATTCGCACCCTACGGTACCATGGTACTGACAATTGTCCACTTCGATGATGCCTGTAAAACCTACGATATCCACATCCTTAAGAAGAGAACCGCAACCGTAATCACGTCTTCTTTGTATATACCCGTCCTGAACCGCAACGACGGTAGCTTCGATATCATTTACGACGACGTGGATAAGTGTGGTGACAAGACGTGCAAAGCCGGATTCGATTATCAGGGACAGAAGATCAGAGATGAGGTGCCCTGGTCTACGGCAAGGAACGAGCAGGAGCTCTTGTTCGCCGGAGATCCTGGCGTTTACAACCTGGTACCTGATTCCCCCGAATACGGGTATCTTGTGCACGACGGAGCTAATACGTACATCACACTGTGGACTAAGGATGATGGAAACGGTGAGTTGCATATGAGGTAGCAAATAGTTTAGAATATTATTTTCGATTTTCAAAGTAGGTATGGTATCTGCGTACCTTGTTTTGCCTGACGTCCAAACTATAGTCACATCACTGATTATTTTTTGGCACATATTTTTTTCGCTGCACTAAATTTACTTATAATAGGATTTCATCTTTTTCTTGATCACGTCTACTAAATTAAAAAAAAATCCACGATATTACAAAATTTTTATACCTAACATATTTGCCATCATTCTAGGTCCCCAGACATTCTTGCGCAATTACACAACAGAAGTGCCAACCAACCAGTTCATCAGCGGTCTCAGATTCTCCGTTGCTCACAAGCTCCTAACCGCCTGCCATCACGTTGAGAATATACCAACCAAATGCGAGCAAGTCGATTTTCACAACACCAGTGTCATTGAACCCTTTGACATCGTATACTCGGACGACTACAATCCATCCGCTTCATCAGTGCACAGCTTATCAGGTGGTGGCTTCCTTTTGGGCAGCATCGTCGGTTGCCCTACTCATTCCTCCTGCTGCAATATTGACATGAAGAAGTACGTCGTAACAAAGTATAACGAGGACGGCAAGAAATCTGGAAAGATCGAGATCGAAGGTTTCGAGTGCAACCTGACCAACGACAATCGCATTAAATCGAAACTCTACGAGAAGGAGGGGGGATGGTACTGTCTTAGTCAGTCATGTATTGGTGTAAATAGGGAACACATGGATAAGACCAACATGGACTTGTCCATCACGTGCTTCAGTGATCGTGATTTCTCGTAATATCCCGGTATATTTATAATAGCTTTAAATAGGCGACAAAGTACTTGTGAAGATTTTTATTGTATTGAAATAAATTACCATAAAAATTATAACTTTACCAATTTTTTATTTAACAATTTGATCATTAGGCTTATTGTCATTACATATTTATTTCAATTTTTTATATTTTTATTCATTTATATTTTCTTCAACAATAGGATTATATAAATTATATACACTTAAGGCCGTACACTTATTACCCGTACAATGAACAAAGAAGTATATAAATAAATAAATAACTAAAAGATATGTACCATTGTCTTCTCTTATAATTTTTTTTCCATTACCACTACTTTTTATTAAAAATTCTACAATCAAAATATAAAAACGTAAATAAATATAATAAAAGTTTATTGCAATCCTTAAGGAATTTTTCAACTTACGTCGTTATTATAAATAGAATATGCGGCGACTGTAAGCAGTTAAAAAAATATTTATCAGTCTGAGTAACTAACCAAAACATTCTAATAAGTTAAATCTTTAAAGACACTGTTCTATGTATCTCGGGTTTTCCACAGTCATCAAAAAGATTAGCCGTTGCTCGTTGAGTCCACTTGGATAGTACTACATATATTTCTTGTCGCTGTGCATCGATTCAGTTCTTTTGGACCAGTGACACGTAGAACATTGAAACTTTGTGATAGTGCAGCCGCAAGTACTACTGCACTAACAAATAAATGCATGCATTCGTGTTTCATTATAAGCTACGAATTGATAATTTTGATAATTAGAATTAATAGTAGAATCTAAACAAAATAAACATGGGCTTTCACTAACAAGTTGATACTTCTAAAACAGAATCAATTTACAAAATCGTTTTTAAAGAGCGATTATAATATTCTTAAAGTTTTTTTTCATTATATCACAGTTTAATACAATATTGTTTGTTCAAAAAATAAAATTTGTATACGCATGGACATTGGTAAATTTTAATTATTATCTACATTAATTTTACCAATAAATGTATGAAAACAATATTTTTATAAATATCTGTGTAAAATAACATTTTCATGCCGTAACCTTAACAGTAAGGATTATTTGTAATTCGCATTTAATTCGAAAATATCTCAACGTGTAAAAATGTAGTTTAAACGTTTACACTGCCCATGAAGTATTTAAGCACAAAATAACGCAAGAAATCAAAGTTGTTATAAACTTATTGCATACCTACTAAAAAATCTCGAATAACATTTCCTCTCAAATCTCATGCTAAAGTTTCATAAAAAGTATAAATATAATTTAGATTTTTCTATCACACATGTCACTGTTGAAGCCCTATAAATGTCATATCAAAAATTAGAAAAAAATTGTATCACAAACCACATGAAGCTTCGTCATTTGACTCTCTATAAATAGTCATTCTTAGTAAATTAAGAAAGTATTCTAATACATGAAAATTAAAATAAAATTGGCTTAATATATAATATCATTACAGAAAATGAGGGCCACGATACTTCTAATATCTTTCCTCTGCTGCATCTCTACGCATTTTCATCAAGTATCAGCCAATAAAGTAACAGCCAGCATACGTCATGTGGGCATCCCCGCCTTAAAACCCAACGACCGTTGGTCGCATATGACGAATGGAACCTACATATACGCACTGTGCAATGATTCACATCCCGATACCTCAGGCTCAACCTCGAACTGTCAGATAAAAATTGAGTCCATCGAGTCATCTACCTCGAAGAGTTGCAACGTTACTCTTCACAACGCGACGTTCTCCATCACCCGTGTATCACTGCTCAGTCCGGACAAGGCAATTCTCCTTTGGACGACTGATAAATCACCAGAGTACCCACACCACGCGAGAGTTGTCAACGTTCTAGATTTTAAAGATGACTGTAAATTGTACGAGACGAGGCTTAGGCTACCAACGAGAATCACTACGCTCACAGCAACCGCAGGTTTCGTGCCTGTAGTGTCCTACGACGATGGTACGTTTGACGTATTTTACGAAAATAGAGATATGTGCGAGGCGGGCAGTCTGTGCAAAGTCAGGTTCAATGATAAAGCTGAGAAGATTGGTAAGGAAGTGCCCTGGGTAGATATTGTCAGAGCTACTTATGCTATGATCTATCCTGTTTTGCCGGGATCGCCAGCTTACGGACATCTTGTCCTGGATTATTCATCTGAATTTTCGCAAGTCTCCTACGTAAATGTTAGAGGTAAGTCCATCTAATCAGCCTCTACAAAGATGTAAATTATTTAATATTAATCCCTTGACAGTCAGTGATAAGGACTAATAACAATAATCCTGACGTTATCCATAATTGAATACCTCTAGACACTCAGACTATTAACGTTTTTATTTTCTACATTTCAATGAAGAATGATACGTTGTAACTAGCAAAAGTCTTATTATACATCATCAGTGAATATAAAACTCAATCTACTTTAAACACTAAGAAACAGCTTCATAAGAATCCTAAAAGCACTGATCGTTTTAATTACCCTTGATCAATATTTTCAATCTAACCCTTCATTCTCTATTCCAGGCTACAACACACCACTACGCAATTACACCTACTCGCGTAAATCCCAAGACCTAACTCGTCCAACTTTCTCAACGGCGCACAACCTGCTGACCCTGTGCCAGAACATACCTGTCACCTGCGAGCAACTGGACCTTGCTAACAACAACACTGTGTTAATCCCCCCATACATCATTAATCCTGAACTACCAATAACACCCTCGTCGATCAACTTTCCTGTACTTGCTGTGCATAGTTTACAAGGCGGTGGGTTCTTACATCTTCAAGGCACGCAGCTCAACAGATTCGATGCTAAGGGTGAGAAAGCTGGTGCTGTAGAAGTTGAAGGTCTGGATTGCGATGGCGAGGAAGATGTGCTTATTACGAATGTATTTGAGAAAGATGATAGAAAGTATTGTGTCAGTTCGATGTGTTACGATGGACGTAAAGTCGAGGGGATTCGCGATGTTCGATTTGGCATTGCGTGTTTTGGCGATGAAAATTTCTCGTGAATGAATTGTTATACTGACAGTTTGAGAGAAATGAATGCTGAGCGTTGATGGTTGTACTTTTGAAGCGATTTTATGATGGTTGCATTGGATGACAGAAATATTAAGATGATTACATTTAATTTTTTTATTTAACTTGAACGAGTGTTTGAGAGAGCATGCTGGAATAGATAATGCTTGAAATGTTGTACTTTTCAAACGACGAGTACTCGTTAATCATCATGTGCAATTTGTGGACGTATATGTTCTGTATTTTGTATTGTAGAAATATTGTTTGCTTCTTTGAAGCTACTAACCGTGTAGTTTATTATATTTATTACATCTAAATTATGTGTCATAAGAGCGATACAAATGTAAAAATTCAACAATAGAAAATATACGTTATAATAGTTTATATTCAAATAGTATATAGTATCGATGTGAAGTACATTATTTTTTTACCCTCTTCAGTCTTTGTTTTCTTTATTTTTTTAATGGTTAGAATTTTTGGCTGAAAGTTGTCATTTCATAATATTTTTTTCATTCTAATCTGACTTTTAGTTTTCTGCTTTATAGGGACATATAAATTAAAAGTTCCTAATACTGAACATCATTTTAATTTTAAAATGAATTATTCCGGATTTTTATGTAAATCTTCGTGTAAACAAAAAACCGCTGAGAATACATTGACACTTAGTTTTTTGAAACTAATGTATTTACTTCAGAAAATTTTTACTATTTCTAATATTCAACAAACAAAATGCAATTTTTCCTACAATGTTTTTTTTTCGCAAAACCAAAAGTCAATAATTTCTTGAAATTTGATCTCAGAATTTTTATAAATAAGTGTATTTAGATATGTTTCAGGTTTGTGTCAATAAATATAATGTTTTTTGATAAATCATGCAATTAAGTACATATTTTCCTTCATAAAAAATAACAGAGATAATTTGAAAATCAAAAAAAGAAAATATAGGCAATTTAAGAGAAAAGTTTACTGAATTTAGTAATATTTCCTTATTCGCCGAAAAAAGATGGAACGGTTTTATACAGGACGCACGTCCTCTTAAAACATAAAAATAGCGTCTTAAAACTTCCTTTTGAACATTTTTTATCTCAAAATTTTTTTCACTACTCCTAAACTTTCTCTGTAAGGAAGCAAATTTTAATTTAAAAAAATATTGATAAAAATAATTTGTTGACACAGGTTATTTAAACTTTCGGATAAGTAGAGATTGAAAACTAGAAAAGTATTCAAATCTAGCTAAATTTATAGTGGTATTTGGGTACTCTACACTATAATATATAAATGATATCTATAACATTTTAGTTATAAACACGATCTGTGGCGGTAATATCTAATACTTAAAATAACATGATTTTCTAACAATTTGTACTAAAAAGTAGACTTATGCCATTATTTTGCTATAAAGTCGGGTACTTTTTAAGCAATAATAAAGATGATGACAAGAATTTTCTCTTAGTGACTGCATCTTCTACGATACATTGTTTAGCTTGATTTTTTTTTCAAAGTCGATATCAGTGACACTAGCCTTTACTGACTGAGACCGATGGAAGAAATGTCTTACGCAGTCGTACTTTCAGTTCTCTCTGTTCGGTGATACGAGTAGCACGTCGTTATCTAGGTCACTAAAAGTACTTACTATTTCACTTGTAAACAAATACACGTGTTCTTCTTAAATGTATTTATTAGAAGTAGTAGTATAGTTGTGCTTTTGTTAATAGGATTCTGAAGTCATTATACATTATTATTCTTCTGCATTGTAAGTTTATTTTGGTTTTCTTTGATAACACAAACCACGTAATATTGATAATAACTTTACTGATTAAAATGCTGACTCCACTCCAAAATATTTTTAAGCCCATTAAAGCATATATTACTATTTCGTATGTAAGCTTCAATTTGAAGTACTTTATAACATTATGATTGGATTTCAAACAATAATTTGTATATACTATATGCACATATTATATATTTAGTCATATCAATTTTAGTACAATAGTAAATTGTTCGCAATAAATTCGATGAAAATGGGTACGTTTTGCAAACTATTAGCCTAAAAAATTTTTAGAGTATATTTTTACTCTGAATTCTAACTGATGAATAAATAGATTGTTCTTTATTTTCAAAAAGTAATAGGGTTATTTTTTTATCTTATTTAATTTCGCCCTATTTGTGTTCCCATATGGTGCTGAACAGAGACGAAAATCAGTAGGGTGTTGGTAAACAATGCAGATGTGTATGACATAGTGGTGGCTGTATCAATCGGTAAAGATCTGAGACACAAACCCGACTTAATTAATTCCAGTTTTATCTACAGTGACATTACTAGATCTCTACTTCTAAGTTGAGCGAAACTATCGAGCGAGATCCCACAGTGGAATCGGCCTTTCGGTGCTCATGCACTTGGCGCAATTTAATCGTACTTTTTCAATTGAACTCACGCAGTATAAATTCAGCATTTTCAACAAACAGCTTTCTGCTCGAGCCAAACACTATATTTTTATAAGACTGACTTTAATAACAAATATTTTAAAATATTACCATATTCAAATAATGGTCGTATATATTGAAAAAATAATTATCAATAGATACAGCGTTAAAAAGAGAAAGATATTTAAAAAGCAATTTTTACAAAATGAACGTATTTTTCGTATACTGTAAAAGGAATTACCCTGTTGCTCAATACAAACTGTAGTAACTGTAATTATAATTTCAAAGGCACCAACCATAATCTACATTTTTCAAATATTACAGACGATGAGGACCACGATAGCTGTGATATCAATCCTCTACTGCATCTACCTGCAATCCACCCAAGTAACCGCTAAAAACATCACAATCAACGTGTGGCAGCACAACTTACCACCTTTCAAGCCAAAATCAAGTTCAAGGTACTTCGTCAACGGCACGTTCATGTACTCCAGCTGTAACGACTGGAGAATCAGCAACGACGGATTAGTACCGTCTCTCGGTTGCGAAATAACAATGGAATCAGTTGATACAGCCTACTCAAAAACCTGCAGTATTGTCTTCGAAAATGTAGCACACTTCGCGCCCCGAATAGTAGCCCTCACTCGGGACAAAGCCGCACTTTTATGGACAAGTAGCAAACCATTTCCATTCGTACCGATTGACGAACGTGTTATCAGTGTCTTGCATTTCCTCGACGACTGTAAAGTGTACGACGCGAGGTTGACGCTACCAGCGGGTACAAATGTTATTAGGACGATTGCCAAATACGTGCCTATCGTGCCCTACGACGATGGTAGCTTTGATGTTCTTTACCAGGATATGAACGATTGCGAGAAGGGTAAAATGTGCAGAATTACGTTTAATGATAGGGGGAAGGTGATCAGTGATGCGGTATCTTGGTTGAATTCCACTTCGGATGGTACTGTAAGGGTAGTAGTTGCTGTGGTTCCGGGGTCACCGGTGAAAGGACATCTGGTGTTGGATTATGGATTGGAGTCTGATACGCAGGTGTCGTATGTGGATGGTCAGGGTGAGTTCGGACGAATCTGAAGTTTATAACAGTGGAATGCAACGAAATAAATTTTACAATATGAATTAAAATTAATAATCAATCGAAACTTTATCTAAACTTTTGTTGTAACGTTATTTTATACTATTACATCACTAAATCTAAATGGATTTTGGCATGGAATTTTTAATATTAAAATATATCACCCATTATAATAAGATAAATGAAAAGGTAATTATTTATGCACATATATTTTTTGTATTATTTTTTTTTAAACTATTTGAGATAAGTGCAAAATTGGGCAAACCATATTAAAAATCGCAAAAATCAAAGACCAAATTTTTTATAGCTTTATTTCGCTCTCAATGCCATTCCCTTTAGTATTCAAAACCATGTTAACCCTCTAAATCGATTTTTCTTCAGGTACCCTCACGCCACTACGTAAATTCAAAGGAGTTTCACGTTCAAGCTACTCAACAGCCCACAGCCAACTGACCTTCTGCCAGTACACCAATCTATCATTGTTCCACATTATCAAGGAAATCACCTGCGAACAGTTGGACCTTAACAATATCACCACGACAATTGCTCCCTTCGCTTTTGTTCCCGACGAGACGATAACCATAACAACAACAACCAATCCAACGTGGTTCATACATAGTCTGCAATCTGGTGGTTTTTTACATTTGCAGCGTACGCGAGTTGTGAAATTCTCTGCTGACGGACAAAAAGTCGGCTCTGTTAATATCGAGGGTCTTCATTGTAAACAAGAGGATAGGAAAATGCTCCTGGGGAATGTGTTCGAAAGGGAGGATGGAAGGTACGCCGTAAGTGCTATGTGCTTCGCTGTGGATGTACGTGGGATAAAGAGGGGAGTTGAGTTTGGTATCGCGAGCTTCAGTGATGAGGATTTTTCGTGAATTCTGAAATGACTAATGACGTGATGAGTTTCATGATATTACAATGTTTTTATTATACATATATATGTAAAATATTAAAACAATAAGGTTGTAATAATTGTATACGATTTTTTCATAACTTAAATTTACATTGTGGTTTTATGTATTTTGTACATTTTTATAAGATTTTATAGAGATTTGTAGGCTTACGCATAATTTTACTTATAATTATTTCTACGATTTTATATAATTTTTTTTTTTTTTTTACTTAGTATTATTGTATAAGTTAGGTTTCGTACATAAACAATTAAAGTATTAAATTATTATATACATTCGTAAAATACGAAAGAAGTTATTATACACCTGCATTTTTATTCTTTTGATATCGTGAACGGTTTTTAATGAACTGTAATTTACTAAAATATGTGTGATTCATACATTCTTACTGATACATCTTCTTAATGAATAATTAAATGACAGAATATTATTTTCGGCTAGTTTATTTCTAATAATTAATAAGCTCCTAAAAGCCATTCGCTGCTTCTCCTTTGTCGATTTTGAGTGCAAAAACCTTCGTGAACGAGGCTGATATCTAAAAAAACATAAAGAATTTTTAGTAATTGAGCAAATCTATACAAAAAATTTTCAAACAATCAATTATTAATTATTATTACAATTTATTATCTATTAATGTAACCGACAATTACAATTTACGTTTTGCAGTTCATTCAATAACACACAATAAATTAAATAAATCGATCGTTACATTTTATAATATAACGACTTTTTATTAAAGCAAAATTAACTTACAACTATTTAAAACCCTTATTTTTAATGTTGCACCACTAATTGTTGCTAATCCCTTGATTATTTATAGTACAACATATTATATGGTATAACACATAATCGTCTAATATACCCACTTACATCGACCAAAAACTCTTTATAGAACAAAATAAATAGCAGCCGACCCTGAAAAGTTGCACTTACCTATACCATGACACTCGCTCGTGCACTTAAGACTACCGTAGTTGGGATAAGTCAACCCGTTGCTTCCACACACCGGCCTATACTCAGTCGTTGATTTGCACTTGCAAGGACGCTCGTATGCTTCGCCGTTCGCCGTCGAGCAACACCAGATCACTAGAAATCAAGCCCATGATAAAGTGATTTTTTGTCGTTATGGTATATACTTCAGAAAAAAATGTTACTATACTACTTACAGGTAAACGTTAAAATGAGTGAATACTTCATGATCAAGGAGCGAATTTTATTTCTGTCACGCCGTGAGAGAAGGCTGGTGAAAACTGCGCGGTGAGATTGAAATTATGCTTTATTATATAAATTTATTAATCGTCGCTGGCTATCGTCACGTACGAAGGATGCGTTCTGCTGGATTACCGCTGGTCGGTGAGAAATGATGAAAGAATGTGAAAATAACAGAAATTGAAAATATAAGTATTTTTATTATAGCAGTCGTTTTTATAGTGTTTGATATGAAGTAAATCGTTGGAAAATTTATTTTTTATAGATTAATTGAGTGATATTAGAGGATTTGTTCTATACAAAAATGTTCACTAGTTATATAAATATAAATGTTCTTTATTATTAATTTTGGAAAGATTAAAATTATGTTGATTTGTAAAGCAGTAACAGGCAGTAAACATCTCCAAAATTACTATGTAGGCTTTGTAGGAAATTTTCCTACATTACTCGAAAATTTTGTCAGATAGCCTGAATTTTTTTGGAGTCTCTTACTCGTATATCATAATTATATATTATATGTACCGCGATTACACTGTAGACATAAAAATATGATAAAATTATATATATACTGCCGTTTAGTTTTAATCAAAAGTAAATAAGACCATAATTATTCCGGATAATCTGAACCCCGGGAAAAAAATTATCAACGATATGAACTACATAAACGACTACGATGTGTACTTACTTTAACGAGTAAAATGTATTTACTCGCGTACAAACTCTTACGGAGCGATCCGCGTCTACGTTTTATCTTAATTTTTTTGTTTTTCACGATTCTTACGTAACATACGTCTGCGAAGATGTTTCGAAAGTCTAATTATTTTTACGAGTAAATTAGGCTACCCGCGTGTATCAGCGAATGTAGAGAATCATTAAGAGCACTTTTTTTTCATCCCACATATATATATGTTGTATCATTTACTTATACATTTTGTGGAAATTAGAGAATAACAGTGCTGCTGACCAATGATTCAGTATCGACTGGACTTCGACAACTGACGGAATGTTTTTGTCTGGCTGGTGAAGATGTAAGTATACATATAGCAGATAGTGTGCGACTAAGAAATATACGCTTCTTATTATTTCAATAAAATTAATTTTATTGTAAAATATAAACCTAGCAAAATTAACTTGTGCAACTAAACTTTTCTATACTTTTCTCAAAAATTTTTCAATCCAATAAAAAATATAACTATGTATATAATAAAAATACAACCTCAAAAAATACTTTCTCTCCATTCACAATCTACACTTCGTTGATTCCATTCAGATCGCAACATCTGCACGTGCTTCCCCTACAAAATGCCCACCTCATTACCTCAATAATTGTCCAACCCCACCTTAAAAAAAAAAGACTTCCCTACCACCATGTCATCCACAACTCTCAGTCTTCACCTTCTCCTGGTCCTTGCTATCTTCGCGCGTCAATCATCATCGGATAGCTACCGACCAACGGCATTCCGTAAACGGTTACACCTCGCATCTGAGGTAACAGCTAGTGAACGTACAGCAAACGGCGAGTTATTGTACGCGCATTGCAGAGACGATGAAGCGCCGCCGACGCTACGCCGTGATATCAGGTGTACTGTGCGGCTTGAGGATAGTAGCTTCGAACCGTTGAGGATGTGTAATGTGTCGCTGAGGGTCGCCAAGGAAGGCATGGTTGTTGATCGTAGAAAGGCACTGCATCATTTTGGTATGTGAATGTGTATATAAGCCGGGGGTATTAACATTTTTTGTCTTGTAGGATAGTTGATTTTTGTGTAGCGTCGTGTTGTCATCAGTTTTAATATATTTAATTGATGAAAAAAATAGTTTTTCATACATGTGAGAGTAGATTTTGTTAAATAAATTTCAGTTTTAGTTTCGGATGAAACAGCGATATTTTCGGATTAGCTTGAAATTTTGTATATAATTTTTAAAACTTTTTATTTGTATATATGGTTTATTGTATCTACATAGAATACAGTTATATAATATTTGCTCTGAAAATGCAAATTAAATGAATGAATTAAAAAAATTTCGATATATCTCAGTAAATATTTATAAAAACTGCACGTATTGATATACTACGGTCTGCACAAAAATTTAAAATATTGTATTATTGTGACTTTTGATGTATCAAACACTATATTGCTGATATTATTATAACGTTTTCTTTGTAAACGTTCTTTTATCTCAGTACTCAAGTAAAAGAAACTTAAATTGATATAGTATTTATTTGTACAAAGTTTAGTTCTTATGAGAGAAATTACTTCGTTCGTCCTCGCACATCTATCGCCGTACGTCACATAAATATATATAATATAAATATCTACAAGTCAATCTTTTACATAAGATAACCATTAGTACACCGGAAAACTCTTTAAAAAACAAGTTTTTCAACACTTAAATAGATACTTATAACGAGATATTTATATGCGGAGATATTCAAAACCTTTTTCATTCATCTTCAATTTTACCTTACACAATTAATACTTATTCTTTACTTATCAACTCTACAGGCACAACAAAAGCCTTACTCGTCTGGCTAGAACGACCGAAATCCCAGCACCCTTCATCCTACCATGTGAAAATCACAATAATCAACCTAGAGGACTGTGCAAGCTCTGTAGCCGAGGTAACATTCGACGGCGATGTGCACACTGGTCTCGTGGAGAACGCGATGAGCAAACACGTGCTAGCTTACGACGACGATACCTTCGACGTTGTTTACCAAAATACTAAGAGCTGTGGCGACAAGTATTGCAAAGTGACCTACGATAGCGTAGGAAACGTGGTAAAAGGTCCGATTCCTTGGCTACCTATCTCGTACAGGCTGTTCTTCATGGTACCAGTGGTACCACAGTCAAGTAGGATGGGACACCTTGCTGCGCTTTTCATTAACGACGGGTTCAATATGACATTGGTTAATGAGGATGGTGAGTGTACGCAGGATGTTATTTATTAATTCGATTATTATAAGATCATTTAAAATAGCTCTGGTTTGTATCTGAATCTTCCAAATATATAGATATCAATAATATGAAAGTTAGAAAACGAAAAAAGGAAACAAAACTAGAGAGCGAAACCATTTTACAACCACTTTACAGAATTAAAAAATATTCATTTCTTCAATATAGTTACGTGAGTTTGTGGTTGAGCTATTAAGGTAGTTCTCTAAAATATCAAAAAGTGGGTTTTAAATTGAAGTAGGTTTGCGTATTCTTTAACCTCTAAAGAATTTTTCTCTATCTTTTTAAAATATAGGTTGCCGACTTATTTTTTGAGAAAAAAATTATTGAAATTAGTCATTTTTACATGGCAGTTAATGAGAATCATATCAATTGTTATAGAAAGTGATAAAGTTTGCTACTTTAAAGGTTGGGTTTTCAGAAATAAAAAATATGTTCTCAAAGATCAAATTATACTCTTTCTTATAAGTACCAAAAATATGTGTCAAGCCGACCTTTTTAAAAAGATATTTATGATTGAAAATAGAAAAACGCCATTTTCCTAACCTATTTCACGCTACTACGCGAATCATGAGTTAGTGCAATTATAAATTATTTATTCTCTACTCTATGCTTACATCACCCGTTTACTTAAAAAGTTGTGTAAGTACATAAATAGTTTTTTCATACATGATTTGACTAAGAGAATGTTAATTTAATATTTATTGTTTCGTGATTACTGCATTGACTCACGAGTCCTTAGAGAACTACCTTAAAAGTATTTAGAATATAAAAACAAACAGTGTAATGTTTAAACGAAATAGAACATTTTCGTAATTAGATTGTCTATATTTCAAGGAAAAAAACCCATTACATGATAACATTCTCAGTCCATGACTTTATTTTTAAATGCCAGAAATTAGCTTTCAATGCCGCGTGAAAATCCGTTTCCTATAGATAATGTGTACACTCATTGTTCGATTATTCCTATCGTTTTTCAATGATAAAAACTGGTAACACAAGTTCGATGATAAAATAGTAATTATATACCTAAAAATAAACCTTCTACAATGTTCTAGACATATCTATCAATATACAAATCTTTTGCAAAACCTTTTATATCCACTTAATCACCGAATTTCAGGTCTAACCCGACTGTCTCAGTACCCAACGCATGACAACATCGGGTTCAGCTACTCCAACACTCACTCGTTGCTTGGGTTCTGCCACCACAACCTGAACCTAAACTCAAACTGCACGCAATACAACCGCGATGGTAGTATCAAACTTCGTACAAGTTTCCAACAAAACCGTAGCTACTTAGCTGCAGGTATGCACAACCTAGCAAACGACGGTGGTTTCCTTCTCGTCACCGCTGGCTGTGCACCAGGTGACCTCGACTGTCTTCCTGGTAACCCTGATTACTATATTATTAAGATAGCCAAGGATGGAACAACAATGCGTGAAATCGAATTCACTGGGTTCGAGTGTGACAGGCAGAGGCAACTCAGGCCTGTGTCGCAGTTCTTTGAGAAAGATGACAAAGTGTGTCTAAATTTAGGATGCTACGAGCAGAGGGAACCGGAAGATGGAATAGTTACGGGGCGAGTGCACGCCGTTGGCAAGTGCTTCACGGATGAGGATTTCGCTGACTGAGAGTTGTGTATAGACGGAAGAAATGATTGTTAAGACAAGGAATAATAAAGTAACCTTAACGTGTCGGTATATAGCTAATTAATTGTTATCTTGTAACTAATATTTTTTAATTAGTTTGTTTTATTTTTATTGGATAATGCGTTAATGTTACTGATGACGTGACATCTTACATCGACTTTATGTGTACATACAATGACCTAATGTAAATTAAAATCTTATATCATATTAGTATGTTAAAAAATATAAACTGTTCATATCAAAAGTATGTGTAATTTCTATTTATTTGTAAACGTTTATTTACCTGAGCCATAATATATTGGCTAACAATAATTTTTATTATTGTCATATTGAAAATAACACCCAAAATTTATATTATTTTTGTGCTTCAAATAAATAAACAAAGATAAGTCAAGTACATTCTCTCTTAAAAAATTGATTTCTTCATTTAGTAAAGTTGCACGTGTATTTTTGTAATAATTTGTATGAAGTATTGATTTACCATAGTAAATGAAAAAATTTAATCCACGAAAATCCAATTTTTATTATTCTTTACCATTCTTTATAAGGTTCAATATTAAATAATGAATATTAAAGACAAATAGGAGATAATAAGTTACTCATATTCTAGTTGTCCTTTTAACGTATATGATTGTAACTTTCGAAAAAAAGAATTTTATTTTTGATGTCAAGAAGTCAAAAATGTGCCATTACAGTGACGCTTTGCAAATATCTAATAAGATAATAATAATGATGATAAATAGTGCAACAATTTTGGAGTAGTTTAATATCGTTCTTTGTTACTATTTATTCACGATAAAGACAAGGTTTCAAGTCCATCAAAATAGTGTGTATACATATTATATCGTTATTTAAATTGAATATTTTAATTTAAATATTATTTTGTTATTCTTAATGTTAATGGCAATATCTTTGTCAACATTTGTAGCAGTTTAGACTTAATGAAACCGATAACTTATTGATTAGTAATTATTATTAATTTATAATGATAAAATTATTATGGTACTTTTATTTTATAATTTTATCATTATAAATTAATAATAATTACTAATCAATAAGTTATCGGTTTCATTAAGTCTAAACTGCTATAAATGTTAACAAAGATATTGCCATTAACATTAAGAATAACAAAATAATATTTAAATTAAAATATTTAATTTAAATAACGATATAATATGTATACACACTATTTTGATGGACTTGAAACCTTCTCTTTATCGTGAATAAATAGTAACAAAGAACGGTACTAAACTACTCCAAAATTGTTGCACTATCTATCATCATTATTAACGAAACGACAGCGATAACGCTCACCTTCAACATAGTAAGCTTTTTTGCGAAGCAAGAAGTTCTCTTGCAAATGTGTTAAAATGAATTTTTCTAAATCAATCCCCAAAATAACATTCAAATGTTCGAAATTGTAAGCTCGCTTTCAATCAATTTTTAATTCAGTAACTATAGACAGAGATTAAAGTACTTAAATATATTCTATTTCTAGTGCATCCATAACGATACTCATAACGTTTATTGCGATTGTCGTTGTCGTTGTTTTCGCTATACGAAAGAATGTCAATAAGTATGAAAGGCCTCCGTCAGTCACGACGAAATCTGGGAAAATTCAAGGATATTACAAGATGTCCACTGGAGGACATACGTACATGGCATACGAAGGGATACCATATGCACTGCCGCCAGTAGGAAAAAGGAGATTCAGCGTAATTATCATAAAATATTTATATTGTCGGGCTTAGTTTGTGAACATTGATTATCACCAGTATGAATTTATTCAATCGCTGCAACATTTGTATAATAATCAAGTCTAGGTATAATATATTTTCCAATAGTTTGTGTATTGTATAATGACATGAAAATTTTATATTTTTCTTATATACAAGAAGCACCTTCAAGAAGCTAGCACCTTCATTTTTAGTTATTATTATACGAAACTGCTTATAACTGTTAATATCACCTCCATTTCTACAGTTACTATTTAATAAAATTGCAAATAACTGCAAATAACTGCAAAAACTAATTATACTGTCTCAAACCTAACTTTTTATTTCAGTTATTAGCAGTTATATACAAATCCTATTTCCGCTAGGGTACAACTAAAGAATACACGAATTAGAAAATTTTTTTAATTCATTTAGGAGTACTGAAAATCTAATTTCTGATTAATGCAGAAATATTTGCAGTATTTTGAGCAGAACATATCAGAGTCCTATTAGATATTATTCAAAATAAAAAAACTTTCTGTAACAAATTACATAATTCTTCAACTTTTACAGCCTCCAGAACCAATTGAATCCTGGCCGAAAGTATTTTTAGCGACGCAGTTTCGCAATCACTGTCTAGGTCTAACCTGGTCAGAAGATCCTGTGATCGACGGCGAGGAAGACTGCTTATACCTCAACATCTATGTGCCTCAGATAAAAGACAATTCGACTCTACTACCTGTATTATTCTGGATAGACGGTACTGCATTTCAATTCACTCCGCTCAGTGGTTTTGAGCAGCAAACCATAATCGACGAGCAACTTATCTTCGTAACCGTTAGCTACCGCCAGGGTACACTAGGGTTTCTTAGCACAGGTGACGATGTCGTATCCGGAAATATGGGCTTGAAGGATCAGGCGACTGCTCTCAAATGGGTATCCAAGAACATTGAAGTATTTAGAGGCGATCCTAATAAGATAACTTTGGCTGGTGTAGGCAGTGGTGCTGCGAGTGTACATTTTCATTACTTGTCGCCTTGGAGTAGAGGATTGTTTAAGAATGGTATGTCCTTCAGTGGCTCGGCATTAAATAGCTGGTCGATTATGGTTAATAGTAGAGAGAAAGCGTTGAAGATCGCCGAAAAGGTCGGTTGTTCGATAACGGATACAAAGAAGTTGCTTGTCTGTCTCAGGAAGAGCTCTGCTAAGGATCTCATTTCTGCGGAGATGAGTTTGAGGGTAATGATTTTCATCGGCTTTTATATTTTAAAATATAATTATATATACTTAATTTAATTCAAATGAATGAAATAATATTGATTAATTAAATTAATTTACTTTTATTTATTTCATTATTAGTTTAACATTTTTAGAAAATTTCCTTAACATATATATGTCAAACTTAATAATTATTTAATAATATTATAATCTATTTCAGCAATTACCGTTCATGCAATTAAATTTCACAAACAATTGTGAATAATTCTTAATTTTTCTTTAACTTTAAATTGAAAAGGTATGGCATAACTTTCCGCTGGCTCCTTTGTCACCTGTAGTGGAGAGAAACACGAACAATTCCTTCATCGATCGTTCGCCTATGGCGATATTACGTAGCACTCGGCACGCCTACGACGTGCCCTGGGTTGTCGGCCGTGTCAGCGATGAAGCACTTACACAGGGGCAACGTATGTTTCTTCTTCTTTTTTTTTATAATTTACTGTTCTTTAACTTGTTGTGAACAATAGATTACTGCAATAATTTAAAAAAAATTGGGACAAAAATGTATATGACGTTTTTAATATAGGGATATGTAATCAACTCCCAATCACCTTAAAGAATATTGCAACAATTCACGTAGACTTAATCTTTTTTCAGACTTGATCAATAATAAGAGTATCTTGAAAGATTTGAACGATAACTGGAATACAATCGCACCGATTCTGCTCAATTACAAATTAAGGATACCACAATGGGATCAGCTACGCGTTAATCGAGCAATAAGAGAACATTATTTTGGAACTGACGAAATTAGTTATGAGAATAGAATGACACTTATCCGATTGATGACTGATCGGTTTTATGGTGCAGACCTCGAGGAAGCAGTAAAAACACAGGCCAATGCGAACAAAAGTCCAACTTACTTCTATTATTACAGTTTCAAATCTACAAACGAAAGTTCAGGTAAACAAGCGATTACTTTTGATTGCCATTACAAGTTAGTTTTTATATTCAAATGTCTAAAATTTTGTAATTCATGAAGGCGTTGCTCACGGTGAGGATGTAATGACCATAACAATATCCACACGCAAAACAAATTTAGCTATGCGGAAGGAAATGATCAAACTTTGGATCTCTGCAATGAATAATCGGTAAAAAAAATTAATAAAGATGTTTTATTTTTAAAGTACATATAAAAAACTGATAATTTACAACACTTGTTTCAGATTGCAAGATTTCGAGCCCAATTGGACGCCAATTACAGCCAACAACGAAGCCATAACATTCCTGAACATAACTGGTCCAGAAAAATACACGGTAAACACGACTCTCAGCTTGTCTCATAGGCATTTATGGAGAGAAATGGGTTTGACGTCTTGGATGCTACTTTCTTAAAATAAAAACACCGTCGACGTAATGCAATCAATTTAGTTTTAAATACATTTTTATTCCATTTTTTAATAATGTAGACTCTACAACAATTACAAAATTGTATTATTATCTAAGATGAACAAGTAAACAAATACATTTTTATTAACACTCGTAAATCAGTTACTATTCACTCAATCCTTTTCTTCTGGAACTCCTTATCTGAAAAACACTTGGTCATGACTCTGTAATCATCTACAACTGGTGCTCCATCTAATGGTGTAGCAGTGTAGCACATCATAGCAGCGCACAATTCATTCGCCTCGTTCTCAAAGAACCTAGTTTCTATATGTGTATTCAAAATGTCGTAATTGCACTTGAACTCCGGAACCTGAATCGGTGCGTACCTCGTACCATCGCTGTCAACTTTGGCCACGTAATACGTATTATTATCATTATTGGTACAGTGACCGTCAAAACAGTTGAAGATAAGCGCCACAAAACCTCCGTTCGGTAGGTTTCGCACATTATTAATCCATTCTCCTTGTCCAAGAGTAATGTTAGTAGTTCCTTTCTCTGTTCCGTCGAGTTCATACTGTGTGCAGGTTGATACGCGTAGGAATTGGTCGCAGAGGGTAAGAACGTTGTAGATGCTAGAGGTTCTAAACCTATGAAGAATGTTTTTTATTGGCTTTGCAGACAGACGTTTAGATGTACCCTCAGCATCGATCAGGTGAGTCTCAACTTGGTTCTTGCTCAGTAAGATCACTAAATATCCCCGTGATGACTTACCAGGAAAATCAATCGGATAAAAGTTCAGGAACGGTGGTAGACCATTCGAACTAGGTATACATGTCCTCCTACCAACAGGTTTGCCCCTGTTCCTTTCGTAGGTCTGCTTGCAAAGGTCATAGCCATCCCAATCACCTTTATCCGTGTACAACACATCGAAGGTATCACCATTTGGTACTATATGAATGAGGAAATACGCGTAGTCTACAGCTTCCGTGTCGTTGCCTCGTAAGACAATTTGTGTCTCGTGCTTCGTTGTCGTGTAGTCGTCCATCCAAAGCTCACGCAACCTCGCAACGATTCTTAGATTAACTTTACCGGTCTGAGCATCATAAGTGGGAGCAAATTCTAACCATGAGACCATGATCACGTCCTTGTCCAGCATTTGGACATCATAGTACGTTTCGCTGAGCACGCGATCCTCTGTGTATGGTTTCAAGGTTATTGGACAGCCACGTACGGACGTGCGTTCGCCGTCGTTGGTACTTAGAGATACGGTGCAGCGACGCTCATTGAGCGGATGAGGCGGCTTGTAACAGTGGATCCGAGGTGTCGTCATGTTCTCAATTAGCTCCTTCTCGAATCGCTGCTGAGTTGTGTAGACGCTGTTTCCGCTTAATACGAGCTTACCAGCTAATGAAAGCTGACAGAGGCAAGCGAGCGCGATGAGCGGAATGAACTTGCTGAACGGTGACATTTTCATCTGGAAGAAAAATAATGAGCGTTTGTAAGATAAGGAGGTAATGTGAAGGTTAAAAGAAAATTTCCATAAAAATGTTAAATGTACTAAAATATAGAATGCAATAATTATAAAGATGTGTATAGTGTTTCTTGAGACTTAGTACTGTATGTTTTTACATATTTTTTTCTTATACTTTGAAAATTTTTAGAAGTTGTCAAAAGAATGAATCTAAAAGGTCACTAAAAAGTATATAAAGATCTTTGTTGTTTTAAGTTTCAAATTTTCAAGATTACAACTTTTTGACAGATTTTAAAAAATTTGTATTCTCTCAATAATTAAAAAAATGTTTACTATTGAGATAACATATAAATAGTTTAAAAATAATTATATTATAAAAACCTGCAAAAAACTTCACTTTCTTATTTATTAAAAAATTTTTCAATTTATAATTGCCTTTTATTTATTGCATCCTTTACGATTCTATTTTTTAGTGCATTTGTTATGAGATGTTGGAAAAAAAATTTACTTTTATCTTAAAAAAGTTAATCAAATAATTCAATTACCTTATTTAATATAAAAACTTGGACCTCCTTGGCGAGGAGCGATACTTAATAATTTTTCGCAGCAGGCTCCTCCAGACGCGTCGATGCTAGACTGTTGCGTGAACATAAATGAGCGATCAAGTGCGCGTCTAATATGTATATATATAGGCGAGGTGGGAAAAACAGTTTTATCGTACCGACACCTCTTAGAACATGCTATGTATCTATAAACACGATGATGCTTTTTTAAAAGATAATGCATATTCATGTAAAGTGAACTTTCATTTTAAAGTTCACGCGCGATGTTTATAAAATCCAAATCGGGATTTCCGTTTTTATCAAAGTATATACTTATCTTTCAGTGAGATGTATTGTTACCACTATCTTTTTAGATAAAATTTTGAATCTGTTAAAAGATTTTTTAATCTTTGTTATGCTTAATATATTTCTGAATTACAACTTTTATTTTACTGCTTTCAATAAGAATAAAAATGATTCTAGCGCTTCAAAATTCAAATCCAATTTGAAATTTTAATTAGACAGAACTAGTAATTTTGTAATCTATCTCTGGTCTTTAGCTATCCACATGGAAATCGAAATGTAAAAAATGTAAATTTGTAATAAAACGCATCTAAATGTTAATAAATTTTATAAATATTTTTATAAACAACAAATTTAGATTTATTTACTTATATTTACATGTATATATACGTTTTATTATAGATACTTATATGTTTCTCTGTAAAAATGTATAATTTATTTTTGTGTAACAAAAGATGGAATTTATGTTACTTATATTAAATACATTTTCGTAAAACTTGGAAATTATAAGATGCAAATTTAAGAAAATGTAAAAGAATGATATTGTGTATATATGAATCTAAATAATATATTTAGAATTAATTTTTTTATCTTATTAATCAATGAAGCATTAATATTTAACCATAAATAAAGAATGCGCTGTGTTATATTAATAATATTTAAATAAAAACTCGATTTTATTTTTCACACAATTTATTTTATTACAAATTACAAAAGAGTACATTGCGATTCTTTTTGTAAAAAATTCACACTTTTTTATCACAATCGTCCGAAAAAAACTTTAGCAAAATCACATCTTCTCAATACATCACAATATTAGTTTACAAGAGCAGGTCGGTGCTTGGTCAAAACCAGATACTTTTTGGGCAGACACTTAGTGCTCAGCTTCAACGTGTTTCTAATTCCCAACCTATCAAAGTCATCTCTGTCACAAATGAAATGGAAGCAGATCTCGTCCTCGTCGTTCTCGGCTATATTAACTCGCAGCTGCCTGATATTCGTGCACTCGAAATCCAATCCTACGACTTCCAACGGCCTGTCCCTGTGACCATCTGGATGGATTCTCAAAATAGTGAAGCTCTCGAGCCTGCGTAGTTCCTTGCCACCTGCCTGGCCTGTCACCAATAGCAAACCTCCTTCTTTAAGGTTGTGCTGTTGAATCCAACGAATTGGTACGCCGTCGTATCCACGTTCATCCAAGAACCCGTTAACGACACTCAGCTTTGCTGTAGGTAATTGCTTAGTGTCGAACGGTTTCGTGGAATCAAACTGTCGACATGTAATGTTGGTACGTTCGGATGTCCAGCAGACACTAAGGGCATCGTGAGCGTTGGACAACCTAATCGTCGATACATTTTCTGTCTTCAACAATTCAATGCCTTTACCTTCAGGTGTAGCCTGTAAAATAAATGGCCGTGTAATACCCGCAACTCCATAAGCGACGACGTAGAAACCTTTGGTTGGAGAACGTGGAACGACAGGTATGATCGTCGATAAAGACGAGAACTTTACATTTGAGAGAAACTGTGTAGGTCCGGCAAGCTTCTTGCCCTCAACACTGAAGCTTAATCTACAGCTATCCGAAATGCAGAAAGTCTTGTTGCTGAAGACCACTTCGAAGGCATCCTCATAGGGCACGAGGCCATGGATGTTCTCTGCGGGTACATCTACATCGGTATATCTACAATTACTCATTCGAAGAACACGAACCTTGCCTCCTCTAGGTTTCAGATGGTCATCATCAACAAACTGCCAGGATAGCAGAACCTTGTCATCCCCGAATGGCTGAAGTTGCAACTTCGTAATGGACTCTAACCTACGTTCGGGTGTTAACTTCAGACCGCAGATGTCCCGATAGGTGGCGTTAATAAACGCAGGTGTTTCAATCGTCACGTTGCAGCGATTCTCCTTGAAGGTCTTTTCCTGTGCGGAACACACTGCGTAAACATAGCTATCCTGTTCCGTTATGACGTCCTGGGATGAACTCAACAGTACGCGTCTGTCCTGAAACGTCAGCTCCTTGTCGAAGCCCGTCAATTTGGGCAAAGTGCGAGCATGAGATAAGGTGAGAAGTAGAGCGAAGATTAGCAAGTACCTGACGCTGAACGACATGGTTGACATAGTAGTGGACTAAAAGAGTATAAAAGAATCGTATTAATGCGCATAGAATCTTCATCGTTGTAATAATGTATTTCAATTTGTAGAGTTGGAGAAAATTAAATTAGAGGAATAGATAAACAAAGTACAACATATATAGTTTTAGAAAAATTTTAAAAATAAAATATTTCATGCATTTGCTGACCTAATTTTAAATAAATATAAATAAATTTATCATAAATTTTAATCTCTATAAAATTCGATTTCCATGTTCATAAAAATAATAAATATAAAAAACAATATATAATAATAAAATTTAAAAAAACTGTTCATTAGCAGTTCTTAACACTTTTTATAAGTATTTAGAGTATTTAATAGTAATTTACAACTATTTACACTAACCCGTATGGAAAAAAAAAACGTAGTAAATTGTAAGAAACCATAGGAAACCGTAGGAAACCGTACAAAACCGTACAAAAGAGTACAAAACTGTAGAAAACAGTTCCGATTCAAACGTATTTCGTTACGGTTTCCTACGTTTTCGTACGGTTTCGTACAATTTTGTACATTTTCTACATTTACTACTTTGACATAAAAAATTTGTTATATATAAAAAAAATTTACGAATCGTAATAAAATATATGAAAATATATATACTCGTACGAATCCATAAATAAATGTACAAAACTGTACAAAAGTGTAATATTCATTAAAATTTGCGGAAATGTACGTTTTCGTACGTTTTCCTAGATTTTCGTATCTTTTTCGTACATTTTCTTACGTTTTCATACGTTTTATGTTTAGGTACCAATCGAAGGATTTTATCAATAAGATTTAGATAACCGTAAGAAACCGCAGAAAAAGGTAAGAAACAGTAGTTTTGTCTGGTTTTGTACGGTTTCTTACGATTTCCTACGTTTGTTTTTTTCCATATAGGAATAATAGTAATTCTAAGCCAAATGTATAATTTTTTTTAACTATTAATAACTAAAGATACTAGACAAACTTATAGAAAAAGCTCTGAACAAGTTTGTAGCTACTTGGAACGGTAAAAGAACTATGAATAGCAACCTGTAACAATACATTCCTATTATAAACTGTAACAATCGCAATTTACGTACTTGATTTTGATATTTTTTAAATTACACAAAAAATTATCTTTATTAAGAATTATTTACAGTTTGTAAAGTCTATTATTTCTGCTTTTGTTGATAATGATTACTCTTGTCAATACAGTATCTCATTCGAAAAACTATTTAATAATATTTAAGCCATTAGCTAGATCAATTAATAAAAATTATAGACAAAATTACATCAGAATCTTTACAAACGTTGTCGCATCAACAATTGATTATTCTTTTATTTCTTTTTTTTTAACATAATATATTTCTAGTACTTATTCTGATTCTATTACGACGAGTCAAGATAACTCTAAACGACATCCATATACCACTTGTGTATTGGAAATTCCCAACCGGATTCCCCAAACGTAGTACCAATTTACAAAAACGAACACGGGGTCATTATACATTATTATTCAATTTAATTACTGGAAATAACGAGACCCGCGCACCGTACCGCAATCATAAAATAAAGAACAATTCACGCATAATAATAATTAGCATTCACGCGTAAAACCCAGACCGCGCATATATAACTTTCACCAGCTGCTTCGTACGAATACAAATTCACAAAGTCCACTCTAAAAGAAAAAAACACAAACACCAGCTCCATTCCCCATTTCTCACAAACACACACATACACACACATATAAGCACATCTCGAAAGAAAACCCAACACTAAAATATACTCACTCGCGCGCGCGTCACGCGTGTCCGCTGTAAATAATGTAACTGCCGTTATTTTCGGTGACGAACTATATGTTTGCTCTTCGCGCTCTCGAAGCTTGCGGGAGGAAACAAAGCTTCTCCGCCGCCGCACAGTGATATGATTGAAAAATAAAGAATATGTACGTTGGAACGAGTGAAAATAGAGTAGGGATATGTGAACTTTTGATAACCTCCCTGGCAATCTCGCGTGTATAAGATGAGAATAAGGGGAAATCACGCAGACGTTATATGGTTGCTGTGGTGCCGCGGCCGTTACCTACTTTTTGATTCGTCGGAAGAACCTTGAACTCATTTTTAAATAAAGCGTACATACAGTTCATGTGGATGAGTAATATATATATATATAGGACGGGATTTATTTACAGCTGTTTATGTGGGTTGTTGATGTATATATTATATACAAGTAAATCTATTGTTATCAGCGATTTCTTTATAATACATCACTTGCTACAGTAATATACGATTAAGAATAAACGATCGAGACATTCTTCCGTGCTTTTTCGGCCCGCGTCGCGTATAGTAGCATACCGCGATTGCTAGTGATGAGATCTAAGTGGATTTATATTCACTGTGTATCTATTCACTATACCAAAAGGAATATATATATCGCAGCTGTGTCGCTATATGTATCAGCGCAATTTGCTAGGGACGCTTGGACAAGTCGCATGCGTTGTGCTGCGGAAAAGAAAACGATATCGTTGATCCGATATAAGATATATAGGCAAAAGTATAGTTTGTGAAGCACGTTGTTGCCGTGTGTTTTTTTTTTGTAGGGCTGGTGTGGATATATAGCATCGTTATGGTATGCGATAAATTTTCATTGATAAATTATAATGAATAGCTATAAATTAGTTATGCGACGGTTTTTACGCGAGTGTATATAAACAATTATGTGTATAGTGGGAAACGTGTACGTGAAAATATGCAAGAAATATTAGATATATAGCAGTGGTGGTGGATACTTTTGTTAGGAAATCAAAAACTAATTTTAAAAGACATTCTTTTTATACTTACATCATGTATTCGTTGTTGTTATTGAATTTTTATTATTTATACATTGGAAATTGCATTAGACGCATAATAAAAATTTCTTGGTTCACCGGTCACTTCAGAATAAAAATAGTTCATATACGTCATTTATTTTGACAATTTTGGAATATTTAAAGTATGGTAATCGTCATCCTTTAGAGCATTTTATTACCAAAGTGTATATTGAATTCTTACATTTAAAAACGTGAAACGATATAATTTTTTAAAGCTAATGTTTCAAAAAAAATGGGAGGTTATTCGACTATATCCTCTAAAATATCCAAAAAATTATTTAATTGCAACTCTCTTGTAGAAATGTTAATCATAAAATACATAGTTATTTTTAGTTTAACTTTATTGACTAAAAACAAATTAAATTCCTTGTATTTTATAATTATGCAGCAATCAGAAATCAATTGTGGCATAAATATCTTCATACAAATTTTGAGCAATAGTAAAACTTTTGGACGAATTACACTTTCTTTTTTACATCATGATTTTTGCTAACAATTCTTCCAATACTTCTTTAAGCAACTCATACGTTCGCTATACAAAACCTACTTAACTATCTTTCAACTTCTCTGTCCCTTACTTTTCTCACAACCACTTTTTAACAAAAATCAAATTTCCCCTCTAATCTCACAGCCTCAGCCACCATCATCAGCCATCGTCGTCCTCATCTACCTCTTCATCCTCACCACCAACGCCTCGAACCTCCTCATCGGCCAATCAGTTCGCAACGCCGATATAATCGTCCGATCATACGAATCCAACGGCGGCGCGCCTGACTACATGTTCAGTTATACCAAAACCTACGCAGGCGACAACTACCGCGTTATAACCCAGCTTGACATTCGCGACGAAACTGCACCGGAGGCTGGTTTGAGACATGCGGCTCTCGTAGCTGGAGGCCCTGGGTATACGTATGCGACTATCACGTATACCACTGGAAGGTACACGAGGATGAAGTTCAATGTGACGATTTATGGGAAAACGCCGCCGTTCAAAGTGATACCGTGAGATATGCGGGTGAATGTATGTGGATGTTGGACGGGTTTTTATAGGTGGATGAGAGTTTTGCTGTTTACGGAGGAAAATTAATGTATAGTGTAAAGGAAGTGAGTGAAGAATTGTGGAAAGAAAAATGTTGAAATTAAAAGAAATAATATAAGAGTGTTAAATAGCAGGGGTTTGAACGACTTATGGTGCGAACTAAATGTAAATGTGGTAGTGAAGAAATTGTAAATAAATGTTATTTACGTTCAAATTTCATTTACAATAATATTTTTGTATGTATTTTAATCCCATTATGGCAGCTCGGAATTCCCACGGGAGTTTTCCAATTGATTTTTTTTGGCAATTTATGCGATAATGGATTTGAGAAATTAGATAGCAAAAATTGGTTTCCACTGTACCATTTACATTTACGTATATGACATGTGACGGTAAATGTATCATATGTGTAGAGAGAATACCTCAAATTATGCGTATATAGTATAAATATATTTTTATTTTCAATTATTATGTATTTTCTATGAATAACGTAAGAACCATGATTTTTTATTATTATGATATCTTGATTTTAGATAGTCAAGAAATAGTTTGAACATTTGATGTTATAGTATACACACTCAGACACTGTAAACAATATAATATTATAGTATTATTAAGTATCTATAATAAATATATGAAATGACATCTCACCTACAGTTTTTGTAATGTAGATATATCTTCAATATTATATAACAATCATATACTGCAAAGAAAATACATCTATATACTGTTTGAAAAAGAATACATTTAACAGCGTAAACATTTTAAATCATTTTATTCGATTCTATGGAAAATTTATCTACAAGCTAATCAGTTATAATTTCAATTTTCCATTGTTTTTCTAAAGCCATCTACGTCATGTATGACATCGATGTCTTTACAAATCTTAAACAACCATAATAAAATATAATGTTAACATATACACAATTATAGCATTTTTCTTTTTAATTATGTACATGCAAAAACAAATATAACGATCTAAACAGAAAGCGTGAACTTTTACATATCCTTTAAATTATGTATATTTTTTTTATTTAAATTAAAAAATAAGTTCTTCAAATTCCAGCGTATATGATTTCGGAAATAATAATCTAGTATTATTAAAAAACTATGTACATTTATAACATACCGACTATATATATAAAAAAAATTATTTTTTCACGTAACGCTATATAGATCAATATTTTTTGCCCTGCCATTTACATACTACAGTTCATTTATTTACGGATACAAAATTGGGAAAATTCATCACGTACTTATAGACCATCAGCGGTGAGCTGACAAGGCCTGTTGCATCGCAACGCCATGAACGTCGGCAATTTTTAAACTACCTATATATGAAGCACGAGTACCACTCATTGTAATAGCTGAAAGAAAATGAAAGAGGCAGAATGACAAAGTGAATAAACAAGTGGACAATAACCTCTTATTCGTATAACGAACATTGTGATGTTCGTATGTGGTAGGGAAAATTTTGGGCAGTATGTGTATAGAAGAGCACTTACGAGTTAAAGTAAAGAACGCTACTGTAATCTATTTGATATAAAAGAGGTGCTAGACGGTGGCACATAATATATCATCGAGTACCTTAAAAATTCTATTAGTTGGTTCAATTTTGTGAAGACCTACAATTTATTATTCAATCGCATTGAGTGTATTTATATACTTGTCTTTGAGAGGACGATTATGTGTACAACTGTTAGAATAATACTTCCATGTAGATATATACATTGTGTATATTTTGAAACGCGAAATATATAAACATAGTACATCTTACAGTGTAACGTATTAAAATCGATTCAAAGTTAAGAAAGAGAGTATGTTTATTCCGACTAAAATCAGAAAGACGAAGGAGTACGATGTTATTATATATATTATACTCATAAATTTATATGATTTTTGTATGAGAATTAATATTAGCAACTGAACTTTATGATACATCTTGGTGGAGCTAAATTATTTTGATAATAATCTCGTAATTATTGTCTTTTAGTTTAACTATCATGACATTGTCAACCTCATATAGTGTCATCGGTGCACATCGGTACAAAGCATATAATAAGATTTGCGTTATATTCGATTTCTTTCATCTATATTACAATCTCGTCAAGATACAACAGAAATGTTTTAACCGTGATAATGATTTCCCATTCTAAAAATATGTATACTAAATTCCAATACGTAAAAATTTAAAGATGAATCTAAAAGTTAATCGTACCATATCAACTTCAAGGCCTTTCTAATCCCTGTTACAATCTCGCACGAAACTTTCTCTAAACTTCAGGTATACTTTCATTTTCAAACTTCTTTCACAAACGCGTATGTAACACCAGTTAACGACATTTTCTCAGTTCCCTGATTTTGAATATATTCCTTATACTTGATAATAACGTACAATCGGGCACGGTACATCCTATATCAACAACACACGGCAACAAAGACGAGGAAGCTACAAAAGTAACAATCAAATACGTAGACCTTGGCGTAATATTTGTCACGTCGATGAACACCGGGTTGCTGCTAGATATGAAAATTTTCTCTTTCACGGGTTTTACACAGTAATTCAGCAGCACCATTGGCATCATGGACATCCCCATGAAGAGGATTAGGCCCGTCACCAGAATTCAGACTCTGCTAGGTCATTTTTTTTCTTTCGTTTTGATATTTTTTAAATTTTAACAATTTTTTTTTAAATAGTGTTAACATAGGACAAATAGATGTAAAATATTTTAAATATTATCTATCTATCTTTGCAATTATCACAAACTGGATTTTTCCTTTTAAATATTTTCATAAACGACTAAAACAAAATTATGGCAAATCAGGCAATTAAAGACATTTGTCAAAATTGTTGAAACTATTAGTAAATGTTGTTCCTTGTATAATTCACAATCATCGTTCAGTAACCGATTATCTTAATCTATATAGGTAGTGCGCTCCGTAAGTATTTGCGTCTTCGTGTCGAGACGCACTGTTATTGATTAATATGAAAATCTTATGTAAGATATTAATTATAGAAATGCTCAAAATAATTTTTTATAATAGTTATTATACATATATATAGGGTAGGACAAAATGATTTTTTTAAACATATAAATTTAAAATAATAAAATAATGAATACAACAAAAATAGTAGTAGTAATAATTAATTAAAGTAACAAAGTGAACGTGACTCATATGAAAATCGTAATTCTCTGAAAAAAAAAGTTGAATTTAACACTTTTCGGAAAGAAAAGCATCGGCGACAGTCTATACATACTAATACATTGAATAAGGAATTACGATTCAGAACATATGATTTTAAATGAAGAGGATACTGAAGTGTTCAATTCCTTTTGTAAAGCGTTCTCCAATGTATGTATTACTTAGAAATATTTATTTCAATAAGTAATAATAAAATTTTTTAGATTTTTAAAAGTACAAAGCCGTTTTTATTTTAAAGTTGATTATAACTTTGTTAAATCTATTTTTATATTAATAAATTCCGTTTATTATTCTTATTCAAAGATGTTAAAAATACATGAGTATAGTTGAATTCAAATGAATTCGTACTTTTTTTACAAATCTAAAAATATTTTATGTACAAATTTACAAGTAGATCTAGATAGTATGTAACAACTGTTGCGTAAACCGCCAGTTAAAATCGAAAAATGTAAATAGTTCTGAATAACGACAATTTAAAAAATTTCATTTTCCATTCAAAACAATGTAAATAAATAAATAGGAAATTATACGATCATAATTAATATAATCAAGTGATCATTTTTTATATTATGAATATTAAAAAAAATATTTGACAATTTATAATTAATTTTTCTATTTGAAATATTTTAATTTTCTTTTTTCAGAATCCTCAAATTTTGATCGTTTGCTTAGTAAAATATAAAAAAGAATATTATCGAATGCCATTGTATTTAGATGTTTGTTCATATTATTTGGATCCCGACGTAATATTTGTAGTTATTATTTATTACTCCATCTAACAAGTATTTAAAAAACAATCTTTTTTAATAATTTTTTTTATTAAATATTTTTAATCAAAAATAGCATCCAAAATTAATTATTTATTAGTATAAAAAAACATTTTTGCTAGCATAGATTTTCCTGTTTTGCTAATATTATAAATTTTGAGATAATATCTTATTGTTTGTAAACAAAGAAAAGTCACATAACAATTGAAAATTAAGAAACAAAGAAACAAAGAAAACAAAGAAAACAAACTAGAAATAATTTATAATTAAAAATTCAAAAATTATCATTCGAAAATTTTCTCAACGTTCCTAATATACATAAATAATTAATTATTATTTAATTTTGCATTGCTGAGCTCCCTCTTGAAACTAAAAAAAGCACGTAATATATAAACCCTATATATATCCATCCGACCGGATTCCCACATCAACTGCTACATTCCAGAAAGTCGATCACCCCGCCCTGATTTCATAATTCCCCAAACCCACATCTTTTCTTGTACACACACATATATATCTATATACACACACCGTTAGATCTTTAAATCCCTTCGTATATACACCTACCTACTATCTCTATATATATATATATATATATATATATATATATATATATGCAGTATACACAAAAAAAGTTATCCTATACACACCCATATACATTCGAAATCGTCCAATCACATACCGCCTCGCGGCCGAAACCTCCCAGCATCCTCGCTCGTGACGTCGAATCTCTTCGCGCTACGTCATACAAGTCTCGCGACGCGCACACCTGCGTCCATTCACACGGACGCACGAAGCTAGCAGCGCAGTTTGCTCGCGACTCTGCTCCCATAAAGTGCGAAAAAGACGCGCGCTCTCTATAATCGCGACCTCGTTCGTCCAGTCTCTTGTATACTAAAGCTGTTGAACTTCGAGTGTTTACAATCTGAAGCAGAACAAAGTGTCAAGTTATAGCAGAAGAGTGATTTGAACAAATTGTTTGGCTTATGCTGAACCTCGTCTTCTTGGTGACAGCAGAGAAAAGAAGAGATAGAGGTTAGGTCGACGCGTGTACTTTGCGTACGCTGTGTGCTATACGGCCACGAGACACACGCGCGCGCGCGCGCGCGCAACCACGAGGGCATCGTCACATATCAGAGACAACTGCGACGCACTTTGCATGCGCTACGCCGTGTGTGAATTGAGGTGCGTGTGTGTTAATGTTCTTTTTTTGTTTTCTCTCTTACTGATGGAGCTTTGTTTATTTTTATTGTGGTTAATGATATTCACTGTGCTGGGTTATGCTGACAGTGCTTGAGTTATCAGTACAGTGACAATGGGAACGTAAAGCTCTGGCCTTATCACCATCAGTAGTGATGATGATTGTGATACTAGTTCATGCGTATTGTTTTGTTGTGTTACGCTTGGTGGTGTCGAGGCCCCTGATAAGAGAGCAGCACAGCTCCCAGGGTGCTGTGTGCTTTTATTCTTGATCAGTTTCTTGACCTACATTGGTCGTTTGAACAAGTGTGTTTAACTGATTTGGTGAGAAATTAAGCATGATTGATTGGAGATCATTAAAAACTAGAGTTTGGTATTTAATTTTGTCTTTAAGTCTTGATTGCATTTAGGTAGAAACAGTAGAAAGAAAATTACAATTTAAAAGTTCACTTTTTTTTGTATTCAAACAATTGATCTGTGGGAAATGAGATACCTTTAAGATTTGTGTTTTGAAACTTGATAACATAATTATACTGTAATCTCAAACTGATAAGATAAGTATGTGCTGAACTTAAGGTAGATATGGATTGATAGGATCAAAACAATGTTGTAATTTTTCTCATCAAATCATTGAAACACGTGCTAAAACTAATCATTGAATAGAATTAACATAAGAAGTTGTTATTAATATTGATTCAATGGATTTTAAGTAATAATAATATGATACTTTATTTTCAGCACTTACCACTTTATTCCCAAAGATGAATGCCTGAAAAATTGTGGCATCCTGAGCTTTGTAAAAATAAATTTCAATATTTTTCAAAGGGGATACAGTATTGTGATGGTATGTCGTTAACATTGAAATCTGTGCCATATAATATTTACGCAGTACCTTGGCAGACATTAGGAAATTGTAAATTGACTGAACAGAGATACGTAATTTCTCTACATACATCTTCTACAATTAAAAGACTTCAAGAATCCTGCTGTAAACATGACAGACATTACTATTGAAGATTTGAGTGAGCTCATTGGTGAATTTGCAAAAAGTTCAGCCTACAGGGCAAAGGATCCAGATTCTAAGGTAAATAAAAGATTATTTAAAATAATGCTTGGTAAATAACATGTAGTAATTTGTATACTACTATGATTCATACATGATTATATTGGTAAATTATTTTTTCATCAGTTGCAGGCATTTATGCAGAGATGTATTTTACTTGCCAATTTGGACTATGTACACACAATAGTCAATAATCATTGTGGTGAATTAAGTGCTCATTATCCCAGTCATTTGATAGTTTTAGAAAATGAAAAATCACACAACCAAAATGATCCCCCACCATCAACACATCCTCCAACATCACAACCCCCACCTATTAAAAAGGCAACAGAAACAATTTATGAAAGTGTCAACGAAGGCAAAAAACTTGAGGTACTAAAGTTTTAAACTATTATATATTGTAGAACTATCGTAGAAAACTTCACATAAAATTAATAATCTTTGATTTTATCAATTTTATCAATTTTTTTTTTTTTTTTTTCTTTTCACAACTTTTATTTCTAAAAACAAAGATCAATATAGATGACAAAATAAATAATATAGACGAAACAAAGAATAATATAGATGAAAAAATAAATAATATAGATGAAACAAAGAATAATATAGATGAAAAAATAAATAATATAGCGGAAACAAAGAATAAAATTGATGAAAAAAAGAATAATATAGGTGAAACAGAGAGTAATAAAGATGAAACAAAGAATAATAAAGATGAAAAAACGAATGATAAAGATGAAACTAAGAATAATATAGATGAAAAAAAAGATGATAAGAACGGGAAAAAAAATAAGAATGACAATGCCCTACAGGACATCATACGAAAAGCAAGATTTGCACGATGTCGCTCAAGATTTCCACTGCCTGTTATATTGTACAAAGGCAAATACATTTGTCGATCCGCCACATTATCGAGTGGTCCAGAGATTTACGGAAGACACGGACTGTGTTATATATTCGGTACCGCCGAGGCCAACGACATACTAAACGATGTAACGACAACCGACGTTGAGTTAAAGGAGTGGCAATTATACGATAGAGTTAGGCAGAATGATATTCAATTACTTAAGGCTCTCAATGTGGGAACTATTATCGACTTCATGGTGGAGAACAAGAAGGTGAAGTTCGGCATGAAGTAAGTGTATATCGTCGACTTTGAAAATCAATTACATTTACAGCGAGTTAATCACATTGATCGATCGCGTATAGTGTTACGTCATCGGAAAAGGTGGACAAGGAAAAAAGGTACTCGGACTTCCGAATCATACCGCTACCTTATCCTGGCTGCGAGTTCTTTCGTGAATTCCGCGAGAACGATTATTTCGCCGGTGGCCTTTTCTTCAACTGGGCTCAGCACCACGTCGACGCTGAGATCTGCGTGCCCACCGATTCGATCGCCACCTCACTTGACATCTCCTGGGATTCCTATCGTAACTGGGACCTCGTCAATCTTACGCAAAATTACCTCAAGCTCATCCTAAGATATCTACACGATAGCAACACCGGCCTCCTCGTTCACTGTATTTCTGGTGAGTATGCTGAGACATAAAGATTAATAATAGTGACTGTATCCATTGTAATACATATATATATATATAATTAATAATCAATAACTATTTAATACAATCCCTTGAGAATATAAACTACTTTCGAAGACTATTTCGCATTTGAAAAAGTTCATCTTCGTTCGGAAGCATTATTCATGGGTAAATTCATAAATCCACTGTATGTTATGCACCTGAAATATAAAAAACATTGGAAAATTCAAGTGACCAATACGTTAGTTCAGTGCATATCGCTTACGTGGTAGAATAAATAAAAAAATTTCTTTTATATTAACTTTACTATAAAACCACATCACTAAAATAAATATGTCTTGACGCAGGCTGGGACCGTACACCGTTATTCATCTCGTTACTACGTATAAGCCTGTGGGCAGACGGCGTGATTCACACGTCACTGAACGCCTCGCAGATGCTCTACTACACGGTTGCCTACGACTGGATGTTATTCGGTCACGATCTACAGGATCGTCTGGCTAAAGGGGAGGATATCTTCTACTTCTGTTTCTACTTCCTGAAGCACATACTATCGGAGGATTTCAGCGTCAGTAGTAGAGCGCGGCATGTGTCTCGCAACGATAGCGATTCACAGCTCGACAACGTTATGTTTGAGAACGACAATCCCGCGCCGTTGAGCACCGTCAGTTCGAATCTCAGTCTGAACAGCTGCTGCAGCAATAACAGCCAGAACAGCCGCGACAGTCAGGACAACAATCCACCCACTGTCTTCCACTGTGCAGTTATCGATGATAAGGAGGACGCGCAGAGCAATGGGTATTGAAGCTTTTTTTCTCGTTTATTGGATTTTTAATGTACTCGCAGATGTCAATATATTGGTTAAGCTTAGATGAAGAATTCATACTTGAAAGAAATTCTTTAAAGGATTTTTCTGGCTATAGTTTTGCTAAATTCTTAAAATTGAAGAACATTTTCTAATCTTCAGAAATTGAGAAAATTTTAAATTGATTGAATGCTCGATCAATAGCTTCAACACTTTAACACTTTCAAATAATAAAAACTTAGAACCAGCTCAACTCGACTCACCTTCATTTCAATAATCTGTATCTTTTCCACACAGCAACGTCCCACAGAATCACTGCAATAACCAGCACTGGGGCTCGTCACCGAATAAAGACACTTTAACATCAGCAGCGGCGATGGCAATGACATCAGGAATTCCATATTCACCATCAGCAATAGCAAACCCCATACCGTCAATGACGTCGACGTCGTCAACGTCGGCAGCAGCGACGACTAATTATGGTGGCACACGGTCACCCCTACCGACGACGAACCGTACGTCACCGGTGGCGGTGCCAGTGCCAGGTAGGATGCGCCAGCGTAACGAGTCCTCGTCGTCTGGAGGCTCGTGGCAAATGATCAGTACGACGGGGAGTTTAAGAGGCACAACCAGTGCTAGTAACACTCCCATGTTTGATCTTCTGGGATCGAACAGCATCACCACATCGCAGGAAAGCAACTCGACGTTAATCGACGATGAATCCATGATCGTCAAGTGAGTTTCACCGTGTTGCTTTTGTAATTGTAGTTTTAGGCAGAAAATTTAGTTCGACTTGAAAAATAGTAGAAAATAAGAACGTGAATATAAACTACATAACGTTACAAGAAACTAAATAGGAGAGCATGAGATTTTCGACACCCTGAGTTTATTAGTGAAACTTTGGTAAAACTCTTGAAATACTAGGTTTACCGTAATTTGAGTGTTACTAATAGAACTTCTCTTTCTACTGATAATATTCAAATTATGGTAAACCTAGTGTCCCACAAGTTTTAACGGAAGATCTGTTGGTAAAAACCCTAAAAATCGGGTATTTTTATTTTTAATAAAGAAAATTTTCTCAAAGTTTTATCCAAATTGAGGTCTTGGAGGTCTGACCCTCTCCTAGTAAGTGTAGTAGGGGGCCGTTTCTGAAAGTAAATTTTAATTTTAGACTAGATTGTGAAACAAAAATTTACATAAATATTTTAAAAATTAAATAAGGGATATGAGAATTTGGATAATCTAATAAGCATCATAACAATCAAAAAGCTTCACTATTTTATGTTAGAAATGTCACCTTTAAAAATAATAGAATTATTTAAAACATTGAAAATTTTTACTACAATAAAAATGACGTGAGAGAGAAAAAGAAAACGTTTTTACCCAAGATTAGAAGAAAATTTCAAAGTACTAATTTTTATACTTTTCTTATTTTTCCATTCTTATAGCCCAGCGACCCAACGCGCCGACAGACTGACCGCACTACGTAAAAAGTTTTACAAGGTGTACACAACGACAGTGGGCCTAAAGTTCAAAGACCAGTCGGATTGCGGTATTGGTCAGATGATCGGCAACCTCGCCGAGAAGGTGCTCTCGATTCAGCGTAACTCAACATCGGGGACGTGACAATTGTCCGCTACCTCCGCGCGAATTGTAAACACGTAACGCACGCAATGTCACACATTTCATGCGCGCAGAATTATTATATTTTTTTCTTTTTTCGTCTCCCTCCTTTTCCCTTTCTTTATATCTCTTCTTTGAGCATCACGTACACTCTTACTACGTATGATTATTTCTACTCTTCTTTTTTTTATTTTCATTAATATTATTATTATTACTATCGGGGTTGCTCGTATTATACGCTGCATTCTGATACATAAAAACTTCTTTTGTTATTTCTATGAAAAAGAAAACGAAGAAAACGTATCTAAGAATTTTAATCAAAGAATTAAGAATTGTTAATTTTATCAAAGGATTGTACATAATTAACTTTATTGTATATGACTGTTGAACAAATACTTTTTAAATATACGGTTCTTACAGTTTCAAAGTAGATGAGATATGTTTTCTATAACGTTCAGCAATGTACTTCATAATAGATCGAGCAATAGATTTTATACAATTCTTAATTAAAAGAACAATTGTAATCCATTATCATAGAATATTATAAACTGTTTGAAAATTGCGTTATTGTTACTTGTTCGTCAAGGGATTGAGCATCTGATATTCAATTTTTAACTTGCTATGTGCTGTATCTGAGACAGGCATTCGCAAACATTGAAGATCCTTGTTTAAAATTAGATCAAACTACTTGTCAGTTCGTAGATCGGATACGGTATATATAACAGCGCCCTTGCTCAAAAACTGATGTTAAATTAAATCGTGAAAGCTCCAAATCTTATATAAAAATGTAATTGTTAATTATTGTTTTTCGTGGATAAAAGTGCAGGAAGGCAATTATCTAATAGAAACGCATACGAAGGGAGCCGTTTTCGCTCAAAATGTAATAAAACTTGATATTTTTGTACATAGTGTGAACTCATTGTTACGTACTATGTTTTTTTATTCTTAGTTAACTATGCGTTTAGCCTAGTAAAAGCTATTTATTATATTTTTTGAGAACATTGTATTATTTAATAATATACTTGTCTTATACAGTTGTATCATTTTATAAGAATCATGTGGCGTTTATTCTTTTGTTGCAGATTTCCAATATTTTTTTAAATCTCTTGTTGAAATTTTCCGAAATGTGTTCTTTTTTATTTAATAAACCGTTTGCTATGTATACGAAGAAAAAAAATCGTTGTGTAATAATTAAAATCAAATTATCGATTTAAATTCTCGTCTTTATTTTTTATCCATTTTCTTTTAAAACCACAAAAATAACAAATATTTAAATTTTTATGTACAAAATTTTTACATGTTTTAATTATAAAGTTGACTTATAAACCAAAAAAAATCTTATTTACATATTTCTATTTAACTATTTTTCACCAATTGTACATTTTGATTTATAAATTCATTAATGGTACAATTCTTGAAGGAACAACAGTTTCTCGACAAAAAGGGCAACGATTTCTAGCTCTCAACCATTCGGCTAAGCAAGTCCAACAAAACAAATGGCCACAAGGAGTAGCTGTATTTGGTACTTTTTCCAAACATAATTGGCATCTGTTACTAGAATTACTATCAAATTCATTCTCTGTATTTATGATTTCCTCTATCGACTTTCTGGATTGCCAAAGTCTAAATAAACATTGAATAAGAGTTGCAAAACCTAAAATTCTTAAACCCCAACTCACACTGGCATGAGGTCGTGGCCCATAAACCTAAAATTTTAAAACAAAATATTTTAATCACAACAAAATTCTGAATATTTAAAAAAAAAAGTAATATAATTGTACCTTAACATAATCTACTCCAGTCAATCTCCTTCCTATGCTATAATATCTTCCGTAAATGTAAAACAACCCTCTATGAGCCAATATCGCAATAGGTATGGCAATCCGTAATTTATTTAACAATATATTGAAAAATGTTTTAGCTTGTGGTGTCAATTGATTATCTGGCTTATTTATTACAATTTGTAATTTTTCTAATAATTTCAGTAACATTTGTTCACCAAAGCATTCAAAGATTGCTGCTAGAGTCCTTATCTAAAAATTGTACATATGATAATGTAATTTTAAAATATCAGTATGTTTTACAAAATTAAAACAATCCTATATCCTACCATTAAAGAAGGAACTTTTTGTCTTCTTAAATTTGCTTGAACAATTCCAGTATATTCTTCTCCTAAAGTTTGATTTTCTAAACCTGATGTTACAATAAAATAAAACAATTTTGCTGGTACATCAGACTTAATGAAACGAGAAAAATGTCTATACAAATTATATCTATGTAACAGATCGGTTATGGTTTCACCCATTTGTGATATAAAATCATTATCCCTTTGATGAGATCGCAAAATCTCTGCCTGACTTGCAGTTCTCAATTTTCTTTTAACTTGATCTGACATTTTTAATTTATGTAACTATCCGTTTTAAAATAATAATTAACAAACTTATTGTTCTTTTAACATTGAAAATTTACCAATATGATACATTAAGCTTAAAATATAGCATTTAAGTCATCTTCTTACTTATACGATGCTCATAAAATTAAACTTTGTAGTTGATATCTTTTCTCTACAGCAAATAACTTATCATATCGCTTCCATTTTTTACAATATATTTCTGCCGACATGACATAACCTAATGTTAGACTTTTACAAAAAGGCTTATTTCTTATTATTTCACAGGTATACTTGTTGATCTTATGTCGAATTCCACGTATTGGTTTTGGTTAAGGTTAAATATTTTTTTCAGTGATACATGCGAACATGTTCATGTATGGACCGTGTAATTTTATAAGCAGAAACAAGTACAACTGTTATAGTCTGTGCAAAGTATACAATACACTACACCTGTCTAGACTCTAGACACAAGTCAATTGACTATTGACACAATCGCAGATCACTCATCAGTGATCACATGCAACTATATCTATATGTACGATGAAACTCAGGTTCTAAACAGGCCCCTGAAATCATACGAAGATACGACATTGTTATATATCATACTATATTAAATACTTATGCATATCAAAATTTGAAATTACAATTTATTCCAATTTATATATCCCAAAACATTACGATTTGCGTAGTACGCCGACAAAACGTAATTTGAATAAATTGTAATTATATATGCCTCTGTCAAATCGAGAGGTCAAAAAATAGATTTTCTTGAAACTCTCAGAAAATGTTCTGCTACTCATTCTGGATATCCCTGAATTTTTTTAGATTTTTTTGATCCATAGTTTTGGAGATGTAAGAGGTCCAAAACTGAATTTAGATGATTTTTTGCATTTTTAACCGATTTTGACTAATTTATAACTTCTCAGGGAAGAATTTTTCGCGATAGACACAAGAATAGTTTTTTTTTGTAGAATTCTCTGAACTTTTCAATAAAAATACTTTTAACACCGTACGTTTATGCTTTCACCTACATATATGCAAATGAAACATATAAATTAAAAAAACATTAAAAGTCCGATCAGGACTTTCTCTAACAAAAAATTCATAGAGATACCTTTTGTCCAAAAGTGTTCATATGAATCCTGTAATGATTAAAGATCGTTTGAAGATCTAAAAAAATTCATTCGTGTCATAATTTTTAAAAAAAAGTCGTACACAGATCTGAAAAAAATATAGTTAAATTCTACGAAAAATTACAAGAAAAAATCTTTGTAAGATATTTCAAAATTTTGCTTTGTTTTGGAGCTATTATTAATCAAAATTCTGAATTTAATGCGCGATGAAATTTTATCAATATTAAAGAATTTTTTAGCTCAAAAACGAAGCAAAATTTCGAAATATCTTACATCTAGATTTTTTTTCTTGTAATTTTTTTTAGAATTTAACTATACTAGTCATCTCTAAGCGCGCTTCGGGCGCTACTTTTGTTTTTGTAACCTAGCTACCTATATGCTCCAACCAATTAAATCACGAATAAAATGATTTCACAAAAAACTCATCATTTTTTTAAGATAGAAGGAGGAGGATTTTTTTCGGACCTGTGTAAGACGACTTTTTCTAAAAAATTATTACACGAATGAATTTTTTTAGATCTAAAAACGATCGTTAATAATTACAGGATTCATACACTTTTGGACAATCAAAAAAAAATCATGAATTTTTTGTTCCTGATCGGATTTTTAATTTTTTTTAATTTATATGTTTCATTTGCATATATGTAAGGGAAAGCATAAACGTATGCCGTTAAAAGTATTTTTATTGAAAAGCTGAGGGGATTCTACAAAAAAACTATCTTGTGTCTATCGCGAAAAATGCTTCCCTGAGGAATTATAAATTAATGAAAATCGGTCAAAAATGCAAAAAATCATCATAATTCAGTTTTTCACCTTATATCTCCAAAACTATATGGGTTAAAAAATCTAAAAAAAATCCAGGGATATCCAGAATGAGACATTTTCTGAGAGTTTCAATAAAATCTATTTTTTGACCTCTCGATTTGTCAGAGACTTGGCCATATATATATCAAGATATCAAGGAGCGCGGGAGCGTTCCGAAGGCAAGTATTAGAATGGACATCAAAGCATTTACTTTTTAACGACATTTATTTTTAAATTCTATGCATAAACTTTGTAAAAAAGAAACTTATAAAAATAACTTACAAGTTAAGGAATGTACAGTTTTTGCTAAACGATCGTATTTACGCAGAATGTATTAAGTATAATACATTATATAATTAATAACAAATATATTTCATTATAAATTATATTAACTTGATGAATCTGAACCATAAAGTTTATCAAACAAGATGCTTAAACAAATAATCAATTCACATATAACAATAGAAGGCTGTTCTAAATATTTTAAAGCCCTTTCCATTGCACTTTGTATTTGTATTATTGTTGCTTGACTAAATTGAGTTTCATCATTCTTGTGCATGATAGATTTTACCAATGTGTAATTTTCATCAAAAAGTGCAGATTCTAATTTGTTGTAGGTCATGGCATACACAAGAGGTTTTTCCTAAAAAAAATTATTGTTATTTAATTAATGCTTTACCACTCACTCTAAAATTTATTAATAAATATTTTTAAGTTTTAACAATTTTTTAATCTTACCCCAGGCATTCTATACATTTGATTAAGAGTAGGCCAATTTTTTTCGCAAGATTCACAATCACAGATATAATTCAAACTTTGTCTGATTAAAGTGTACCTCATAGGTCTTTCAACTTCATAAAAAGGTTGCTGGTATGCCAAAAGTAACTGAAATTCAAAAAATTAATATTAAACGTTAAAAAAACTTTGTGAAAAATAATTTAAAGACTTACTTCAGAATTTTTCTTAATGGGTTGCAATGCAAAAATGATTAATTTTCTATCATATGTCATGCATTTCTTTACGTTAGGATTGCAGCTGTGGTTGATGAATGAAGCTACTATTGGTACACAAGCACCATTTGCGCAACAATTATTCATTTTGCATGTTATCCAATCATTGTGAAATTTGCAAACAGACTCTTCACTTTGTATCTATTAAAAATAATAATTATTTTAAAACTAATGCATAGATGATATATAAATAAAGTATTATGTTTTAAACTTACAACGTGAATACATCTGCTACTTATTTTTCTCAGTCTTAAAAGTATTGTACCAATAAATATTATGTCTTCATGTTTTAATAATTCTTTAGGATCTTCAAATTTTATTTTTTGCCCAAAAAGTGATGTGTGTTTGCTTAAGATAACTAAAGTCTTTGCACAATTCATAGCATGTTTTCTTGAAGCTTCTACAGAAACTTCACTGCATGTAGCAAACAAACTTTTAAATTTAGATTTTTGGAACGCCTCTTTGTTAAAAAGTTCAGTAAGATCTTTTTTCTTTTCACACTTAACTAAAATATAATAAAAGTTATTAAGTTTATACTTTACATATAATAGTCTTTTATGAATCCTATAAAAATTACCTATTAAGTCATTAAGTGATTCCATATCAATTTTGAATTTAATTAGGTTTCCTGATTCTTTTATACCCATCAATAGACATCTCAAACTTAAATGATCACAAAAGTTTATTCCATTGCCATTTCTCAAATGAGAAATAGTAATACATTCAATGTCATGGTAACTTGCCCAAGCTAATTTTTTACATTCTTCTGAACAAAACATACACCAATTACAACTATCACATGGTATGCTAGACCATGTTTTTATAAAACAATGACTGCAATAATTATGATAATTATTTAAATTCAAACAGTTAACATATGGATTCTCAACATAAATTATTTCACCAGGTTTAACATCATGTGTAACAACCAATTCTCTCCCAAAATTTTCATTAAATTGTATATTTATTGAATTGAAAACATTTTCTGTATAAAATTCCTTTTTCTTTAAAACTGCTAAGTGTTCTGGTATTTCTTTTGTTCTTGTTGGAGAAGTTGATTGTTCCATGGGGATTAGAGCTCTCCTTGCTTGTCGTAGATTTTCTTGAATAAGTTTATAATCTCGATGCTCTGCTTTATTTACAATAGCTTCAGCCTTAGCAAATACTTCTTTAGCCTCTGCAGAACCTACTGCAACCAAACATCTAACTTTACGACAAAGTAGTTGAATTTGTAATAACACGTTAGATATATTACAATTCAATGATCTATCAATGTCTACCACACATTCTTTATATTTTTTCATACGAAATAATACAGCTGATCTACTGCTATACGCTAAGGCAAGATCTTCTGAATTCAATGGAGCAAAAGCTATACTTTTTGAATATAACTTAAAAACTTCTTCTAATTGTTTGTCTATAATATGCCGACTCAACTTGTCATCTCCTTCCTTTTTCATATTAGCAGAATGTTCAGAACTTTTCATTGTACACTCATAATTCTTTTTCATAAAACTTCGACAATTTTCAGAGGTGAGATGAATTTTAATAAGATCAAGTTCCATTTCGTCCATTGTTTAAATTGATTATTTTCATTAAAATGGATCAACTACAAAAATTTTATACATTATCGTATATTAATATTTATAATAATAGTTCAGATGTACAAATTAATAGTAAAAACAGATAAATAGAATGACAAAATATTTTCTCAAAATGGTTGAATCCTTTGTTTGACATAATTTTTAAATCATTACAATGAAATTACTTTTACCTTCAAATGATGATTACTTGTCTATATTTCAAATATAGCAGAATATATAAAAGTGCAATATAAAATTAAAAATTTTATACGGTTAACTATTACTTATAATTATTCTTATTTGAAATAAAATAAACGCGAAAATAAAAAACATTGCATAGAACTGCCAAATAAGATGTCATTTGTTTTGATTTTATAGTACACGCCATCTTTAGGACAATATCGAAATGCAGTGATGACGCTATGTATACATAACCATTAACCAGATAATGATAAAACGACCGAGATACGAGATTGAGATATCCGAAATTCTGAAGTATCCAGATTGAAAACGTCAAGGCGGAGCCAAAAGTATGGGGACTAGGTACACGATTTCTTATGGTTTAATAACGAAGGAATGTGACGTAAAATTTACTGCTTTACTTTTGTTTCGTCCAATGATAGTATACTTAATATAGATAATAGATTTCAGGTGGGTTAATATTTTGTTTCGGCCATCATATATAACTTTAAATCCCAATGGCGCCAAATTAGAAGTATAAGAATATTATACATGTACTACTTTACTTGTTTAATATAGATTCTATTACCATACAATAATTTCTTAGGTAATTGACAAAAACTTTATTTTGAGTATAAGATTAAAGTAATAAATAGAATTTATTCCAAATAAAATTTTATTTTCACTTATTCAGGCAAATACAAATATGAAAATTGAAAAGTACAAAAAATAGTGCATACATTTATATTTTAATAATAAAAAACGATTTTATGTAAAATTACAAATTTGAACATCTTATTCATAAATCTATATCATCCGCTTTATAAAGCTGTTCAAAAGCTACATTTAAAAGATTTATGAAAAAACTTGCCATGTATCTTGGTGGTCTACATATATTAAGAACTTCTGCAACATCTTCTGTTAAACTAGAAAAAGTTCTATAATCTGGTTTCCAGTTTGAATCAAAACTACAAGAAATTAATAATGAAGTATATTTTAGAGTCAATCGTTCAAACAATTGATGCTCAGCAATGCTTGGCTGAAACTATAACAAAATGAAAACAAAAACGTATAATAAAATATATTATACATCAATGTAATCTTATAAAACTTACTAATTGTTTTTGAACATCTATTGTAGGCCAATCCTCTGTACAAGCTTGACATGTACATAGTCTTCCCATTGTCATCTGTCTAGATTTTATAGGCAGTACATCATACGTACCATTTTTCCTCGAAATAGTGATCTAAAATATTTCATTTAGAAATTAGTTTTAAAAATATTATTTATAAATTATATATAATAATTTACTTCTTCATTTTTTTTAATTGGACGTAAACAATATAAAGTCAGTTCTCCATTAGGTGAAAGTAATGATTTTGCATTTGGACTACAATCCTCTTTTACAATAGCTAAGAATGGCGCATTGCATGTACCCCTACAACAATATTTTTCCAAACATTTCTTATAATCAAAGCCATGATTCCTACATTGGTCACTAAATAACTTATTTATCTACAAAAAAAATATATGTAAATATATTTCTACTAAATTTTTCAGTTAAAATAAAATTACTAATTATTTACTCTTCCTGAAGTAAGTGAACTGATCATTATAAGTTTAAACAAAAGAGTGCCAACAAATAAAACATCTTCATCTTTTGCTAAGTCTTTTCCATTCATTAATTTAAAATTTTCTCCAAAAAAATCAAAAGTTTGAATAATAAATGTTAATAAAACACAACAATGCTTTATATGTTGTACAGCACTTGTGACATCAAATTTGCCAGGCAAGCTGTACATGCTAGCAAAATTAATATTTTCTCCATCTTCATAATAACTCTTAGGATTTTTATCTGAAATTAAAAAGTAAATAAAAAGCTACTTTAGGTCAGTGATAATTATTTTATTAAAATTTACTGATTTGTTTATTCATATATATAAAAAGATTTCCGAATTAATAGTATATGCAATGTGTGAGCAAAGTTCATCTTTTTGCACAGGCAGTAATAGCACAAATTAGTTCTTATTTGACTATATTTAGGTATTAATTGTTGGAACAAGTGTGTATGACCTTATTCAAGTGCAGAAAAGTTTACATTTCACACTAGTTTTAGGGTAAAGTTGAAACTTTTTGCAGTGATTTTATGATACAAACGTTTATCGAAATATTTTATTAAATTAATATAAATATGTCTTATTGGTACTGTTTTTTATTAATTGGTGAAACTGCTAACTTACCTATAAGTCCATCAATTTTTGTAAGTTTCTCTTTTAATTTAATTATGCTCCCTGCTTCATTCATACCCATTATAAAAGTTTTAATACTTATGGTAACATGAGTATGAAGAGAAGGATTTAATTTAAAATGTGGCATTATTGAACACTCAAAAAAGTGATATTTTTTCCATGCCTCTGTCTTACATTTTTCAGAACAATACATACTTATACAACAATAATCGCAAGGAATATTAGCCCAACTAAATAATAAACAGTGGCTACAATAAACATAGAAATTTGTGGGGCTCACAGCATTATTGTATGGTTTCTTAGACACAATCTATAAATTTAAAAATTTAGTTTATATTCATTTAAAATGAGTAGGTATAAATAATATGAAAAATTTAATATTGTTATTTACCACTTCTCCTGGCTTAATCTCACAAGTTGCTATAAAATGTATTCCACAATTCTTATCATATTTAAGAGTACCAATACTAATTGAAGGAGGTAATGACATTTTTGTTTCTTTTTCTACCTTTGGCATATTTTTAACTAAATCATTTTTAGCCTTCTCCACTAATTTTGACACCCTATTATTCTTTAATTCAACATCCATTGTTTCAAAACAGGTTTTAATACTTTCCCATGTTACTTTTTTTAATTCATTTTCTCCTAGAACCTTTAAGCATGTCATTTTACGGCAAAGTAATTTTATTCTCAAAATATCTGATTTTGTAATATTTAGAGCTCTGTCAATATCCTCAATGCACTCTTTATATTTTGTAAAATGTAACAAAATATAGGATCTATTGCCATATGCAACTGCAAGCTCTTCCGAGTTTAAAGGAGCTAAAGCTATGCTTTTTGTATAATTGGTCCAAATTTCTCGATGAATTTTAGCATCATGGTTATTTGTCTTCAACAATTGGTTTCCTACTTCTCTAGCCTCCTTTGATTTCATTGGATCTTTCATAGATTTATATAGTTGGTAAATATAACTATTTTTAAAATAATCAAGAAAAACTTGAAAACGTTGACTACTCAATTCCTGAACAAGTACATTTTTCATAGTTGTAGTATCAAAAGTGACATATTCTTGATAATTGAACATTCTCGAAAATACTTCATTTTCCAGACATAAATCAGCAATTATTTGAAGCATTTTATGGTCTTCTACGTTTGCGCACTATTGAAAAAAATTTTCAAATAAATCACCCCAATCTTTTCAAATAAGTACTTCCATAAAATTTTTTTTACAAGTAGTTAGACTACTTATCCATATTTATTTTCAAATTTAATTTAAAAGTTTAAACGAAAATACTTACATCACCAAAAAATTCACGATACGGAATCATTGTTATAATAACTTTATCAATTTATTTGATAATTCGAGATAGCTGCAACGTTATAATATATATAACGTTATTATAACGTTATAACGCTCACAATGAACGTTATAACGCTTCGCCTTTTGCCGAAGTATGTCTATCTGAAATCTGAATAAACTAAAATAAAACAAAGAAGAATCGAAGAATGTCGCTAACAAAGGAAATGCTTTTGATAAAGAAGAGTGATTACTTTCATAGTAATTCTCAAACAAATGAACAACTAGTGATAGCCGCGACATCCGATCCGGCGACCGGCATATAATACATTGTCCCAGTGTAGGCAATATTGGAAACAAAAAAACACTTTCTATATTTACAAAATTATTTTAATAAACTTAATGAAAATTAAAAAATTGTTGGTTTAGTCTCTTATAATTTAGAAGAATGTAATTGTCAATCAATTTAATTTTAATCTTTATGATATTAAATTAGTGATTGCATATATAGGGTCAAAAAGAAATTACTAGCAATGATCTACTATTATAACCGCAAGTTTTTAAATCGATCTATCGAATGGGTGGAGGGAGGGTGATTAATTAAAAATTTATTAAAGTTATGTATTTATTTAATTAATAATTGAGCTGGATTGATATTAAAATTCAAAATTAGAAGATAAAAAACTCTGAAAAGAGGATTTTAAACATTATTGTTTTATCTACTTACGTCGTTTCAGAGTAATAAAATCATAACTTCTTTAAAATGCATACATAGTGAATATTATTTTTCTTATAAAAAAATTCACATAGCATGATCATGAAGTACTTATACGTTTTTGTAGTCTAATAAAAGAAAAAATTACTTTTTAATGTGTGCAGAAAAAGAATACACCACACTGTTTCTCAATAATCAAACAATATAAAATTGAAACCAACCCCAGTGAGAAAAATTTATAATGCTGATATCAGTTGATACCTACAGCTATCAGAAGAAAACCAAAGAAAACGCAAGAAAACAAAAACTATCTACAGCGAAATTGAGACAAAGACAACAGTAATCTTCAGTTTTTATAAGTTTTCGACAGTTACTACAGTTATATATATATATTACAATTATAAATAGTTTCTTTAGTTAGATTCACAGTTATGTTCTGTTTTCTGAAAAGCAAGCGACTTTAAAAAGAAGAAATCAGTAAGAAATTGAAAATAATAGTTTTATTCTGAATGAAATTGAAGACAATAGTTATATACGGAAGAAAACTATTTACAAATGATAAAAAAAAAATTGGAAAATTTTGCTATATACAACTTAATTCGATAATTGAACATAACAGTTAATAAGTGAGAAAAAATAATATTAACTTAAAACAGTTTAAAACGAGATACAAACTAGATATGGTCTTTATTTGTTCTTTAATACCTTGTCATATTATTAGCTCTCTTACTACGTTTTACAGAATGTAAACACAAACCTTCTGTATACGGTGAAGCATATTAAAAACCGTTAAATAGTCATTTGTGTCTAAAAATAAATTACTATCATTATCCCTTTGGCAATAATAGGTAAATATTTGAACTTTCCCGCCAAATCCAGTTCCTTTATTCCGAGTATGTGTTCCAAATTCCCAATGTCCAGTCTCAACAACCCTAAACAGAAGCAAACTTGCAAGTTGCATTCGTCAAATGTTTATATAAATTTTTGCTACTATATATACAATCAAACATTCCGCCAGATCTTAGAATCCTATAATGTAAGATGAACATCTTACACTGTTAGAAAGCTTCCATATATATAGATATACAATGTATATCTATATATATATATATTTATATACAGAAGTTTTCTTACAGTGTAATTATACCATAAAAACATTAATTTTATTTATTGTAGATGTAAAATCCATTATATTTGTATTATATATTCTTAAGAACGACATTGCACGCACACCCTGATAGATAAAAATTGAAATGCATAAAAACCAGCCGCGGGCGCTGATCCGCTCTCTCTCCTCCAGCACGTCGTTTCTCTTTTTTTTTGTTTATAGACACCACGCCACAGACGCGCGCGCATTGATATACTTTGACAGTCCGCAAGCGGTATTTAAAAATGGCCGACGCTGTTTCGTGCAGCAGTTGCACCAGGTCGGCTCCTCGTTTGCTCCTGGATTAATAGAGAACACAAGACCGAAAGAGACGACACGTCGCATTGAAATATATAACCTTTTGGTGAGTGATGCTGCAACAAAAGCTATGATACGTTGGAGAGCATTGTATTGTTGTGGATTATGATGGAGGCGACGTTGTGGATGCTGGTGTTTTGATTTTGAAAGTGCAATGTTTAGGGTAAACAAAAGTGAATTTTCACTGCTAATGGAGCAAGATTCGTTGGGGTATGATGAGATATCGTGGGGAATAAAGCGTTCTTTTTGGTTATGTCTTGTGTGAGGTTCAGGGATAAACATTTTTTAATAAAGGTGTCTCAATATCTGTATATCGTAGGTTTGCACCATGACAAAATTAAGGTTTAAGAGATCTAATTGATTGTTTGTCACAAAACAAATTGCACTATGTTTAATTAAATAAAAAAAGTTTTAGTAGTTATAAATACACATCTTATCAGCTTTAAAAATCTCATTTTCAATATTTCTATTTGATGTTTATTTTTTATTTTTTTTTTTATGAAATACCTAGTGTTATATCATAAACTTAATATTCAATCTTCTTTCAGTTGGACAAATCAACAGTGGGACAAGATACTTAATTAAGTGAGACTGAAAGAAAAATAAAAATGTCACCTGGAGTTAATGATCATTCTCGAAATACTGGTGCTTTACCAAAAAGCAACAGACGTAGCAATAGAAACAGAGAAAGGGATAGATCATCGCTTAATCAAAACAGAGACTCATCTAGTAGGGTGTACAGACCTCATACAAATAATTTGGTAAGAAGAAATAAAATAATAATTTAAAATTACAACAATTAAATTGAGGAAACAAATATTTTATCCAAACTAATTGCTTGTTATCAAGTTATTTATTTGATATTAGGTTGGGAATATTAATAAAGAAAAATATCAACATATGTTACGTATCTTAATCTTTATTAAAAAAATTAAAAAATAACACATACATTAAAGCTTTATCTTACACAATTATTGATAAAAAATTGTTTCTCTCAGTGTTGCTCCAACTTCCAATTACAATAAAAAAGAAAAATGCAGTAAACTATTGCCAGAAGAAAATAATCACAACAGGTTATTGGTCCAAGCAATTGAAAGCTTGAATCCAATATTCACTATGAAAAAACTTACTTCGTCAACTTTTTCTACTTATCGACGCACTCATAACGTTTTTCTTTTCACCGACCTATATAATTACATTTCCCTAATCAAAGTCACGTCACCGCGTTTCCTCGTCTCACACTCGCACACGTAACTTGAGAGAATGAAATCGTGATAGAGGCAAGCGAAGGAGTAGTCAAAAAGCTCGGACGAGATCTATTCTTAGCGATCGGCGTGTGCGTGCACTCACGCCAAAAATACCTCTATCTATACCAACCCCCAGACGTGGCGCACATTAACTCGTGGCTCTCTTGTATAGTTTCAGCTTGACTGGCATCCGGTGAGCGATCGTTTGCCCACGACACAGCAGCAGCAGGTCCAGCAGAAAGTCGCCAAGTACGTAAACGCCCGACCGAGCTCGCCGCCTGGTTCCTACGATCTCTCTACTGATCTTGGTGAGGATCTCAGTGAAAGCAACTACTGCACGTGGACAATACGATGTCGTCGATGGTGTTGAGGAGAGAAATGGAGTATTATTAGATTGAGAGAGGCTGGAGTGATTTTTCCTTAAGGGGGGAAACGTGTAGTCTGCAAACTCGCGTGAGATTAGTTTGAGACCTTTTTTTTTGTTTGTGGTTTGATTGTTCGTTTTTTTTGTTGAACCTATGATTTCTGTGTCTAAACGTAACTTAACTATTTGAATAATCGTTTTTCTAAAAATTATTAAAATTTAGGTGTACTAATTCAATAGCCTAAGTACAGGTAAAACTTCATGAATCTAGTAAGTTGTTGTAGATTTAATGAAACGTTTGATGATGATTAATGGAAGAAGTTGAGAACGTTTGTTGAAGAATTGTAAAATCAAAGTTTTACGTTGCGTTTATTATGTTAGCTATATCTTTAAATGCACATACTTTAATTTTTCAAAAATCATTGAATTTATGAATATTTACAACTTAAATATTAAAGTTAATTGTAAACGATTGATTCAACATTCATATATATATGTATATATAAAGTTTAAATTCCTTTGCTGAACCTTATGAATGAAAATCGTGATTCATTCACTCAAGCGATTATTTTTAACCGCATCAACTAAGAATACAATGAAACTTTTTCACAACACCAACGTCGAACGAGCGTTTTTAATTAGCTACTAAACGTTTGTAAAAATACTCATGTAATCGCAACATCCATTTCAGGAGCTTATAACAGCCACAGCAGTTGGTTGTATCAGAAAGTATACAAGCTCGAGGACCTGCCACCCTGGTTAAAGATGCCTCAGCCGTGTGAGACACGGACGCAGTCGCCGCCGGCCAAGCCAACCAACACGGATAAAATGGTGAGTGCAAAAATAACACGCGGGCGATTGATGATGGTATACTTACTTGCGTGCAACGGTATTGATGAGAGTCCGCCGAACGAACATCATGCGTCAACGCACTGTATAGGACGTGTGTTCCACGTTTGCCAATGGAGCAGGAGTTTAATGTATATAGTTAATGATACTGCGCATTTTCAAGAGAGTTTAAATTGAAGTTGCGGATGTTTCCGACGTCAAACATGCAAGTTGTTGTTTTGACGAATTTAGAGATTTATAAGTTTCGTTTATTTTAGGTTTCGATTGTCTCTCGTATCTGTATTATTAACTTTCTTTTGTTGCAGCCTGACAGAGTACAAGTGGAAGGACGACTAAATCAAATCAGAGAATATATAAAAGTAACTTCTACAATGATGGATTCATTGAGCCAATCGGGTGATCCTGTAAGTATACATTTTTTATATTTTTTTTTATATTAAATACATTCTTACTTTAGTTTATTAATACCCTGAGGGGTTGAATTAAACGGCCCCTTCAAATGAATATAATTAAGCTATACAGCAATTAATGAATATTTATAAAAAATTAGGACTTATTTAGTAAATAAATCGTATTTTGGTCGCCATAGGTAAAAGACAATTTTAGAATTTCCCTCGGAAAAAAAAAACAAAAAATACAAAGTGAAATATAATAATAATTTCTTTTACTTGACAAATTTTACTTTTGACACGTAATATAGCGAGCTCAAGCCCAGCATGAGAAGTTAAGTAGAATGGTGGAGGATCTTTATGACAGCGAACAGAAATTGAGCAAGCTCTTGGAGGAGTCTCAGAAATACTGGAGAGCAAACGAGGTTAAATATGAAACAGATTAAGCGTTATAATTAATGTGTGCACTAACCACCATGAAGCATGACGTTTTGGAATTTTTCAAAGAAAAACCTGCACCAACTTTTTTTAATACGAATAATACGAACTACGAAATTCTGCATGAAATCTTATCACCATTCTAACTTTAATGTACTTATTGATTATATATAAGGAATCAATTTAAACCACATTTTAGATCTAATATTGCACAATAACTTTTAAACCCGTTAAAAACATCAGAACTCCAAATCAGGATGAAATTTACAACTGAGCTCCGGCCACTCTCAAATACTCGTCTCTCTCTGGCACTTGCTCACCACCATCCCCTAACATATCTCATTTAACACTTGTAATCTCTTGCAGAACGGCGAGCTGGAAAACGGTGAGGTGAGCCAGCGCGAGCAGGAGCTGCGCAAAAAAGTTGAAGACTCGCAGCGCAAGCTAGCCCAATTACAAGAACATCAGGCCCACCTTGTGGGTATGCAATTACGTATGCGCGAACAGTTAAACGAAGCGCGCGAAGCTCAACGCGCTCTTCTCGACGACACCGAGGACGTCAATGAGAATGGTAACGTGGACAATGGCGAGCAGCAACAGCCGCAACAGCAGTGTAACGTTGAACAATTGGAACGCGAGACAGAGACACTTAGGGATAAGTTGCAGCAGCTCGAAAACAAGAAGAGGCAGATGGATAATCTTGTACATGAATTACAGGCTTGCGAACTTAGCGAGCGCGCTAGCTGCGTAAGGATACCGTTTTTTAAAATTATTATTAAGAATTAGATAAAATTTACAAATTAGATAACACTTTTCTATAATAACGGAGCAACATTCGATTTTCAGAGTTCAGACAGCGGACGACCGAACGGTCAGCAGCGTGACAAATTGGCTGAGCTAGAGGCGATGAAAGCTCAGCTGCAACGGCTTAAGACTCTGATGAATTGTACGACACACGGACGTGCCGATAGTGAGCCCGAAGTCGATCTTCAAGATGATGATGTTGTCGTTGTCAACCAGCAACAGCAACACCATGACGACGAGGCTTACGGAGCGATGGACGAGAGCGCTAGCAATTATGGCGTTAATTCAATTGTAAACGATGATAGTGGTAGTGGAGCTAGGTCAAAGCGTGGAGGTAGCAGTGGACCACCTCCTACCGTCGAACAGATTCAGGTGCTTACGATATTAAATGTCTTTTTTTGTTGCGGTACTTGATTTTATCGGTAATGCTTGTTTATTTTTGGAATTGTGTTGAATCGAAATCCAGTTAAGAGCATCATGGAATGAATTTACAGTCAATTCGTGTAACAAATATTTATCAATAATTTGATGCATTTAAGAATATATTTTGAAAATATTGTATCACAGCAGATACGCAGAAAATTATTCGCATTTTACAAACGAATTTGAATTGTTTTAATTAGACAATTACAATTTGACAGTAATCCTTTATCTTACAAATAACTTCATAACTAATTCTGCCCACTATTACAATTCCAGGCGGTAACTCGCGAATTGAAAGAACAGCAGCAACTTCTGTACACAGCGCGTTCAGAGCTCCAGCGTTTACGCCAGGCACAGCTAGGCGGACAGGCGATGCCGTCGTCATCGGTGGCGAGCTGTTCGACGACGACGACACCACCACCTCTCCTTGTAGAGAAGAAACAGAGCAACAGTAGTGTTGCCAGCAGCAAACGCCGGCAACAGCTCGAGGATCTAGTAAAGAAGGATCACGGTAGTGGGATTGGAGTCAATCAAAATGGATCTGGCGAGTGGGGTAGCCGCAGGGGTTCTAATTCCCAGCATAGCCATATTAGCACCCCGGGTAATCTCTGGCCTCCACCGGCTAATCCTGGTAAGTTTGAGAGTGGTTGTACTTTTATGGTTAAAAGCAGAGGCGTAAACATTAACTTCTATAATTCAATAAGGTATATCAATGATTTTTTTTACTATTACTTCCGTAGATATAGTTTAATGAACCATTTGCATAGATTGAAAAATTTCTTTATGTAAATTATTTTTTATTATCTATACATGAAGTTTTAAGTGGAATGTTTCTTTGTATTGAATACAAATATTTTAAGCAATGGTTCAGTTGTATATTTTTATAGAACATATATACAACAAATATATTTGACATGTCTTCTCAAAGAATTGTATAACTTAATATTTTACAGCTATAACAAATTTATACCTAATTTTATTCGAGATTTTTCATTGGAATTCTTTGCACCCAATGCTTTGTCGAAACCTACTAATGACGGGGTTTATTTTAGCAGGGAACATATCTCAAACGATAGATAGCATCTCGACGGCGGAAAACTTAATGGAGATTGGATCTCAGCCACCACTGGAGAACGGATTCGGCAACAACTTCTGGGGTATGCCACCAGTGTTAGCGAATCAACCTCCGCAAGGTGCATAAATTTGATAAATGCATTCTCTATGTAATTGACCGATATTTTAATTATCTGATTACTCTATTAAAGGTGCAATAGTAGGCTCAGCTGAATATTACAGACAACTATTACTTGGATCTCAGGCTCAGCAATTACAGTTGATGAATACGACAATTCAACAATGTTGTCAGCTTCTTTGGTCTCAGCAACGTGAAATGCAGTCAATGAGAGCTGCGATATCTCAACTTCAGGTATAATGCATTTCAAACACAATGAATTACATATGATAAAAGTTTTTTGAAAATTTAAATTTGAATATTTCGTTATCACATGCGATTAACTACGACTAATTTGTTCTTACTTCCACAGAGTCAAGTGCGTTCGCAGTCTCGTCAGGGCGGACCGGAGCAGCCACATGACAATCAACAACAGCATTCGAACCTGGACCGCGCAGCTGTGGCAGCAGCAGCAGCTGCAGCAGCCGCTGCACATTTCGGTTCTCTCGAAGCTGCATCTCTCCCACCATCATCGTCACTACCTAACCTCGTGTCTTTGCCCAGTTCATCACCCGCACCCCCAACTGGCAACTGTTATTCACAGCCGCAACCACCACAACAGCAACAGCTGAATAACCAGGTGCCGCCCGGTAATAGGGCGAATAATTACTGGGACAACTTCCGAAGGTAATTTATGAGAACCGATAGCACGATTCGTTGAGGTATCGAAACGAGGCGAAGCAAACGATACGATAATCCTTTTTTTTGTAAGAAAGGTGGTTTAATTGGAACGAGTGATTGATGTGCGGTTCGATGTTGGAGAGGATCGAGAAAAGCCGTGGAAATGTTGTAGCGAATTTTAATAGATAAGCGATAACGTATATTGTCAAATTTTGTTGCGATTTTCCTCTTTTAGTTTGTAAATACTATACAGTTTAGTATTTGTGTACCCTTTTACAACAAAATAAATTTACAATTCGTCTGTTAAGTTTGATGTCAATCGGTTTATTGTTTACACCTTCTTCTGTAAATTAATTGTTAAGCAAAGGGAGCTGTTTTGAAATTAAGGAGTATTAGCTAAATAAATAGGTACGTAAGTTTATTAGAGTTAGAGGCGTTTGTTTTTATTACTTGACAAAAATTTTTTTGGAGTGTTAGTGTTATAGTAGATATTTTTTTAAAGTTTTCAATACCATTTTAGAAAAAATTTTACTAATAAGATTTTTGAACTCAAAATGTTCTGAACCCTTGCTTATCAACTAATGATTTGCAGTATGTGTGTACTTTTTTGTGATGAATTGCAGATTACTATCTGTGACATGTTAAGAATTACTAACTTGCTATAATAGTTTTGATTTCATACTAATAACAAACAAGTTATACGACACAATTATTTTTTGAGTGCGAGCGTTTGAAAGACAACAAAGACTAGGCATGTTTTTGCTATGTTTTGTAAAGTGTTATTTTTACTGATAATGTGATTTATCCATTTTAGCTATTCACGGCAAAATCTGCTTTCGGGCACTTCAAAAACAGCAACAGACTGCGCTAGCGGCACATCAGTTCACACAACGCTAGCGGCAAACAGCGCGAGCGGAGTCATCCCTACTCATGTGTAAGTTATTTATTAAAACCCATACTTCGTACTTTGTATTTAATATAAAACTTATAAATAACGTAGAAAAAAATTACAAATAAATAAATGTTTAAAACCATAAAATAACAATAAAATTACTGACATTTCAGAAACAATAAATGCAACCGACAACATCCCCCCGAGCACCACCTACATCATCATCACATGCCTACCAACGGCCACTTGGTCGTATCCTCTGAAGCACAATACTCATTGAATTTACAGCAGTTGGAACGCGACAGCGCATCAGCGGCACCACGAAATAACTACGTGCCCAGCAGCAACGACACATCGCCCCAACCGATGCCCTTGCCACCCCAGCAGCAACAACAACAGCAACAACAGTTGATGATGATGACCCCAGCACCGGAGAACCTCATCGAAGAGGCCGCCGGTGGTGTCGCAGCTATACCCAAAAGCGATGAATCGTGCGCTAAGTATGCACCGTTTGATTACTTCGAATAAAGTAGTGCTTTCTTATATTTGAGAGTATAACGAAATTTTTGAGGAACTAAATCAAAGTTGAAAATATATAATTTTTATTTTAAGATATGAATTAAGCGACGTTTATTTAAAGGCAATTATATTTAGCTGTGACTTGTATTTTAAGCGCGGAAATGAACATGTACATGTTAATAGAAATGCTTTAAATTGCCAAAATCGCTTAATTACACTTATCCATAGATAAATGTACATACCATTCGTGCGCATTCGCGCGAAGGAAATTTTCGTTTATTTATATTAAAATACTTTAAAATACTACTATTTAAAATTGAAGATTTTTGAAAAGTTAAAGATCAGTGTAATAATAAAACAATTACTTATAACTTACTCCTTGTTGATTTCGTAAATACATTTTTTTAAACTGCAGTTTTGCTTTCAGGATAGCAAAAGAGATAAGCGAACGTGAAGACTTGAGACTTATCTTGATGCATTGCTTGAAAGTTTTAGAATCCAGAAAGGTTTGTATTTCAATATTTTTTTTCTAAATTTTTTTTCTTAGACCATATACTTTTAATAACAATACTTATTTATGTGTTTATAACAGCAAAACGAGAGCCCGCTTCCATCATCCAACATAAGTAACAGCTCAGATTCTAGTGACGACGAATCTGAAGCCGGCGGTCAAGACAATGCGACATCATCGATGCTCCACATTGCAAATGTCAACGCTAGTAATACGATGCCGGCGACTGCAGCAGCAGCGGATTACGTTGAAGCCTCCTCGTCAGCGCAAGCTTATAACTCGACACCTCCGCAATACTTGATGGAACAATCCGATTATCCTGTTAGCTTTTTTGATGTATTAAAATAATTGTAGTTCTATCATTTGCTTTTATAACTCGAATAATTTATTCTTTCAGGATACAACTACAATTGAGAATGCTGCTATTTCTATGTCATCCGTGTCATCGAGTACAGCGGGCAATAATGACCATTTCGAAGCCGATCGATCGAGACAAGAAAATTCTAATAACAATCATCAGGTTTGTTATACATATGCCTAAATTTATATATACATATTAATTTTAAGTTTATATCATTACAGTACCTAAGCTACAATAAATATAAACCGACATTAAATTTTGCGTAGAATATAAGAATAAAAATTATTTTTTTAAAAAGAAAAAAATATAACTTGTTTCAATTTTAATCACAGTCCTTCCGTCTGGACAACGAGGAAAATGCAAACGGAGAGCACCTTGACGAAGACTTTCTGTCGGAAGCCGGCGCTGCCGCAGCAGCCACAGGATCCCCATCCAGTCGTACCCTTGATAACAGTGAGCTATCACTTGACGATTTTGAGGACGAACGTGGCGAGTTCGTTATGTTGGACCGCTCGCAGAACTCGCCAACGAACCAATGGTCACCCCAACAGGAACAGCAATACCGACGCAGACGCTCGCGCAACTGCATTGTCGGTTCTAATATCGAGCAACTGCAGAAATAGCTCGCCAGGATCATCTCCTTTGTCGTGCGCAGGGAGTAGTGGAGTGTATCTTGAATTTTACGTTCTTTATTGGCTTAAAGAATATAAACACGCAGTATCGAAATTGTTTTATATAGATTTACATTTCTGTGGGTTAAAATTTATTTTTCTAAAATTGTAAATACTAGATTTTACGAATTTCTTTTGTTCTCAGAGCTAAATAGATCGATACACGTAGGAGATTATTTTTTTTTAAGTTTTTTTTCTGTAAAGAGATCGATTCGAAATTCACGGTTTCTCGATGGAATTGTCTATATAGTGTCTTAAAAATGTGATCAATTGTAAGGTTAATTTTTTATTTTTTTAGGTAGGATAATTTTTCTGTCAATTTCCGCTTACGATATAAGTAGGATAAATTTTACTTTATAGCAGTCCAATTCTAAATTTCGTTTTTTATCCGAACTAAAAACTGAAAATATATTTTGGAATTATAATAATGAGCTTCGTGAAAAATTATGTTTTAAATTGATGCAGGATTAGTTTTTCCTTCCCTAAAATAACTCAACTGACTGAAAATACTTACATTAATTTTAATGGAAAATTACAATATAAGGAATTTTTAGAAAAAATAATTATTAATTAATGTCGTAAATGTAAATGTATTAATTCTAAAAAAAGAACACAGTAAAAGTCATAGCTATTTTAATTTAGATAGAGAGATGTTGCAAAATTTTTTTAGTGATCTTTATTAATTTTATGTTTTGAAATTTAGATTTAAATTAGAAACTAAAAAATTAATATGTAAAAAGAAATTTTCTTATTTTATATCAAGATTATCGTAGTGTCATAACTAAAATTTATAGAAATCTTTCTTAGATTGTAATGTGTACTTATGTATAAGTATCTCATTTTACTAATATTTACAAATATAACTAGAGAAATTGAATTATTCAATCATTCTTAATAAGTATTCAAGTAATCACCAATTAAAAGATATGTTTCTTTTGAAGTAAATAATAAGTATTTTTAATTGGACAATATTTAAATTTGAAAATCAAACATACTTTCAGAAGTAAAAAATAAAAAAGAAAAAAAAAACTAATAATCTGTAATGAAAAGGACTTATAGGCAATGTAGTTGTAACTTAAAAGACTGTAATAAAATTAAATAAAGGTAAAATGTATACAAATGAAAACGAGATTTTTATGTACAAAAGTAAATATTTATTTAGTATTACCATAAGTCAAAGTGAACACCTTAAACACTAGCCTACTTTATAAATGCGTAACATTTAATACGCCTTATTGGTTCGTCATCTGTGAGTAAACAAAAAGGCCTTCATCAGAAGATATTACTACATAATAATTGATGTGTACACAATTTTAAAAACAAAAACTAAATATTTTACTTTTCATTTGACAAATTAAATGATTTCATCTCAAATAGTTTTAATTAAATATAACTTTGTTTATAGATTTTTGGTTTATAACAAGAATTGTCTACTTAAATTAAAAACAGTCTTGTCATTTTAGACTTTTTTGTCCAAGTGTGTACACATGAAACAATGTTAGTTAACTAGGCAGTTAAAATTCGGCCTCCTCACTGTCACTGACTGTTTGACTCAAATGAGTACTCTGCCTATAATGATGATAAGAGGAACACCCATGGGTCAGCAGCAGCATATCCTCCAGCTCCTGGCATCTGCTAGCACTGTTGTTTTTTGACAGGACCACTGACTGTAATTTAATATTACCTGTCATCACTGTCGGCTGGCAGACCATATCAAAGTCAGCAGCAGGGCTCAAGCATAATAATGGCGGCTCATGGTACATCTGGGCCAGTCCATGCTCTTCTGTCCAGAAGCAGTCTCCTGCACCATTGTAAAGACGTTTGTTACCACCGCCTCTGAAAGCAAAGCCACTTGACTTATCGGTTGCGGTTCATACAGCAAAATGATTTTTCTCATCGTTCGATCCCTTGGCTCGCTGTGCCTCTAGACCATGGCTTGTAAAACTTTTCATTGCTTTTCCGACTGTGATGAGGAATTATATAAAGAATACATGCACATTATTAAACTCAATTTAAACTTGTTTTATTCTTAATACTTTTCATGTATAATCTAAAATGTATGTGCATTCTTTATAATATTAAAAAATGATTGCATATTGTGAAAAATTTGATAAAACATTCAACAATAATACCTGTTACTGAAACTTTTCAATACATCTACATATTCGTTTTTTTTATTAATAAATTTTTTAAATGAAAAAGAAGAGTATAGATTATTTTTGAATGTTTATTTATTGTCTTTTAAATAATGATAAATTTTTCATGCTTAAAAAAAAAAAAAATAGTGATCACAAGTCAATTAAAAGCCTTGCAAGAAATTATCATGAGAGTATCAAAGCTTGTTCAAGTATTTTAAATATTTAACAAATTAAAAAATTAATTATACTGAAGTTATCACTGTTCATAAATATTACACAAGCTCCATTGTTTCGTACAATAACCATTGTTGTACGATAAAAATGTTCGCAGTCACTGTCTACTCGCCATGTCAACAAATTTTAATGTGATTTAAAAAAAAAATAATACCGTTATCAAAATAATAAAAAAATTAAATAAATGAAAACGCAAATTTGAAGTACGAAGACTTAGGAAAAAAAATGTGCACGAATCTGCTCTTGGCCGCGACGTGGAAAACCGCGTGCCCGAAAATAAACGCACCCTTCTCTCCCGCGGGAGTTGCGCAACGTATGAACATATTATATATACGACGCGCACCGCGACGGAAAACCCGGTCAGTGGCGCGTGCACGCGATTCGCGCGTCCCAATCCAATTTCCGCTGCTGTGCATATACATGTATGCATGTGACATCGTTTCGCGCACGCATATATATATACGATGCAGTATACTGTTGAATGAAAAGCTACGCGCATGGTTTTATCTATTTTTAGAGCGATGGGATAGAGAAGGGAAGACAATTAATAGGCAATGAATAGTTAAGTGATTTTGTCATTTTTCGGGGGGTAGTTTAGCATTTCAAAGGCTTTGGGTCAATTAGATTCTGAAGGATTGTTGAGAGGCTCGTTGAGCTGTTTTTTTCGTAAGTGGAGCACGAGTACAAGCTTTGATGATGGCTCTCAGTCTTAGTATACGCAGCCAAAGCGTTAGGATAAAAAAAAATGTATAAAAGCTGCGAAATTTTTCGTAATTTTATAGATTAAAAGCCAATTGTGCAATGGGAGATGATTTGCTATTTTATATATGTAAATATGTATGTAATATATTGTGTAAAAATCAATGACTGTATACAGCTGTTAATATATTGGAGACAAGGAGATGAATAATTTGACATAAAATATTCTAGTTAATTTTGATTTTTTCTCCATCAGATATTTACTTAACAATATCATCACTAGACTTTGCTGTTATCAAACTTAACCCATTTGAATCTTAAAGTCAGCTTGTCTACTCTTAAAACTCATAAAAAACGTGAAGTTTACGAATAAAAATTTAAATTAATTGACAAGTTTCAAATTGATTAATTAATCTTGCAAAGACTTTAAAATCCAAAGTTCGTCCTCTCCACGTTTCCTAACCTCACCTAACCTCACTCTTATCCTCACCTTCTCGGAACCGCTTGAACCTGGGCATATACGCCTGAGGAATATCCAACTCTTCGCCAGCGAAGCTCCTCTTCTTCCCGCCAAAACCATTCATCATCATCCTTTCTCCCATCGTCATCTTCCTATCATCATATCCCTCGTCGACATCCATACCATTTTCCTGTTGTTGTTGATGATGATGATGATGGCCGTTAACCATAGTCTGCTGATGCTGTTGTTGCTGCTGCTGCTGTGACGATGCTGAAGTAGCTGTTTGTGCCGGCGGCACGTAACCGTAGTAGCCGCTCGACGATACGAAGTGGTGAGTGTTTACCGGCCCGCCGCACTGCGCCGCCATCTTTGTTGTCTCACGCACACACTGCTTATATTATACACACACACACTCACGTACTTCACGTATATATATATAGATATATACACGATTGCGGAGGTTATAAACGTGTGCGTGATGTAAGCGCGGGAGAGTGTGCGCGTCTGTGCCCGTTTTTTTCTCACACTACTACTATCAAACACGTACACAACCGCGCTCGATGTACGTATTCGTACTATGTATACTATACTATATACACGAACACACGGACAAGATACGTCGGCGACGTCCTTGCACGCACGCGAATTTCCAAATTAAACACGCGTGCGACTTGATTAATAACGTAATATTTCCTTCTACAGCACACTGAACAATACTACTATTGAACTCTCGACGCGTGTCACGGTTTCAGCGCACGTTTTTTTTTATATATATAATATATATACTTATGTATATATATATATACCACACACGCGCGCGCGTTATCCCTCTCTAAAAAAACTAAACACGTGCTCGAAAATTAGCACCACAACGTGTTTATAAACACGATATATATTAATATATCGTTGAAGACACACGCACGCTTAACGTTACGCGTGTTTGCTGCTGCTGCACTTGCGCGTAACGAGAGCGAGAAAGAGAGAGAGAGAGAGCGTGGCGAGTCGACGTAGCGTCGGCGACCGGTGCAGCGGCGAAAGTGAAACGAAACCGCGCGGCGCGGGTCAAGACAAGACGCGCGCGCGCGGCGGCCGGCGTCTATAGCGCTCAGGTATATAGATATATATAAGTATAAATGGAGGGGGAATGTCAGCGACCGTCAAGCGAAGAGAGCTGGAAAGCGGCAACAAGCACCGCGCAAGCGGAGCGCGGGCGTGATTCGTTTGTTCAAGAAAGGTACATCACACACTTTTTTTTTGTCTGGATTTTTGGTGGGAGAGATGCGCGCAGGATGGTAATTATAGTAATGATTCGTATGTTTGTATATGCTGGCGATGTGCCAGGAGGGGGATTTCACGGGGTGATGTCATAGGGTCTACGGGTTGTCATTGCAAAAAGATGTTCTGCGATTATAAAGGACGGTTGATGGAACAATGGGGAAAGGGGATTTTTTTTAACGGGAGTTGGGTTTGGATGAACGGTTTTGTTGAAGGTTCGTTGACATGATGGATATATACTTGGAAAGGTGCGTGTGAGCAAAGATGTAAGTTCACTTGTTTATAGCCTGAGAAATGTAAGTATAAATGCGGAAGTGAATTACTAGCGTGCGTGATGCATTTTCGCGGTAAGACCGTAATAGCGAGTGGTAAAAGTATTTCTTTGCTATAGTTTTCATACGATTGTAAAATGATAAATGTCAATGATCTTATGAATTTTCCAACATAAGAACTTGTGAAAGCTTTGTTATATTAGAATTAAGCAAAACTTTCACTTATTTTGTATTTCATTAAAAGTTAAATCTAAGAAGTTGCTAATGATAGACCTTGTATTTCTACGTTGCATGCTCGACATTACAAAAATAAATAACAGAAAATTTTCCATCATGACTTTCTAGCAGTTTTGCAGCAGCGGATAATATAGTTCGGAAATTTTCGTGACCGTCAGATAACCCAGCGAGCACTGCGCAACTCCGCGAAAGCGCATGCGTCGAAAGCAGCGCGCGAATATTTAAATGTCTGGAAATTGTAACAATATTCTAGGGCATTTGTATATTTTTAATTAATTATATCTTTTAAATAAATCATAAAGCACGTACATATAACATGCAATTACTATTATATGCATAGAATCGTAATTTAAAAAAACGTAATTGAAAATATTATATAGTTCGACATTCAAATTAGAAAACAGCTATCAGCGCTCCCATACGATAAAAACTGTAATCGCTAGAACGAAGAAGCATATACTGAATTCTAAAAGCTAGAATACTTAGAAGATCACAACAACACGAATCTGCATACATCATATCTACTTTGGCGCTTGACGGAAGCGTTCTCTATATAATTATATTTAGCGGTGATTCGCAGTTTCAGTTCGAAGGATAGCCTCTTTCAAAACTACCCGCGCGCGTTCAGCCATTCTTTTTTTCTCCAAGTGAGGAAATAATGCGTAAACGAGCAGAATTGCATGAACGATATGTTGTTGATATGTGTGTTGCGGTATAGCGTGAAAATAATTTAAAACAACGACGTATTTGTTCAGTTGTATCTTATATTTAGCGGTGTTACCGCGGTAATTAAGATAGTCGCTTTGCTATTTTATTATATCGCGCAAGGTACACCCGCATGCACGAAGTATTGCCACGATAATTGTGAGACTGATAATTATGTATACATATTCGCATATATATGTAGTTAAAAGACTATTGTCAAGTTCAAAATAAATGCGATGTCTTCGCGGAAAAAAGATATCGAGTGAGTTTATTTTTGCACTTATGAGAAAATTCATGCAAATCGATTAGTGCCCCACGTTGTGCATCTAACGCATTCGATTATATAGTTTTCGTATTTTTAATTTTATGACAAATGACGATTGCTTATTTATCTTACTCGCGATTTGCTTTGATTGAGTTTTGTTAGTTTGTTGCCGGACGATGGCGAAGCGGATGGCGTTTTATATGGTTGCGCATACGAATGACTCAAGCGCCAGAGTTATTATCGGGAAGCCAGGCGATAGTAAGTTTATGATAAATGGTCTAACAAAAACAGATGAGGCTATGCGTTTTGGTTTTGGCGAATTGTAATTTGCGATGTAGCTTAATTTTTTTTAAATAGGTATATGATATATTTATAAAAGAAATAGTGTTTTGATTATCTAATTTCGTTTACCCTTTTCACTGTTTATTTAAAAGATTTATTTTGTTAGAAGAAAACCCTTAAAACGTACGAAATTAATTGTATCAAAAGTTCCTCGTTGATGATATCAAATTTGCGCATAAGCAAATAATATGTTTCGAGTATATAGTGAGGCACATTTTGTGTAATTTGGTCAATACACTATTACACACTTTCCTTAAAAAAAAAAACAATACACTGCCATAACTAAAGCCCATTCAGCAACCACGTAGTTATATCTAGCTCTACTTCGATATTTCGCCATCGTGCTATATAAGATTAGCTTCGACGTTTTATAACGTATAGGGATGCCGAAAATATCGATTTCCCAAGGCTCGAGGAAATTGTAAAGTTAACTTCACGAAATAAAATCATCTTCCTTATAATATAGACACGTGTACATGTATATAAGTCTACATAGTATAACCGCGAATATAATTCAATTTATCATCGTTAAACATTGTTACGCGACGATTGCTCTCTTTCTATTCCAGGGTCGCCACGAGATTTATTATCGGCAGCCCATGGACGTGAAATCCACCGGACCATTAAATTACCTCCCATATATATATAAGTACGAATGTTAATCGATTCCCGGTCTATAGGGGTAATCAGGTGGGTGACGATTTACGATGGTTCTTCGCGGTTATATAGGATAAGAATATACGAACTGATTGCACGAGAAACGAACGAGTCAGAACATTGTAAAGAAAAGGGAGAGATAAAGACAGCGCGCAGGCGTTGGTTTCGCTTCGGTGGTATATACGATAGCGAATCGAGCGACGCGATTAGAGCGAAGTTATGAGGTTGAAGTTTCAGGGATAATCTGTTGTCGCAAGCGTTATTACGACGGTTCACTGTTCGAAGCGGTCGTTTTGGTTGCTGGAAAATGCTTTGCACTTTATTTAGTCGCAACAGTAGTAATATAAGATGCAACAAAGTGTGTGTGTGTGTGTTTTTTTTAAATAATGTAAGAACTTTAAAATAGTTTTAAAAATTGAATAAATCAATAACAAATTTTTACTTAAAAACATTTGTTTTCTTTAAAGGAAATTCTAACTAATCGTGGTTCAAAATTTCACTGAAAGAATTAGTTATTAATTTAAATTCCTATAAGTTGTTAGATCGCTTATTAGAAAATAACATTTTTTTCACAAATAAGGTATAGCTTAGGCTAATCTCTTACTCTCTAAAGTTGAATTAGTGAAAAATCCACTAAAGATTAGTGAAAATTGCTCCACTGAAACATTAGTGAATATTCATCAATTCTTAGTGGAAATATAGAACTATCCACTAATTAAAAAAGAGGAGTTTCACTATTTTGAATAGTGGATATTTCCTCACTAAGAATTAGTGAGTATTTGCTAGTGTTTCGGTGGAGCAATTTTCACTAATCTTTAGTGTATTTTTCACTAATTCAACATTAGAGAGTTTCACTTTCGCTAATTATTTAAAAAATTTAAGAGCCTTTCAGAGTAAACTGAATCATATTTTTAATCTTTCAGAAAAACGAAATAATATATATTTTTAATAATCTTTCCACCTGCAAGCGAGAAAAATAAATGATTCACCCTTATCATATTTCGTTAATCCAATGGCATTATTTGTTAAAACAATCTTGACAAATTTCACACCTTCTCAAATCTCAAATCATATTTTCTAATAATTTGACGAATTCGGTGGATTAGGTGAATTATAAAATGTATTTTATTTTTGTAAATTTCATTAAAAAAAATCATGCTCGCATCACTGTTAATTAAATTTCTTAACTTATATATTTCGACTGTAAATTAAATACATACTTTTGTACAAAATTTTAAAAAAAGCAACTTTCATAATAACGTAGCGTTCATTCTCAAACAAATAAAAATGATTTATAAAGTATACTTTTATCACATTTAGAAGCTGTTGACGTTGCGGTTACTCAAACTGTCGTATATACGCGGAGATGGAGAACTAGAAAAGTAGTGACCGAATTAACTTAGTAACCAAATAATACCCCAAGTTATCTTATATTAATTTTACATCTTCTATACATATTTCAAAGTGGCTTTCATTCCCGAATAGCGTTATTATTATAATAATTAAAAGCAAATCAGCAACAATAACGAGTCATTGCTCCTATACCACATGCCAGAACCAAATTCTCGATCAACCCCACATTTTTGTATATAGCCCTATACTAAAATATAAGTACCTTATAGGTACACTATACTATACTATCGATCAGACCGCACCACGTCTACCTACCACTGCACCACATGTATAAGTACGCATCATCACGCACGTAAACGATCGCACGCGCATATAAAACCCTATATACATATATATGTTCCATTCACGCTCGGCCGCGCGCATACTCGCGTATCTTTTATAAGTAAGAACTGCGCATGACGTAATAAGCCCCCGCGGTTAATACACGCGTGCGAGTCAGTCAGTCGGTCGCTCGCAGCCGCGCGAGTGAGTCGTGTATTGTGCTTTTTATTATTATATAGGATATATATATATATACACTGCCGTGTGTCTGCTACCGCGCGTGTGATATTATTATACCACTGTAGTGATCTTGGTGCGCGTATGTATATATGTGAGAGACGAGGAGGAGGACGAAGTGAGGTTATGGAACCATGTAAACACTAGTGGATGAGAGTTTCTCGCGTGAAGGTGCTTTTAGTTGTGGTTTTTCGTGATTACTCGGGTAGGAGAATCATAAAAGCGGCAAGATGGTGTTCGAATCCATCGTCACCGAGCTGCTTAACAAGGTGCTGGGGGAGTACATCGAGAACCTCGATTACAAGCAGCTCAAGCTCAGCCTTTGGGGCGGTAATATTCTTTGTCATCGTCTCTTTATATATGTACACTGCGGTGCCTATACATACATGTCACACGAGTTGTCGTCGATGTATACATCGGAACACGATTGTCTTCTCCTTGTCGTCGTCGTTTTTCGCGTTGAGGTTATGTTTACGTCCACCCACACCACCCAGCTGTCATCGTTATGTAAAGTATATTATAAAGTAGAGCTTTCGTCGCTCGACAGGGATTTGCATATTCGCGTATTATACGATTTATATATTACTCCGCATCGGCGGTGTAAGGATAAAATCGATCGAATCTCGTGCGGTATCTTTACTGTTTATATAGTGGCTCTCTGCAGTCTGTGCAATATATACACACACACACAAGAGAGAGATAACTTTTCGTTGAATTTTTTGATCCCCACGTACGGTAAACAAGGTTGATGTTTGCTCTATAAGTAGATTATATATAGATGAGAGGTACATAAAACGTGAAATGTATATGAGGGATTAAGTGGTATATAGATCGGAATGTTTGTGTTTTTGTTTTTACTCGTGGGATATTTAACAAAATTATATTTGCTAATGAAAAATAATAAACATTGTTTATTGCAAACGGAGATGTATAATAATAATATTGTCAGTGATAAGGATTATCGATTAAATATCTGTTAGAATACTTTTATTTATACGAATGTTATTATTACTCACGTTTCAATCGGGTACGTCGAGTTGATCCGATTCGACGCAACAACATTTGATAATAAAGACACATTCCTCCCGCGTTTATTTTGGGACGTGAATTCACGAAATAAATATCCAAGTTTACAGCCGGTACCTACGGTATTATACGTGGCTGCTGAATAATTTTGTATATCAAAATTACGCTTCAATTTTTCATTCAACATGTGTTTTACAACGTAATAATCTAATCATTAATATAATTATTTCATTACTTTCCAACCATATAGGGTGCCTGCACCAGTATCCGACCAGTCACCACTTATGAACATTTCCTTTAAATTTATGAAAATATTAAGCTTTCTATGTATTGTTTATCTATAACATGACGATAATTTTTGAATCATTAAAAATTTCTATTTCATTTTATATAAAAAGATTCTGCATAAAAGAAATTATCTTGTTATGAATTAAATCATAACATCGCCGCTACCTATTAAGTGTTTATTCACCATGGCGAAACGTATTCATTCACTGGCGAAACGTATTTATAGTATATTAAGATTGCGGTGTTCATTTACTAATTTGTGGGAGATATTTCTACAGATTTTTATATTAAATGAAATTTTTACTGTGATTCTTTATTCACAATTTGCTCACCGACGTAAAGTTTGAACATTTTAGAATATACATTTCAAAAGGGATTTACTTTTAATCCATTTTTAAACCACTTAACAAAATAACAAAAGTTACACAATTTCCTTATTCGTTCATTTACCTGGTGAAGTCACCCTATAGGAACTTTAATTCTACCCAAAAGCACTATACATCCGTATATCTCCCCTGTATCACCTAAGAAAAGCTCACACACGCAGTACTTTTCATCCAAAAGCTTTTTATAATTTTCATCGATCGACCAAACGCACCCACCGAGATATGCAAACACGCGCCCGCGTATATATATATATATCTATATATATATGTGGGTGCGCGTGTCCTTATTGCTTCCGTGCACGTGTACTTACACCCGGTACACGTAGGATATAGAGTATAATGTATATGTGTGTGTGTATGCGTATGTCGTACTGTATATCTATGGGCCACTGGCACGCGACGTGGACGAAATGCAGTCAATTAATTACCTACTTTACGGGAGGGAATCTGGCTTCTTATTTCGGCCGATGACGTCAGGTCATTTTATTTTACGGATGGAATTAAATTTTTCGGCTGTTTCTTCGGTTTTTTTTTATTTCTTTTTCCTTTTTTATCATCGAAAGAGCCAAGGACCGTGTCGCAACCGGAATCCCGAAAAGACGATGGTTCGCTCATTTGTGTGTATATTATGGTAATCATATTGTACCTATATTAATATATGCATTTCGCAGGTCGCGCGTAATTATAAATTATATCCTCTATTACTGTTGTTATTATAAGCGTAATATGGTAAAGGTACACACGCCTTTTTAGATTTTTCTTGATATTTTATATAGGTATTGTGAAAATGTGTTTACTTTCTCTCGCGTATGTGAGTGTGGTGACGCAAGATTACGATGACATTGGATCTAACGATATATAATGTGATTCCGAGTATAGTAGGTATACACGAGGTTTTGAAAAATGAATATTCATAACATTTGGCGTGGTCGGCAAAAGAGAGATATAGCGAGGAGGGACAAAATATTTTTTAATCAGAATTTGCATAGACAGGATGCCCGCGCATAAGTAGAGTCATTTTTATATCAGAGTTATTTTTAGATCGTACTATAACTTACTTAAGCCTAAATTTTTGAGATGTGTGAAAAAACTTTTTTTTCTTTTTTTTTTTCATTTCATAAGTTTACGAAGTAAAACGTTGGTGTGCTCTCAGTATATAAATAAACTATCTAACCGAAATAAAAGGTTGAGAAATAAATATGGATTTCAAACAAGCGAATATAACGCGAAAATAAATTTTGACAGATTATATGAAGAAATATATACGAAAGCTTTTTTATTTGACACTCTAATTGGGGCCAACGTTTTTCCTCTTTCACAAATCTTTACGATTCTCTAAATTAAAAAATAGAAAATTTCAGAGAAGAAATCCCGATTTCCAAACGAAAAAAAACTGCTAGACAAATATCACACTTGCATAGTGAAGTGTATATGTTAAAATTTCAAAATACTTCGCAAAATTTTTACGTACGTATACTTCTATAGCCAAGCGCGCGACGTATAAGTATGTGAACACAACAAACGCGGTACGTGAAATAAAGATTCTCCTCGTTACGACACGTGCGCGAGTCTAATCCGACGACACAAAGCACAGCACGAAGTGATTCACTCATTCGCAACGACAGACGTAAATATAGAACAGGCGATGATATCAGCCGATATATAGAGTAGTAAATGTTCGTGTAGACATGCAACACGGTGATAATTGGTTTACATGAGGAGATGCCTGAATATTTTTTTTGTTGACGCGTGCAGGGTGGTCCTCATACATTTTTAGAATGGAGCAGATGGGTTTATGTATGGAAATTAGTTACGATGTTTTAATAATTTTGTTCAAACCAAATGTTTCCTTTTACACAATTATATATGCATAATTGAGGAAAATACTTTCCGCTTTGTAATATTTTTTCAAAACCCTGGTGATATGTGTTTTAAAAGCTAATGTCGATAAACTTTTATGGCACTTTATTTTTAGAAGTGACGTAACGGCTGTCATCTTGGCCATTAAAAACAGAAAAATAGAACGTATCTTCAATCCAATCCAGTCTGTTTTTTATTAATTTAATTTACAAAAAATATACATTGTAACTTTAGTAAGTGATAAAATAACGTCTGAAATTACCCGATCCAATTACCCATTCGCTTGGAAATTAACATTTTACACAACCTGTAATTACGCTAATCTCTCAAAAAGCCTTCCTTCCGTACCGCAACTTTTGAAAACTAGGGTATCGAGGTTACGAGTTTATAGTTTGTCGGTGATGCACAGGCAGGCGAACGGACGATTTTGACATTTCGCGTGATGAAATATACCGGCACGAGCGTCTTTGATGATGGCAGTTGTAGCTTTTATATGATCACAACATCGATTGTCAACGTCATTCTTCTTTTTTAAAAAGATTTTTCGCGTAGTTCTGGCATTGTGCCGTTTCATGAAATAATGGTTTGCTATTTTCCTTTTTTCTTTTTCAAATTTTATTATGGTTTTTGAGACTGATATCTGCAAAAATTACGTTCCGTTCTGTTTACGTCGGCGCGTTCGATATTAAATATCGCTTCTCTGATTTTCTCTTTATTTAGAAGCGAATATAAACAAGGCGGAACGAAAAGAGGAAGAAAAAAGGTCGAGAAAATTAAATCCGCATAGAACGTAGAAAAAGTAAAAAAGACGATAGTATATAGGCAATCAGTGAATACAGTCCGCTGTATATTCATACGTAATCTCATTACAATTTATTTTTTTCTATTTTCGCAGGAGATGTAGTCCTCACGGACCTTCGGATAAAGGAGAGTGCGCTGGATATGCTAGATTTGCCTATAAAACTCGGATATGGTCGATTAGGTAATTTAACATTATATGAATAATTTGAAAAATCATGGAAAAAGAATATTTTCAAAATAAATGTTATTAAATTAAAATTTTTTTTATTATCTAGGCAAACTGGTATTGAAGATTCCTTTCAAGGATATGTGGAATGGTCAAATAGATGCCATAGTCGAAGAACTTTTTATCCTTATAGTACCAACTAGTCAAGTACAGTATGATGCAGAAAAAGAGGCAAAGAATGAATTGGAGGCTAAGCGAGCTGAGATCGCTCGGGTGGAAAGAAATAAACAGCTGGCAGAGATGAAAAGTAAATATTGGTTGCTTAGACATAAGTAAGTGCAATGTAAACATTGTTAATTAACCTTATATCTTTGTTTACCTTTTTAAAGATCAAGAAAAGGTGGATGATTCCATGATGGAGAAACTCATTGCTCGAATGATCAAAAACATACATGTAGAAATCAATAGAATACATGTGAGATATGAAGATCACGTAACTTTCAAGGAGTATCCATTCTCTGCTGGTTTTACTCTCAATCGTTTTGCCTTGGAGAGTTGTGATACTGATTGGTCGACCACTGGCAACCTGAAGGATATGTATGTTATTCAACAGATTTATAAAGTAAGAATATACTATTATACATAATATACTTATTTTGTACATTATAATTCATTAAATTTATATTTCTTATTATTTATTAGTTATGCACAATGGATGGTTTGGCTTTATACTTGAACCCATCTGCGAAACAATTCAGCACAGAACCAGTAACAAAGTATTTGCAAATATTTTCTGAAAGCATCGCTACTGCTGATCACGTACCTGAAAATTATCAATATTGTAAGTTTTAATCACTCTACTTATAGATAAATACTTTTACAATATCATCTAATGCACATTTTTATTCTCCAGTACTTGGTCCAATTAATGTAAAGGCTAAGCTTAAGTTAAACCCCAAGCCAGAATCTGACGGTAGCAATTACACAATACCAAAAGTTTTCCTGGACCTGGAAATGCAGAAATTAAGGGTTGGACTGACAAAACGACAATATCAGACTCTTATGCAGATGGGAGAAGGCTTAGAACAAGCGAGAAACGCTGCTCCTTATAGAAAATACAGGCCAAACCTATCTTCTTATCGTGGTCATTACAAAGAATGGTACTTTCTTTTAATTTAGATAAATAGAAATGAAACAAGTAGAAATAAAAGCATAAATAAATAATCATTTGTTTGAAGGTGGCGATTTGCATACACTTGCATTTTGGAAGAACAGGTAAGAAGATCTCAACGAAACTGGGACTGGACTCATATGAAGTGTCACAGGGATACATGTAGAAGTTACGCGAAGATCTATCAGTCAAAACTAACGGCAAAGAAACCGTCGGCGGAAATCGAAGAACAACTAACTGAACATGAACGAAAATTGGATATTTTCAATCTCGTTATTATCCGACAACAAATAGAAATGGAGGTAAATATTGGGTGTACAATTAACTTTTGCATACATTAGATATCACCTTCTAAACGTGAATGCTTATTTCATTAATCTGATCATGTGCAGGTTGAAAAACTGATAGAAAAAGAAAAGAATCTGCAGGCAAAGAAAGGATGGTTCGGCTTCCTCTGGGGAACACCAAAGGAGGAAGAAGTTCAGGAACTGAATACAGCAGCTGCTATAAGTATATACAAATTTTTTAAAGCATAATTCATAAAAATATTATTTACACCATTTGTTTATTGGTTAAATTAAACTATTTTAGTGAAAAAGTTCGAGGAGGCAATGACGCCAGCCGAAAAGGAAAAGCTTTACCGAGCTATAGATTACCAAGAGAACAGCACTCCGGCGCATTTCCCTGAAACTTATGAAATGATTGATACAAAGTTCTTCCTGCATGGTCTTGAAATTCTGTTATTAGATACCGATAAGGAGAATCCTCAGGTGTTAGCTTTACAATTGGATGGAGTTAAAGCTGGCTTTAAATCCAGACCAGCATCCAATGGAATTCTGTTAGTATTATTATTTTCATTGAGAATATGTTAAACATGTACTTAGCAAATATTGAGCAAATGTTTATTATGCATTTTTAGAGTCTCAACCTCGATAAACGATCTAAAACTACTTGGTGTGAAGCAAGGAGAAAAAGTGCCTTCGCTGTTCAATGCAGACAAAGGTCAGAACCGAGACGCGATACTGTTCTCCGTTTCCTATGAAAAAAATCCACTAGATAAACTATGTGGTGACAGGGTCATCGTTAAATCGACCTCTGTACTCATAGTTTACGACGCCCAAACTATTATCGAGCTTATAAAAATGTTTAAAGTTCAGAACGCATCAACCTTAAACCAGTGAGTTTTAACTCTAAAATCTTGAGCTTCGATATACCTGTGCCTTTATTTCTAACGTCTGATTTTCATTTCTAAACAGGCTACAAGCCGCAGCACAAGAACGACTCGACAGTTTAAAGGAAGTCTCAGCCTTGGGTCTGGAGTACGCGATTCAGAAACACGCCGCCTTAGACATCCAGGTGGATTTGAAAGCCTCACAGCTGATCATCCCTTATGGTGGTTTGTACAACGGCAACGAGAGCTTGTTTGTCCTTAATCTCGGAAGTTTAAAAATGCATACGTTAGAGAAGCCGAAAGGTGATGATGCACAGCTAAGTGTTAAACAACTCGTTAACATGGGAAAATCCGAGGAGGATATACTGGCGCATCTCAGGCAGTACAGTTACGATAAGTTTGTTCTGGAAATTGTTAATTTCCAGGTAAGTGTTGATTTTTAGTTGTAGAATACATGAGAGGTTTTGGGTTTGATTTTGGGATTTTTTTCAATGTCAGGCGCTTATATCACTTGCGAATGAAGATTGGAGAACCGCTTTAACGAACGAAATCAGCCCGATAAAAGTTATACAGCCGATGACGTTGGAAGTACAGTTTCATAAGTGTTTGATCATGGATGATCCTTTGTTACCAAAGACGAGGCTCATCGGTAATTTACCATCTGTAGCGATCAATATCACAGGTACTATTATATATATGATAATAGTTTTTAAAAATTTTATTTGAAACTATTTAACAATAATGATTGATAACTCCAGAAACTCGTTTGCTTGAGGGTCTTGCTATTGCGCAAAGCATACCGTTACCGCAGGAAGACGAACCTAAAGAACTTGCCAGAGTGTCAATGGTAAAAAAACCGAATGTTTCGTAAAAGTATGTAATTTTGTGACTTTGTTTAACAATCTATTTGTTTTACTGCAGTCGAAGTCAACATCACAGCTGTCGTTATTCAGAGAACTGTCGAACATTCCGACTATGATGGAGAAGAAGCAAGAGGACGTTTCGAATGCTATAAAACAAACTGTCGATTTAGAGGCTAAATTTGTTATGAAAGGCAAGTCAAGATATTAACATAAACTTTTATTATTTATAGCGCGAAAGAAACTATTAACCTGTCTACTTTTCACAGAATTAACTTTATCGATATCGAAACAAGAATACGAGGCACAGGCGCTACCGTTCATCAGATTCGAGCTTCTACAATTAGAAGCAGAATTGATGCAACGATCGTTCAATCAGGAAGTAATGTTGAGATTAGGAGGCGTTCAGGTGAAGCAACACCATGACACTGGCGAGATTTTCATGATCAACACGCCCATGTCGTCCGGTAGCGAAGAGTATTTGATTGTCATTCAATTCGTTAATACAAATAAACGGTCCCCAGAATTCGCGAAACTTGGTTCCGTTTTGAATTTGCTGCAGCTGGAATTTACGACTCTCGATGTTATACTTCATCAAGAAGCTTTAATCAACTTCCTCCAATTTTTAACGAATATTCAGGTAAAGACACAATTCTTGACGATTCATAGATTAAACATGGATGAATTTTATCACTAACCTTTTGCTTACTTTTCAGGACAATATTAGCGCAGTTACTGCAAAGATCAATGAAAAGAAAACACAACAAAAGGTGAGCAAGGTCGGACAGTTGTCAACGATTCAAGAAGACACTTCGACGTTTATCAAAGAGACAATCCAAAAACAACGAAAAACTCGTAAGCATACTAATCACTATATTTATTCTTATCCTCCTTATCTTACAAATACTCAATTAATAAATTTTAGGAGTGAAAAAAGCACAAATGGAGATTGTGGACTTGAAAGTCACAGCTAAAATTGGTACGATCAGTTTAAAAATGGCGAACGACTATCGAGATATCAGTGCCTTTTATATCAGGGGTCTCGCGGCAGGCTTCATTATGAAGGCATCACACTCTAAAGCTAACGTGCATCTGAGCTCCGTAAACATCAAGGACCTCAACGCTATGTCTATTTACAGAAACGTAAGTTTTGACAAACTAAAAAATTAGGTATCAATTGGTAACAAAATGGTAATTTATTTGTAGATTGTATCGGTGGAAGGCTCGGAGTCCCTGCAGATCGAGGCGATAATGAACAACATCGAGCCTGGGGACGTGGATAAGAACAACATGTCTATCTCCATCAACATGGGCTGCCATCGTATTGTCTTCCTCAATGCCTTTGTTACTGCCGTAATGGTAAATATAAAATTCTTTCATTATTTGCCATCATGCATACCACATGCTTAAGTGTCTATTCTTCGATTCAACAGAACTTCCTGAACAACTTCCAAGCCGCGCAGCAAGCCATTGCAGAAGCGTCGGCCGCTGCAGCGGAAGCTGCGAAGACAAACATTAAAGATGTACACGAGCGTGCGACTCGTATAGAACTGTCGGTGAAGTTGAAGGCGCCAGTCATTTATGTACCGATGAATTCTAAAAGCGAGCATTGCCTCATGCTGGACATGGGTAATCTGACTGTTAGCAATGTGCTTAGGAAGCTTGAAGTCGAAACCGATTCTGGTGATTATCCTGTCGTGGATGAGATGAACGTTGAGTTGCAGAATCTAAAATTATCTAGGTGAGCATTATATACTTTTCTTCGTTCTTTTCATAGGGATGGAACTAATTATGAAAATTATGGAACTATAGTAACGATGAAATAATAATTCGAATTGCAATATATTTAAAATATTTCCTTATTATTACTAGAGAGTGAAATCGATTAATTGAAAACGTCTGTTTACTACGAATAAGCTTAAACAAATTGAAATTCATTGAAAAAAAATATTAATTTTTTTATAGAATACGAATCAATAAAGATAAGTTCATCGCGGAGAACGAGATCTTGCTGCTGCAGCCAGTGAGCTTCATGCTACAGATAAAGCGTAACCTGTCAACATCGTGGTTCCGCACGATACCCGACATCGAGATGTCAGGTCGGTTGAAACGCATCGACGTGCTATTGAACCAGGAGGATTACGCGATGATAATGGCGACGTTGAACGAGAACCTAGGCGAGTCTGTCGAAGACGGAGCGACTACGCAAGCCATTACGAAAACGGATAGGAAACCTATAACTGAGGAGTCTAGCAGGACAACGACATGTGAGTGTGATTTTTTGTGAGAGAAAAAAAGTATATCTCATTCACTATTTAATTTGTAATTAAAAATTACTGATGCAGTCAAGGCAGAAGTAGAAGTTACACCAGAAACCGATACTATCGATCTTCAGGAGCAACGCAGTGTGCAAACGACAATCAAATTTGAATTCATAATGGATAGTCTTGTTATTGAACTGTTCACAGGAGGATCAAAAATGGTAATTTATAACATTTTTATTTTTCAAATCCCGATAAGAAATTCGCGAAAACGCGTTTTAAAGAAAATTAACTAATTTTACAAGTATATTTTTCCGTTTTTTTTCTTGAAATTTTTTACATTTAATTTTTTTCTAGCTTATTTTTTTGTAGACGCTAACGATAATAATTTCTGTAAAGTAAAACGCTATTATTAATAATTCTTCCTCCCACTGTCATACTATCCTAATTTGATCTAATCATTTAAATTATGTACACACAGTTAAAAACGCAAAACTCGCCACTACACGTACCGGAGAACAGCCTGGCTAAGTTTGGCATGACATATCTGGCCCTGAAGGGTCGCATGTTCGCGGACGGTCTACTGGCGACGTCGATTCTTTTGATGAACTGTACGCTCGACGATATGCGTCATAACCGTAAGCGTGGTGGCCTCGTGCGTATTATGGAACGTACGAGCGAGGTACCGAGGTTGGAGACTGGAGAAGAAGCTGTGAAACCAGCACGCAGTATGCTCGACGTGACTGTTCGCAAGAGCCCTAATGATATGTTCGGTAAGAAACTTATATAATTGCCAATTACTGTTTTAGTATGAAGTGCCTTTATTGGCACTATTTCTATCTATTTTCTTTATACTAATGAAATGAATAAATGTTAAAAGTAAAATTTGTCAGTAGTAAATGTTCCGTATTTTTAAAATGTTTCCAAACAAAAGGTTCAATTAATAAATAATCTAACGGATTATCGCTGTATACTAAATTCTGAGTTGTATCGTCTTTATGGTTTATGACACTTCAAAAACGATATTATTGTGCAACAAAATTAAACTTATGCTGCTCTTTACAGTGGACGTCCGAGTCTTCTCGTTCAGCATCATTGTCTCATTGGATTACCTGATGAAGGTCAAAGATTTCTTCAATGTCGTATCTGAGCCATCGCAGCAAGCATCCTTACAGTCCTCGCAAAAGGCCTCGGAACAGATGCAGAAGAAGAAACCAGGTAATCAGCCTGCCACTCCTGCTCCACCCGACACGATGATGACGATCAACCTGCACATCGAGAAACCGGATATCATCTTACTTGAGGATATGGACGACATCGACTCCAATTGCATTGTTCTGAATGTAAATATACTTTTTTTTAAGAAGGTTTGCATAGTCGTTTGTATGAAAATAAAACGTTCGGGTGTTTGTAGACGGAACTGCTGATGAAAGTACGTTTGATGGGTGAGCACCAGGTCATCACGGGCTCCATCAAAGATCTGTCCATCCTCGCTGGTATTTACAATCCTGCGAAGCGTTCAGAATGGATATATCAGGTAAATTTTTTTAAGTTAATTATCTTTTTAAAAAATTCGGTTTTACGTGCCAAACATAAATAACCCGTATCCATAGGTACTACGACCGACGAGCATCAGCATCGCGGGCTCGACGCCGGAGGGCAAGGGTTTACACGTCGAGGTCTGCAGTACCGATATTCATATATCCGTGTCGCCGGGCGTAATTGAGATCCTGAACAGAGTCGTGCAAACAGTGACGAAGAAGGAGGAGGAAGACGGCGAGGTGAAGAAGCTGGAGCCTAACCACGAAGGACTCTGGTACATCACGCCGTTCAAGGAAACGGATTATTGGTTCCTCAAGACAGGTAATTATTGTTTGTCGATCGCGGATTCAAATGTGTTAAGTTGATGAATTAAGTTGATGACGAGGACGATAAATTATTAAGATGAACGTATACAAGAAGAAGTAGTTGTAGGTCGACTATGGTCAGACGCAGATTTAAAATCGATTTCTTTATAATTTTCCTACATATTTTTAATCCTATCATACAGTTTTTATAGGATTATATTTTTTGTATTTTTTACGTACAACTTTCGTTTATTTTTATTTAAAAATAGCAATTGCAGTTTTACATCGTTGACATTCCATTTTACGTAGATTATCTTATAAGCGGAATTACATTTTTTTAACACTACTGTTAAGATTTTCATCTTGATTAATTGATTTCGACGGCTTACAGAAGTTGCAATGGAAGCATCTGAGGACTTGCAGTTCTCCGACGACGAGGCGGCCACGGAAGCAGCCGTGTACAAACCAGAGCTGGCTATCGTGTCCGCGCCCACAATTCTGCTGACCCTTGAGGCCGGTGTCGGTAACAAGACGCTGCCGATGTTACTGCTCCATTTGGGCTTCCAGAGCAATGTCAGCGACTGGAGCACGAAAACGGTATACTTTTTCGCGCATTTTTTCACTACTTTACTTCTTTAGCCTTCTTATCAATAACCTATTGACTGTATAGATGAGAATTGAGTCGACAATGTCAGTGGTCATGGCGTATTACAACAGTCGTCTCGCTCTGTGGGAGCCGCTGATCGAGCCGATGGAAGCGATGAAGAACGGAAAACGTACCTCGTCACCCTGGGAGCTGAAGACGAAGATTCAATTCTACGATATCGGAACAGACACGGCTGTTTGCGCACTTAGTCCGGTTTCGGAGGTCGAGCCCGAAGAGTTTCAACAGAAGTCGAGAATGTCCATTGACATAGCCTCCTCTGTAAGATAAAGAAAATATTTGAAACGTTTTTAATATTGTTGTAAGTAAGGATTCAATTTACGAAGAAAATGACTTTTTAGGAAAACTTAGAGATGACAGTGACGAAGACGTGTTTGGACGTGCTAAAACAACTTGGCAACGCCTTCTCGAACGCCATGGAAAGTGGTACGAAGACGTCGTCGAGCAAAGTAGCCCCTTATGTACTGAGAAACGAGACGGGAATGGCCATCATTCTGGACCTCGAGAACAGTCATTTCAAAGTAGCCGTAGACGAGGAAACGCCGCAGATTGCCAATCGTGGCTCCTACGCCGAGGTTATCCTTGAGTCTGGTGCTTCCGTGGAACTGGCCTCCAAGGTCAAGACTGAAATTCATTTGCTCGAGCAGCTGAAAGCCGATACTGTCAAGGAGCGCAGTTCAAAGAAATTCGTCATTTCGGTATCTAATAATTATTATTATTTTAATTAAAATCGATCTTTTATTACCTAGCACGCATTTTCTTATACAAAGTTTTAATGTACTAGTTCAAAGACATCGAGGCGAAACTTGAAATACCGATTCTCCGCGCCGACAAGCGCTTCTACTCGCTAAAGTACCGAAAGGAGGGCTCTGAGGAATGGGGTATTATCTCGGACGTTGTCGTCGAGGAAGGTAGCACGATCGTCACTTTACGTAGTGTTCTCCAGGTTCACAATCACTTCTGCGAGCCCATCAGCGTCTACTACATGACCAAACGCGGCAACGAGGTCGAGTTAGTCGGCACTGTGCTACCTGATCAGAAGCTCAATTTGCCTCTCGATGCAGTGTACACACCGACAAATATTTACTGGCTGTTCTTCAGTATCGATGGGTAAGATTTTTGAAATATGCAGAACTATTAAGAAAAAAATCGGTTAAATATTGACTGTTTCTTAGTCAATTTTAAACAGGTTCGATGTGATTTTTAGTCATTCGATAAAATTTAAATTAATTTATTCGCTATTGTATAATAAAAAGAATACAATTGAGATTTTGTTCCATTTCGAAAACCTTTAAGTCAAAAGCTTTTTAATTAGTATATACTTAATTGTATATGTATTTTCTATCGACGTACAATTTTATAATGTTAAATTTACAGATATATGGTATCCATCGAGCCATTTATATGGAAGGAACTTCAGAAAACCGTCTCAATGACGAAACTACTCAAATGTGAAACGCGATCCAAAATGGAAACAATTGATCCGTTTTACATACAGGTAAAGCTTCCGAACGAACGATTCACTTGCTTTAGAATTAAACGTACTTACATTTGCATACACTGCCCTTTCTTAAATTGAGATTGTAAATTTTGATAACTTTTAACTACTGCTTCTTGATACTGTCTGATAACGATTGATTTGAAACTTAACGTTGTGTGCAAGCTGCAAGATAAATGTATATGAAATCGCACTTATTTACCACACAATTTAACAAATTAAATCTACAAAGTAACTCTAGCGGAAACTTTGTGTAAAAAATGTAAATATTGTAGAAAAAGTAGGAAATGTTGGAAAATGTTTTACATATATTTTATTTTTATTTGCTTTCCAAAATATTCAGAAACTTTAAAGTAAATATGACGAAATTTTAACTATCTATTAATAGCTTTACGCATAACTAATATTTTTTTAATTTCTTAAATTTAAAATGTACCTGAAAGTAACTAAAATTTTGTTATACTCTGCAAAAAAAACTAATCAATTTCCGCTAGTTGTTGTCACACATGTACACATATACACACAACTATTTTAGCAAATTGCAAAAGATAAACGAAAAGATAAAGGCAACCAATGACTTACGAATTCTAGACGCTATACGCGCTGCTCGTCGTCGCGAGCATGCTCTTTAGTAGCGACACCCTCGATTTACTGCTAAACATAATCAAACGCCACATCTGGCGCAAGCCCTGGCGTTCGTCTGGTGACTTGCCGAGGCCTCCGCCCGCCTCGCCCGTTCAGGTACGCACGAGGCGGTGGTTTATTCATTTTTTTTTTCAGTGCTCGCAGCATTTCAGTGTTCGGACTCTTTCTTCCAGGGGGCAATGTCGTGTACAGTAACGCGAAAAATGATATATAAAAATCTATACCGCGTGTAATTAAAAGGTGCTTGAGTTTGTATACACTGAAATACTTTGCGCACTGCGACGATTCTTTATAGTTTAAAAAGAGCTCTGGCTGGCATTGGTTACTTGATCCATAATATGGTTGTGCATTATATCGGTGTATAGGTAGTACGTAGACGCATGATAGCGTTGCACTGCGCAAGGTATTCCATCTTCTTACTACTTTCAACATTAGGGTCACTGCTCTGCTGCTATCGCTGCTTTCGACTAGAGTAGAACACTCAAGCTTTCAATGTCTTTCCACGACGAGTCTCTGATTCTCATTTAGATCTGAACGATAATAACTACTTATTTTGTATTACAGGTGGTTGGTGAAATCGAGCAGGTGTACTTTGAGAACACGACGCGTCATACGATGGCCAGCACGATTTACAACGTGCATCTCCATCCATCCGTTTGCCTCAAGAACTTCCTGCCCATCGACATCGTTATCTGTTTGCCTGGTAATACGGAGGAGCGTAAGGTTGAGGCCAGCACGACACTCCAAATACCTACCATTGATCCCAATCACTCAAGCATCGTTATTAAGGTGAGCAAGCAAAAGGAAGAAGCGTTGAGTTAGATTGAATATGGGGTTGGATTGGGTAGGATAGATTTTGATTGGATTATTTGTTTTTTATTTATATTGTATGTGTGATGTAGTTTTTGCTTTTTGTATATGGAGATTTATTGTCGTCAGTTGGATAAAAGTACATTTAGTTCATAAAAGTTCGTTTGACTTGAAGAGTAATATTAGAGGAATTTGATCTATTTAGTATTCAAAATCTACATATTCTATTATTTTTCCTGTTAAACATAAACAGCGGAGTCATGCTCTTTACATCTTCGAAAATAATTGTATTCTTTAAATACTATTTTTTTTAATTGATGTAGTCTATTTGAAGTTCTAGCTTGCATATATCTTCTAAAAAGTTATATTATTATGGTAATAAACATTCACAATTTATCATACAATATTTAAAAAAATATTTTCTAAAAAGAGTTAAATACCACCACGAAAACATAACTCTTTCTGTATAGAGAGCATCATTACGAATTTCTATTTAATGATTTTAGTTACCGCAATATCTGGAGAAGGACTGGTCCTGCCGCGTAGACATCACCTCGAATGCACCCGAGTTCTCCGTTTGGTCCTTCGAATCCTTCGACAGCGCGCAAAAGGTCATCATGGACTTGGGCATGCACACCTCTTACAAGCATGGTTCCATCATCATGGCTCTCTATTGTCCATTCTGGATGTTGAACAAGACTGGCCTCATGCTGTCGTATAGAGTAAGAGAGGAGCAATTTTGCTTTTACGTTTGTTTATGATACTACTTATCCATGCAGGACTATACCGATATATACATATATATAGAGACCGAGAGTAATAGGTTGATTAACACGAATGATAAAAATTTTATGGCACCCTCTTGTTATTGGCGTTATTCTAACGGATAATATCTGTTCGAGGGAGAATGATACCGATGATTTTATATTATATTACACACCTGTTGTCGAGACTGTAATGCAATATTATATTGTAAGTTAAAATTTCTGGTTTTTAGACAGTAAGTTTGATAAATTCTCTAGGTCTTTTGTAACAAATAACTCCTGCACCCACTTTTACAAAAATTTTCTTCTAGATTTTACATATTGATTGAATTTTTTATTTAATTGTTTTTTTAATTACTTGGCATTTGATTATTATTATTCTCGTCATGTAATATAGTAAGTATACCTTACATTTATTATGAAAAAAATCAGAAATTCATTATCAAGATATAAACGTGTTCTAAAGCATCGACAACTCTATACTACAAAAAAAATGCTTATGTTCACATTTACATCTTGATTCCATCATATCATATTGGTAATCTTATAAAACGCATCATTTGTCACCTCGTAAACTAATGATACACTTTTCTCTTCCCCACGAACATGTATAGTGCGTTCATCTAACGATCGTCGTCTTAATACACTTACACGACTCTCTCCATTGTTTTTCCAGAAATCGAGTAAAGGCGGCAAAGAACACTCGAGCCCAGTCAAGGTAGAGATCCTAGGCAATAAATGCCTTTCATAACAGACACGTTCTATACTTGATACATTTTATGTGTGCTTCTCGTAGGAATTTAGGCTCTATTCGATATACTTTTTTTCAAAGTCAAGCTTTATATGATTGAACGATAGAGCCAAGAAGAGACAGTTATGCATCAAATTGTTAGATAAAGCTTTCTTCAAGTTTTATGTTTTTAATTGAAAGAATGACTTTTTTTCAAATTATTAGCTTTAAAATTATTATTTTGCTACACTATAAGTGCTTTTTAATATAATTTGCAAGAAAAAGTCTGGTAAGTACGATTACTTTTTTTGTAATTCCAGAACATATACAAAAGTAGTAAAGGTATTTACCAGACAATAATTTTTAGTTTTGAAAATTTTATATATTATTATTTAGATATTTACAATATTAATTAAAATGAAACGATGTATTGGTGTATAACTTTTCTTCTTATTTCAAAATTTACAAACGAACTGCTTAAATTTATGTATAGATATTTTATTTTTTATTTATTTTATATGCCTACTTATGCAAGTCAATTTTCAAATAATAAAGTATCTTTAATTACTTTAATAATTTTCGTAAATTTATATAATTGATAAACTTTAATAATTAATTTTTTTTATTATTTTATTTTTATTAATTAAAAATGTTTCAAGAAATTTTATTTTACATTCCTGTTTCTTTTGTATAAAGTACTTCTTTACTGTCACTTTAATCTTATTAACTATTTTCCAAAGCTAAAACTTACAACTATATCGTGACTACTGTATATTCTCAACTCAATGTTAACTTTCTCTTCACATTCGATTAATACCTCTCGCATGAGTCTAAAGTAATTTTCTGCAGACTAACAAACGCATATATCTATCATAAAATAATTAAAGATGCTGAATTTGAAAGACTGAACTTGACCGATGTACTCTATATCGATGTGCCAATGGCTTCTTTGTCGCTTCAAAAAAAAAAAAAAAGAAAAAAAACTCACACACAAACACGAATTCGCTATTTTGTTTGCCTTATCGAAATGTATTCAAGTAAGAAAAAAAAACATGAATTCGTAATTTAAATTACGCACTTGCATCACACAAAAACACACAAATACGTAAAACGAGATGGTCTTTCAGAGAAAGTATTTCTGTATCGGTACCGGCGGCGGTCGTCGAAGTGGATGCCGCAGGAAGAAGGTGGTGAACTTGTGACCTGTCTCCCCCACCCCCGGGTGACTTCTATCTCACTTACTCTACTTACTCACTCACTCACTTTTGCGTTAACCCTGCGTACACGCGTGAGACGAAAACTAATCCGGAAAGAGAGAGAAAAATAAAAGCCACTGACCGGCCGATATGTCATGGACGACGGAACGAGAAAGAGAATTTATTATTTGCATCCTGAGGAACTAACGATACGTCGTGGAGCGTCGAGAAAAAATCGTCTCGTATACAACGACGGGTTTTTTTTCATAGATATTCTAATTTTTTTATTTACAATGTCTCTTGATTTTACGGGCGAATGTGGTTTTTGTGAGGTTGTGATGAATTTTTTTTCGCTCGTCGAATCAAGCGAAGAAATATAAATGAAAAAGAGGAAATGTTGTTTTGTACATGAAAAAACGTCGTTGTTACGATGATCTTTTCTTTCTCGGCGCCCAGTTATTAACCAAAACTATCTTTGTCGGAGACCATAAGAAATCGCATTGCATGCTGTTCATACACAATTTTTATCGTGCATGATATATGGTATGATTGTTTAGTTTAATACGTATTTTTATTATTAGATGTAAATAGGTTTACTGATTATGCATATTATTACACTATAGTAGTATATTTTATGTCTATATATATCATATATATATTTAGTATGTAAGATTGGGAAACATGGAGAGGATCATATTTTCTATCGGAAAATAATTACCAAAATATTGTCATTATCAAAACTTAATTAATGAAAAACAGTTGACTAATTGGAAATCATTTTGTAAATAGTGGTGTCTAGTATATCAGTACATATTATAATAATTACAAATTTACAAAACCTGCACCAATGTGGTCTCACAACAAACAAAAAAAGAAAAACTAATGAACTGTGTAAATTACTAAAAAATAACTGCACTACATTTTTTTTACAACTAACTTAAATTTTTGTCAAAATTAAAAATTAAAAATTAATACGTTTTTTTATCGTTCCTCTCTTAAGGTTACGTGGAAATTTTAAAATCTACAGACCAACGTGAAAAAAAAGATAAACGAGCAATCATGCTGAAATTAAGTCTTGAAGTTTTGCTAACTTTAGAGAGGAACTCAATCCATGAACTAAAAAAATTAAAAACCATTCACTGATTACCAGGTGGAAGTTTTACGGCTTCTAACATACCCTTAACAATTCTTCGTTTACAAATAACCATTATTTCTCATCCTCTGCAATCTTTCGCGATTATACTTTCAGAACTCAGAGGATCATCTAAATGTTCTCTATCATCCGGAAACATTCAAAGGCCCGATTCTTTTCTCCTTCCGTTCCAAAGTCTTCTTCGGTAAGAAGAAGGCAATGATACGTGTAGAGGATGGCGAGTGGAGCGACAAATTCTCCATTGACGTTGCTGGTAGCAAAGGTGTCGTCTCGTGCAAGTACAACAGCAAGGTTTACCAGGTAAGTTTTTTAGTTTTATAAAAGCTGAAATTTGGATTATAAGAAAATTTTGTATTTATTCATTTTTCTACAATTTCATTTCAGATCGGTGTGCACAACCAGCTGACTTACAACTCATTGACGAAGCAGATCACGTTCACACCTTACTTCGTGCTGATCAACGACGCGGACTTCCTGATCGAGTGCCAGGAGGCCGATCGTCCTGCCGATCCTATTATCAAGGTACGTTGTTATTCTTACCATTATACTTAGAAAAACTTGGTTATAACTTTTTTTTTATAACATTGTGTAAAATTTAAAGGTACCGCCAGGCGAATGCACGGCTTTCTGGCCGAACTCGGAGCACGAGTCAAAGACGCTGAAGGCGAAGGTTGCAGGTCACCCTGAAAAGACCGCTGCGTTCGTGTACACCGATGTGCACAGTACTCTGCTCAAGCTCGATAACAAGGTGCGTTATTGATGAAGACACACTATTCTTACATATATATGAAGAAATTAATTATTTGCTATATTTTTTTGTAAATAGTACGGAGGAATAAACGTCGACATACAGATTAATGAGGGTGGCGTGTACATATCGCTGTCGCCGTACGCTCATGGTAATGCGCCAGCCCTGATTATCAATCACACAGCGTATGCAATAAATCTGTGGGAGAAGGGCTCGATGAACGTGAGGTATGTGTGTATACCTTTTGCAACTTGCTTATTAGGAATAATCGTTAATGTATATTTGTCGTTTACACAGAGTCGTTCAGTCGTACAATCGAATGTTCTACACGTGGGAGAACCCTGCAGGTCCGAGGCTCATCGTGTGGGAGGATGGTAACAAGAAGGAAATCCAGGATACTCTTCGAAAAGTACGTTATACTTATTGGCTTTTTATTGGTTCACCTTTTATATGTAATGGAACCTAATATTAAGAGCGTTGTTACTTTTTTTTTTATTAAAGGACAACCTGGGCGCGTTCATTATGCCGGAGATAAACGAGGAGCTGTTCTATGTTTCCTTCCTCGACGGCATTCAACGTGTTCTGTTGTTTACGCCAAATTTGAAGATTGCTCAGGATTGCCAGCTGGTTGGTGACCTTGAAATCATCGACCAGGACATTACGATGAGTATACACGGGGTTGGATTATCGCTCGTTAACAACATCAATAGATCTGAACTACTGTACATGTGTATTGCGAGGTGAGTTAATGTGGAATGGGAAGCTTTTAAATATTGAAAGGAGATTGTCGATGTCATGTTGATTAACTATTTAGAGTAAAGATATGTGGAAGATTTAAAATAAAACTTACTGGAGACTGGGGAAATTGCAGAAGTATGCCTGACTGAAGTTGGCTTACACTACTTAATAACACTAAAGATCACAATTAACTAAAAAAATCCGATTAAAATTATTATATTCTAAATGACATTACTTAATTTTGTCGAGAACTGTTGTCAACCGATTATGTCTAATTCAACATTTACCTATATATACCTATAAGTAAAATTCTTTTCCTTTAACACAACTTCTGTCTGTCCCATAGTTCCGGAATAATCTGGGAAACGCGTAAATCAATGACTGGCCGATGGCGGGCTTTGAACAACCGTGAGGTCGGCCTCGTGGAGGACGGCTACCAGCGTTACTTGCGTGAGCTTCAAGTCGACAAAGAGACGCCCTACCGTGTCTACCTCGAACCGAAATTCGAGGTCGATTATCTGAACATGGAAATGCTGCGACCGCATCGACGCTACATGCGTCGCACGTTCCAAACCGGTCTCTGGATGCAGTATCGCACCTCTGTGCACCAGGTTCAACTGCATGCTAAGATCAACAGGTTGCAGATCGATAATCAGCTAACGGACTGCGTGTTCCCGGTGATATTGGCACCTGTGCCACCGCCTAAGAGTGTGTCACAGAGCTCAGGTGAGTGTGAAGGATTATTTTCTTCAATTGTTAGTTTAAATGTTGCTTACAACTTTATTAACAATCGCACGAATCTAAAATTTAGTAGCAACTAAAAGAAAAGTTTGAACGATAATGTATAACCCTAACTAACGATATAATTTTATATTGTGCTTTTAGTTATGAAACCATTCGCCGAGCTGAGTATGGTGAAACGTCTACTGGAGCACAGCAGTGTGCAGCAGTTCCGGTACTTCAAAGTGCTCGTTCAAGAGTTTCATGTGAAGGTCGATCTGGCCTTCATGAATGCTCTGATGCTGCTCTTCGAAGCAGATGAAGCGAACGAAACTCAGGAGGTACATTACGCTTCCTTTCTAGCTTGTACATATATCCAACTGACAGTGTTTCAAATATTGTTGTATTTTGCAGAGCGAGTTATTTAAAAACGATATGAAATTGGTTAACGAACCACTTTTGCATCACGTGAGCATAATAACAGCCGCCGAGCAGAAAAATTTCTTCGATTTGCTTCATTTCTCGCCACTGAAGGTTTGTTCCTTAGCCCTTTGTATACATTTATAAATGTTATAAATGCAGAGCATTGACGTTGAGATTTCTTTTTAGATTCACATAAGCTTCTCTATGACTGGCAGCGGCGGAGGACCGTCTGCAATGCCTCAGGTGCTTAATGTCCTGCTTCAAGGTATTGGCGTTACGATAACCGACATCAACGATATTGTCTTCAAGTACGTATACAATTTTTCGTGTTTAATTACTGAAATAACTCAAGTATTTGTTAGGTAGCCGAAAAATGACTGCTTAACTCTATTTTCGTAACTACTAGTATTACAGACTGTTCAGTAAATTGTCAATGAAAATAACCATATTCTTGTCCATAGGCTAGCCTACTTCGAGCGAGACTACGTATTCATGACAAACAACCAGCTGATCGCTGAGGCGACGAGCCACTACACCGGCCAGGCGATCAAGCAGCTGTACGTTCTCGTGTTGGGACTTGATGTGATTGGTAATCCTTATGGTCTTGTGGTTGGTGCTATGAAGGGCGTGGAGGATTTGTTCTACGAGCCGTTCCAGGGTGCTATTCAGGGTCCAGGCGAGTTCGCTGAGGGCCTTCTCCTTGGTGTGCGCAGTATGCTTGGACATACGGTGGGTGGCATGGCCGGCGCTGTGTCCAAAATCACAGGAGCTATGGGTAAGGACAGAGATTATTTCATCTTGTTTATTTGTTAGCCAAAACAAGATTTTCTTAAGTACTTTGGTTAAGTATTAATTGTTTTTAATTTTAATATAGGTAAGGGATTGGCTGCGCTGACCTTCGATAAGGATTACCAACGCAAACGTCAGGAGCAGTTGAACAAACAGCCTGCGAATCTACAAGAAGGATTGGCAAGAAGCGGCAAAGGTTTAGTTATGGTAAGAAAAAAAACACATCTATTGTTCTTATTTTTGTATACGATGTGTTACACAATATTTTGTGACTTATTTATAGGGCGTAGTTGATGGCATCTCGGGAGTCGTGACGAAGCCCTACTCTGGTGCGAAAGAAGAGGGTTTCGAAGGTTTCTTCAAAGGTTTCGGCAAGGGAATGGTGGGACTGGTTACGAGACCTACTGCTGGACTTGTCGATTTTGCCAGCGGCTCTTTTGGCGCTGTGCGAAGGTAATATGAATTTTAATATGATTAATTGAGAAGATTTTTTTTTCTAATTGAAAACACTAACCGAGTGCACGGTTTTTAGAGCGACGGATTTGAACGAGGAAGCTAAGCGAGTCCGACCACCTCGATTCCTGCAGCCTGATAGCTTAGTTCGGCCGTACGTACGCGATGACGCTGAGGGCAATAAGATTCTTTCCGTGAGTATTTAGTAAAAATGTTTTTGATTGTGATAAATAATTATTTAATTAACAATTTGCAGGAACTTGAGAAAGGAAAATACGCCAACACTGATATATACTTCTTCCATATGCCGATTCTAAAAGATGTTTTATTACTTACCGATCAGAGGATTGCTTACTTGGAGAAATGCGATCTATTTGGTGGTTGGAAGGTCAGTTCACTAGGTTAAATTTGTGACATTTAGTGAATGCATATGTTAATGGTATTAATGAGTGTGTTTTTGTGAATTGAAGGTTGACTGGACTTATACGTGGAAAGAAATCGATCCACCACCAATAATGATCGACAAAGGAATTCAAATCTGTATTAAGGATACTAAGAGGAAAAAGCTCGGAGGACTGTTTGGCGGTTCGGACATGACAAAGATTCTTCTTATACCAGATTTGCAAACCAAACAGGTAAGAATCGTCTTTGCGAAAATTATTGTTGGAAAATCTGTTTTTGGTTAGCCAAAAGAATTTATGAACAACGTTTTCTTTGCAGCTGCTGTGCAGCAAGATACAGGAGCAACTTCGACAACATGAGATCTAGATTAGTGAGAAGAAAATTTCTCATTCATCGAATCCGGCGAACTTTTGTGTGGATTCACTATTTTGTCACTACTGGAGCACAAAAGAATCATGTTCACTCAACAAAGACTGATACGACGTTTGACGTAGAAGAGGAATCATAGTCTATGAAGATGTGAAGAGTGAAAAGTTAATGCGCTTTTCCCCCTCCTATCTCGGCATTACGACGCTGAAGACAAAAACAATTGTGATTCTAGTACCGCGGTAACTCGGAATAGCCTTTGTACGCGTAATTGTAGAGGGGCATCGAGATCAGCATCAACACCGATAACGTGATTATTATTAGAACGTCTATGATAACGCATAGTTATACCAGCGGAACATTTTTTTCGCTAGCACAACTTATAATTTGATGATATATCGTCGAATTTCGCAAATAAAACGGAGCCCAGTGATTTACGAGTCGTCGAGATAAGAGCATAGTTTTCCGCAAATCGTATTTATTTTATATATATACATATGTCCATAAAACGTTGATATGAAGAGCTCTATATATGATTTTCTTAAGATAGTTCTTTCACGCGAAGTGTACTGTACTTAGTATCTAAGATAAAAAACTCCGAAAATGCTGATTGTTTGATAAAGATAAAACGTTTTTATTTTTTTTACATCAAACATTTTAATTCAATGAAATTAAAAAAATCAATTTAATCAAATTGACTTTATGAATTTTTAGATAATAATTTGAACTTTTAATTTTATTTTAAGACTCTTTCAAAACATTCAGAAATTTTTGATTTTTTGTCAACTGTTTATTTTACGTAATTTAATTTATTAATAAATTACTAAATTCAAATACGTAAGCATAGATTTACGAAAGAACCACCTTAATTTCGATGGCTTAATATAGATTTCAATTTATGTTTTTTTTTATCACTGAGACATATATTGCGTGTTGCACTGCTTACGAATATATTCTCCTTTACAATGCGTATTTGAGAGCATGTAAAAACTGCGAAAGCCTAACCTGCGATGATAAATATTCTTTTTGTATAAATATCTTTTAACTGATTAAACTTGTTTTACTATTATCACGTTTTTCTTTTCTTTTTTACTGATGAAGATATGTGAAGTAACATGTATAAGCGCATCATTTCTTAAAGTTATTTTTGTTTTTGTAAAAGACTGCAAATAACAAAGAGCATTTTATATGAATTTGCTGGAAGATATTTATTTGTGAATTGCAAAGTAAGAAGTTGTTTATATATATGATGAAGATTGAATGTACGAGTGTTAAACACTGGAATCATCAGAAGGAAGTTACAGAATGAATAGCAATTGAAGTTTAATTGTGAGGCCATATATTTTTTATTGCTGTGTCTCATATTGTAGATTTTACAAATAAATAGGACACGTTGATAATTGAATTTGTATTTTTCCTTAATTATTCAAGTTTTCAAGCTCTTAGCTATACGCTCTGTTGTGTTGTATTTGACTGCTTTTAGACTGTAGTTAGTTATTTAATTGTCATACAACAATGAATAAAAGATAAAGTGTATAAGTAGACAGCACACAATAATTCGGAGTAAATCATGGAACGCATTTTGGCGCTTTCGTGCTCGACCTTGGTAAAAATGTAAAAAATAAGACCATTATAAGCACCACTGATTATTTATTTTATGAAAGTTATTCGAAGCTTTTTCATTTACAGATTTATGATTTTTAATTTTTGGCTCGATGAAGTGGATTCAATTTTTTTACTTCAGAAACATATAAAAAAATTATTTGTGATCAAATATTTTAAATTTAGCTAGAAATTGGTAAAACTCAAAAACAAATTTATCATATATACCATTTATAAGCGTTTGTTCACTCGAGTTAGTCGGGTAAAAAAATGTATCATGCATGTCACGAGGAAAAAGTCTGTCAGTGTCCTCCTGGGTAGCTCTCACTAGACAGCGTCCAGAGTAAAACACAAAAATTTCATATATAAATATTTTTCAATCAATTTTTATAAATTATTCCTAAATTTATTTTGCTTTCCAAAATAAATTTCTCCCTTTAAAGTTCTTCGAAAGTTGTCTGATTTATTCCCTTTTGGAACTGAGAATGACGAGAATTCTGAAATTTAAGAGTATGCTAATAGTCAGCTAGTACTACCATTAGTATTTAATCTAAAAATTAAGCATAAGTTTTCGTTAGAATCTAATTCGTTAAAACAATTTGATTAGATTCATTATTTAAAACTGTATCGATTTGTCGGGCGATATCAGTTAATAGTACTAGTCTTGCTTCAAGAAATTAAGATGTACAATTAAATTACACAAGGTAAGTGAGTTTAATTCATTTACATTTTAAATAAACAAAACAGTGTTAGTGATAAATTAGATATGTAGACTTCGTAAAATTTTTTGAAACCTAAAGTTGCATTTTATCAAAATTGCTCAATACTTAATTTCTTTGTCATTAGTACTCGATTTATCTTTCTCGATACAGAATAAGGATCAAGTGTTGTCTCAATTTTATGCTTTTATGATATAATACTTTAAAACTTTAAGCGCTGTAAATTTCTTCCCTGTGGTTCTATACAACCCACATTGAGTCGTAATAATAATTTGACTCAAACTTGCTTTGTTTCAACTAAAACACAATCTAGATTTTTTTAACGGTATGTTCTGATTTTATATGCTTCTAACAGAGTAACGCAGTTTTTTAAGTAAATAATATTGTAATAAAATAACACTTTAAAAAATTTTTTTTCGTGTAGTGCTGTACGACCCACAAGCGGTCGTACTTATTTTTCATGACATTATGTTACTTGAGTTAAAAATAATAATATTTAATATTAAAAATATACAATTACAATATTTTAAAAAAATATACCGATTGGGGTTAAGTGAAAAAATGTGTATACATTGCCATCGCTGAAAGTGTTAATAGGTTTTCATATCGAGTTCCCGACTAACGTTGTTAGTACCGTACAGGTGAGTTAGCCGTTTCTAATATGAAATGGCAAAGCAAACGTGGCCCATAAGAAACCTTATCGCCTATAACGAATAAATCAAAATGCAAAGTGATGAAGGGAGATAATGCAAACCTTAAAAAAGATAATAAGGCAGTATTGATATTGATTAACATTTATTTAGTTTTAATTGACACTACCACTTTTGTAAATTATACGTTAAAATTAAATGTAGTGAAAATTGTAATATAGATTAAAATTCTTTTCGTGAAAAGAGGCTTAAGATTTAAATTGAAATTTCTAAATTCAAATTAGAACTCATAGCCGCTCTATACATATTTAGTATCTAAAGTAGTAAGAAAAATTCAAAGGTAGTATTCAAGGGTATTCAAAGCAGATCCTCTTATAGTGTTGGTCGATGGATATTGTGTTATTCCTTGTCTAAGTTAAAAAAAAATTATTGCGCATGTTTATGCTCGCACGTACTCATAGATAAGTTACGGGCGATTCTGACTCATTTTCTATTCATTTTTTATACATGACTAACACGTAAATGGTGTAGAATTTTAATCGTAATTGTAGTTTCAAGTTAAAGAAAAGAATAGAAAATTGTAATTTGTATTTAGAAATAATTTTTTTTGTAACAGCGTAACATTTTAAAGTGAAAATAAAATTTTTAAGTAGACATTATAAACAACGGTCTGTTAAAATTGATACCTTAAAATGAGGAAAATCCATCTCAATTATATTTTTGGCTTGCAACACTGTCGAAAAACTATAACTAACGATTAATTAAAACTATCACACACCTAATCATACTGTTTTCTAGAGGAAGCTTTGAAATATTAAAGTTTTCAGTAATCTATCAAATCGCTGTAGAAAAATTATTAGAGGTGTAGAAGTTTGAATTACATGATTTTAGGAAATGTACGTATAGTAAAGTATTTAATATAAGGTAGGATTGTAATTAAGTTCACAATGTTACATGGTTTCTAACTTTTATTTTATATAACTGAACTATGAAAAATGATTTCTTTGTCTTAATGTCTTTTTTTGTCTTAATGACTAATTTAATTTTAGAAATTGATATACTATTTATAATATAGTATATTATAAATTTATATATCTTATCAATATCTAATATTCGAGATATCGACACTCTGTATTCTTTATAAATAGATTCAGTTTTGTCAGGAAGGTTTCTCTTCGTACATCGCAAGAGCTAGTTTCTATTATTTTATAATGTCAAACTATTCGAAAATTATACTATTTGCATTAATTGCCTCATTGCTTGTAAACCAAGGTACTCAATTGATCTACTTATTAAAAAGTTTTTTTTTTTAATTTTTAGTAAGATGGTGTTATGCAATAATATTATATTAATTAAATGAGTTACTAATGAGATTGAAATATTTATTTTCATATACCTGTGCAGCTTTTTCAATGAAGTGCTATAGCTGCGAGTCGGGCACTGGTGGCCAATGTTACTACAACGCTGCACAAAAAAAATATGAACAAGATTGTACTAATGCACCATATATGAGTACAAAATCTGATAATTCCTCTTATCTCTTATTAGCGATGTCAAATATTCATCTTAACTCTACAGGTAAAACTAAAAATTACATATATTTGTTGTTTCTCGGTCAAATCGAGGGGTCAAAAAGTATTTTACGTTAAAAATTTATTTTTTTAACGTATTAAATTGAATAAAAAAATAGTAATTTAATTTAAAATACCCGTTTAAATAATCCAACTTTTTTCAATTAATTGAAGTGCATATTGATGGCACACAAATTATTTGTCAACGACAACTTAAAGGGAGGGAAACAAATTTTATTGAAACTATTTTGTTAGCATTTCATATAACCAAATGTCTAGTTTTATAATCGTATGAATATTGTAACACGTTAAAACAATGTTATGCAACGTTTATAAGACACATTTTGCTTTTTTCAGCTCATGGACCGCCACATATGGTTTCGTCTAGTTATTGCATAACACTAAGAGGACGTAAGTATAGTTAAATAAACAGTGAATCAATTAGAAACCACTCGTACACGGATAGAATTTTTCCGTAAAAACTACCGCGAAATTCACGGGAAAATTTACCGGTGTGTATGGTAACAGAGGAACACAGAACGCTCCGGAACTTTGTACAGTGCACAGAGGAAAATTTCCTGTGATGTCACGGTAAAAATTTCAGGTTTCAAAAACATTCGTACTAACGTATTTACTTTCATACTTGTGCTTTATTCCGTGGCTTCTGAATATTATTCAATATTTGAGTGTTTTAAAACATTTTTTTACCTTTTATTTGACGAAAAAAGATAAAACAACGAATTTATCTTAAAGTCAACGATTTGCATTTATAGGTTATATTTACATTGAAAACATAACAGTCGCCGATGGCGCTAGCAGCGCCACCGATGTGCGCTCCCGATATTCCTTTTACATCAGGGTAAAATTTGTACTAAAACGCAGTAAAAATTACTGTGACAGCCCGGTAAAAAATCCCATGAGTCCCTATAATTTTTATATTACTTTTGCTGCAAAATTTACTAGAGGCAAAATTTATCGACTGCTCCGGTAAAAATTGACGTACCAATATGAAATTTTTCTAACGCTACAGCAATAATTATAAGAAATACGTGTAATAATTTCCAGAAAAGACGAGTGAACTTCGATTACCACGAATTTCACGGTAATTTTAACGGAAAAATTCTATCTGTGTAAAAGATAATATTAAATAAATATCTACAATCCGCTCTGTAACGGTGCGGCGCACCGTAAGGGCGAGTATAAGGATGTTGCGCGAGAAAAGTCGGCATGTAACGCCGATCGTCTGCTCCTCGAAGCAGGCGCGCGTGAGATAATGTGTATGAATGTGAGTGAGATGGCGCGAGAGAGAGAAAGAGCGCCGCGACCATTAGGAGAGAGGCCTAGTTAGTGAAAAGCTGCTCGCTCAAGCGAGAGGTCCTTGAAAAATTTCTTGCTTTTCTTTTTATTATATATGATGGCGAAGTTCTCGTTACTTCTTGTGCTGTGAAGAGTTTAACTGCTGATAGACTTTCGAATGCAGTGATATCCGCAGAAGCATCGCCGCCATTGAATCTCACCGGATAACCGCACCAGAGACTATCGGCTTCCAAAAGACGCTGTCCTGGACTATCAAACTACGTCGTGGAATTAGCGTTATGGCTGGCTAGCTTGGTAAGCAATAGGCTTGTAAATGCGTTTGATTTATGCGTGTGAGCGATGATCCTTAGAGCGATTTTAGTTGTGCGGAAGTTAGCAGCGGCTAAGCAAGACGTCACATGTCCCATGTCTCTGACCGCCTGTCTCAAGCGGAAAAAATTGGTTGTTCGACATCTAATGCTTTCTTGAACTGTGGTAGAAATGAAACGGGCCTGCTGTTACCGTATTTCTATCGCATTTCTACCGCAGTTTATGAATGCACTATAGATGTCAGACAACGATTTTTTTCTGCTTGAGACATGTGACAAGAGACATGGAACATGAGACGCTATGTGGACACTTGCTAACCGACGAACGTAATTTTTTCTCTCTCCGCAGAAGTTTCTCGGCGAGCGACAAATGTGTGTGTTGTGTCCTTTTGTGACGACCTGCGCGTACTTACTTTCAATTTTTTTTGCATATTTTATATTCCTAGTTTACTGTGCAATAAACAATAATTGCTTTACTATTAAGCTTTCGAGTGTTAATTTTCCCGAATCGAATTTATTCGAATTCCCCGAAACGTTGCCGATTAAATTGAAAGATCGAACAATTTGAGAATAACTTGAAATAAACAATCAGCGCGCTACGCGCGCCTATATTCATCTTTCGCTTATTTCGATATTCGATTTCGATATCGAGATTCAAGATTGTTCGAAAACGAAATAGATTATCTCGAACGCTAAAATTATATAAAGGAAACTTTTCTTTTCTTTCTCGGGATTTCGCGCTCGTCTTCAGGGCGTATTTCTTGGGGTGCAGATGCCGCAGCAAAAGAGGACAAAGGTAAGTCCAGCCGAAGCCGGCAACTTAACATGTCCAATACATTTATCCGATAAAATATAAGTATCTCCTCAGTAATGCGGTAGACCCCCCTAGTTACTAAGATCTTTCAAGGGATTAAATGTTTATCGAGGCGATTCGTTTTAATTAAAAGATATACTGAAGTATCGACAAATATATATAATGCTAACAACTTACTATATTTATCATATTAATTTTTTTTTTCTAAATTTTTATCAATTAGCTGTACCATTTACTATTCGAGAACTTTTGAGGAAGGGGAAATTTGCAATCTGCACGAAAGGAACGGTAGAGGAATCGGAAACGCGTGCATGACAAACTTAGCATTTATAAAAAGTTGATCATTCATTTGCTTTCACAGGTGGCCGTGGTGGTATTGAGGGTGTAGTGCGGAGCTGTGCTGCGCTAGGCAATTCGTGTGAATACTACAAAGATAAGTTATTGAAACATAAGGGATTTAAAGTTGACACTTGCAACCGTTGTTTTAGTAATTTATGCAATTCGTCCGATAATCTGAAGATTGGAATGTGGAGCTGCGTCGTTACCTTGGTACTGGCTCTTGCATTGATAATGTAAATGTGTTAAATAACATTATCTGATCAGAAATTGTATTATAAAATAAATTATTATCCATTATTTTTAAGAATTTACAAACCTCTGTGAGTGTGTTATAA
>JAWWEQ010000001.1:885677-1101589 GCA_035583055.1 Torymus tubicola
CTGAAAAAAATATAATTAAATTCTACGAAAAATTACAAGAAAAAAAGTCTATGTAAGATATTTCGAAATTTTGCTTCATTTTTGAGCTAAAAATTAATAAAAATTCTCAATTTAATGATGAAATTTCGAAAACGAAACAAAATTTCGAAATATCTTACATAGACTTTTTTTCTTGTTATTTTTCGTAGAATTTAATTATATTTTTTTCAGACCTGTGTACGACGTTTTTAAAAAAATTATGACACGAAGGAATTTTTTTAGATCTAAAAATGATCGTTAATCATTACAGGATTCATATGGACACTTTTGGACAATGAAAAGGTATCTCCATGAATTTTTGGATAAAGAAAGAAATTTTTGGATAAAGTCCTGATCGGACTTTTAATTTTTTGGATAAAATCCTGATCGGACTTTTAATTTTTTTAATTTATATATTTCATTTGCATATATATAAATGAAATATACATACGACGTTAAAAGTATTTTTATTGAAAAAGCTGAGAAAAATCTACAAAAAAAAAACTATTCTTGTGTCTATTGTGAAAAATGCTTCCCTGAGGAGTTATAAATTAATGAAAATCGGTCAAAAATGCAAAAAATTATCAAAATTCAGCTTTTGACCTCTTATATCTCCAAAACTATGCGTAAAAAAAACTAAAAAATTCAGGGGTATCCAAAATGAGTAGCAGAACGTTTCCTGCGAGTCTCAAGAAAATCTATTTTTTTTCCTCTCCATTTGATAAACTTGGCCATATTTATATATAAGATACAATATTGCACGCTCATTTTGGCTACATGTAAATGATATAATTTCAAGGAACCCGTGTGAGCAGTGTAATTAATGTACGAGTATATCAATAAAGGAGGTGCAGAATATTATTGTGTTTATTTACGATAAACGCTTGAAGCGCCATTTACTTGCCGCATTTCGCTATGTCAAAACAGTTTTTATTTTTACGATGATTGGTGTGTACGGACGACGAGCTGCAAACACGAAGCCGCGTGTATAGTGAGTTTTCGTGATGTATGTGCATACATCTGTTTGTTATGTACATACATATAACTATGGTAATATGCTATGCAGTTTTGCATCTAATCAGAGTATTTATCGGTGAGACGCGCACGTCTGACTATGCTCGTTATATTACTACTTGAAGATAATTTATATATTGATTTTAATATTAATACATTTTCTACGGCATTATGTGGTATACATTTTATGAATCTACTTTTTCAAGTATGTACATATTATGTATTCTAAAATGATAAGGATTTGTTTATTGTAAAACAGGAATTTTATCGAAAATTATGATTAATTTTTCAGGAACAATTAATCCTAAATAAATACAAATGTATCGACATATATAACATCACCAGTTTTAGAAAAAATTTTAAATATTCTTTTTATTCCCCTAAACAGCGTTTATATATAAATGTTTCCTGTAATTTTTTTTTTAAACTAAGGCAAAATTAGAAGTGCTAAAAAGATAAGGTTAAGTATATGTCAGAGAGTACCAAGTATTTTATAATTATATGCAGACAAATTTAAACACGAGTGCGCGCGTGCATAACAGGTAGTTTGTGCCTCATTAATATAACACGTTTTTAAATAACCAGCGCCCTCCGAGACAGTCTTGCGTCTGCGCATATAACATTCGCGTCTCGTCTGCTCCGCGACACATTATATACATATATACAGACACACACTACTGACTACAGCGATCAAGCAGAGCAGTATATAAGTTCTCTCGATATTTGGAGCAGTGTCAAGTTAAAAATAATCGGCATTTATAATTAACGGCGTGGCAATTAACCGATTGCCTGCTCGCGCGAGATGTTTCCCCAAATGCTTGCGTACGCCAGTATTAACTGCTTTTAACGATGAAACCGTTGCTGTAAGAATAATTAGCCAAGAAAGGAAGAGAAGATAGACTGAGAGATATATATATATATATACAATGCATTTGGGGTGGTACGATGTTGTTGCGCGCACGACTTTTACTCTGTAATAATATGGTGATGTAAAAACAAACATAACCTGATCGGGCCCCCACTCCTCAACCGTAGTTCAGTGCTATATAATGCTGTCGGAAGTCGATGTGTTTATCAGCAACTACACACTTGTCGATCCTGAGATCTATCAACTCTGGGTAGATGGATACTCGTGTAAGTGATTGTCTTCGTTTCTTATATATCAACCATGTATCGTACAGATTTTTGTATATATATGTTATGGCGTGAGCTTTACGGAACGCTTGTAATGTAGGCGAGCTTACCATTGTAATGACAGATGCTTCGTTGGTCGACTATTCCAAAGTTTATTGATTTATTTTGCGTTATTTATTTAAGCAACTTTTAATAATAATTTTATTAGATAAGACTAAGATGTGTATTGAATGTTTTTGTTACAAGAACTGTCTAACAATTGATTTGTTAGACAGTTATGGTAAATTAATGTGCTTTAATAAACTTGTTAATGAAAAAGTACTAATTTGAAATTCATTGAAAAAATGATTTTTACAATTTTTGTGGATTATCACTATTAGATTTTGGAGTAGCGAGATGACTATATACATCATTTACGTAGTTGCAATGGCTTTAACTTTGTGATTTTAAATCAATTAGATCTTACTAATATTATTAATTTTCTATCAACAGCCAGTGAAGCAGTTAATATTCTACAACAAAGAGGAGTTTGTCAACAGACGAATGCACCAGTCGAGCTACTTGCTTCAGATGTTTTGGACCATTACCGTACTTATTCTCTTCTTGAGAAGTTACTGCACACTCCAACGAAATTGGCAAGCGAACAGCTGGCCTTTCAGATAGAACCACAAACTAGTCAAATGTTAATTGAAATGTATTATGAATGTAATGATAGTGTAGCTAGAGAACTTGTTGGTAAGAAACTTACTTCAAAGAATAGAAAAGATATGGAAGAAATATCTGAAAAGACTGGAGTTAGTTTAAAGAGTTGTCGTAGGCAATATGATAATGTTAAAAGAGTATTTAAAACTGTAGAAGATCTGCCAGGTTCTTTAGTTACCAACATCAAACAGCATTTTTTACTTCCAGAAGAGTTAGCTAAGTATGTTCAAATATTTTTTCAAGTATTTACCTAATTTTTCATTCAGTAATTAATGATTTTTATGTTTAATGCTTTCAGGAGATATGCTGCCATGGTATTTATATTATGTCTTCGTTTTGAAATGAGCAAGAGGAAACTGCAATTTTTAACTTTTCCAGATTTATATCATTGTGCAAATAGTATGATGAGTTTTTGGACTTACAGATATACAGGGTCAGAGTATTTTGATACAGATCTTGACAGAGAATTTCTTCTCGAGTTACCTGAAAGTAGAATATTATTGGAAAATGAAAGACATCATAAACAGTTAGTGAATTTAAATTTAAATTAAAACTTAAAGATGTATTAACAATGTTCTTATAACCTTTTCATTTAATTTTCAGTTTAGTTTGTATAAAATTAAAACCAATGGTGTTGGAAGTCATATACAAAGATTTGGATCTAAATTTTCGAACTTATTCAAGAGCTATAATTGGCATAGGGTGCAATTTACATCGCAGTCGCGAACTAAGATTTTTTTTTCTTGAATTAGTGGAAAGATGTATTGAACCCTGGAGGCAAGTGAATTGGTCTCATACAGACCTTCGCAATTTTCTTGGTGCATTTACACAGTGTGCCCTTGATATGGATGTTTTAAGGTATAGGTAAAGCGAAACATCACTCTAAATTAAATATAGCCGAGATTATTTTTAACCATCGTTGATTTTACAGGGAGGCTGAATTAAGAGATGCATTCGAACGTTACATGAAAGTGCTTACAAGCTGTTTACTCCGGATGTACCATACATGACAATTAGACGCGGACAAGACAGATTTTGAGAAAGGAGGCACAGAAAGTATAGAGTTTATAGGATAACGATAAATGAAAAACTCTTGAAATGTGTATATTACAATTTATTTTTTCTGTAATAAATAATTAATAAACAAATGCGGCTCACAAGTTGCGCTGTGAGCTCATTATTATGCCGATCACTTTTTTTACTTAATTTACATGGCTGCTAATCGGCATTTACACGACGCCTCGTCTTCTGCGAATCAACGTATATAATATACTCTAAAGTAAATTCTATTTAGAAACCTACTTCAACACTATACATTCCAATATATATTTTTTTAATTTATTCACTGAATAATGCAATCGCCTTACAATTCTATCTAAAATAAACAACAATCGTCAACAAATCCAATAACGGCTTTAGTAAAAAAAGTGTCCAAAATAACAATTTTAACAAATTCAAATTTGTTCGTAGTCACAAAAGTGAATATACACAAGAAAACAATTGCAACGGATATATAGAATAAATTAAAAAAATGCATAGAAAAATAGTCGAAATAGGAGGGAATCTCATTGTATTATTGCTGTAAATTGATTCGCGCGAGACTCGGTCGACGGTTCGACGGCAGATCATCAATTGATAATAATACCCGATTGCATTTATTTTTTTTACTGTATTACTATTAGGACGTATCATCCTGTCGCTAAGCTCGAAGAAAACCATAAGTTTTTTTGTTTGCTTTCTGAACAACGTTGCCAATATACATATAATCATTCGACTGTAGAGTGCGCGTAGAATCCACGTATATGAGTATAGGCGTATGTTTGCATGAGTGTTTAATCTTGTTTTTTTTCGTGATTCGTTTTAATTTTTTTTTATATATATATTCCTGCTTTCTCATCGCAAATTAAATTCATTAATTCACCTAAGGTTTTATACCATTTCACTAAATCGTTTTTTCTTCTTTCTCTCTCGTTCTCTCTCTTTCCTCATTCTCTCTATTTATTATTCATCGACGACGAACGTTTGTACAAGCGCGGTTTCGCACCGCACCGCTAGGGAAACAAACACGGGGCCGAGGAGAGAAGAAAAACGGACCTAAGGGGGATAGGGAAATCAAGGACGACGGGAAGAGGATGTTTAGGGGTAAGGGTATTGTTTCTTTTTTCTCATCGGAGGGTAAAAGTTTGAACGATCGTTGTTCCTAAGTTTGCGTTCACTCGCTGCTGCTGATGTGCGACTACTGACCGACTCCAAGGACTTTGTTTGCCGCGATGACGACGTCTGAGGGTTGCGGTAACGCCAGGATCTCGAGGCTCTTGGTGTACGGCATTGGCGTGTCAACGCCAGTTACGCGGATCGCCGGAGCGTCCAGATGGTAGAAAGCTTCGCCTAGAAATAATAAAATAATCATAAGTACAAAATCTGTAAAATTTCTTTTATTACTGTTTCAGTATTTTTAAATGTTCAAAATAAAATGAAATAGAATTCAAAAGATTTTCTACCATAGAGTACGAAAATATTACATCGTGCAGTGTAATCAATCAGATGAACTTGTAATGGCAATATAATGATACATTTTTATTGGTAAACTAGGTGATAAGCGAGAAGTGCTAATAATAACACGCAATCAGACGTTGCCTTCTCCATAATCTTTGTTAAACTTCTACTTCGTTTAACGTTACGTAACCGTAAGTCTATTCAGCTACTTAGAAGAATTTAAATATTACTTTGTCACAAGCTACTTGTCACCTACATTTAAGTGCAAAGTGCGAGGAAAACATTTCGAGAAACTAGAAAATTTCCATGAAATTTTGAACAGAAACTCAAAATCAGCAATAAACAGTTTTAAGTTTCGCAAACGATACCGATAGATTACGTCTTATTTTTTCGATTGATAAACAAACTTATTTAAAGTTATTGATTTCTTTTTTTTGTCTTGACAGTTACATAGTATGATTGAAATTCTTAATAGTTATTTACACTTCAGGAAGTAACTTTAGCAAAATACTACAAATTATAATCAATCCAACTATAAATAAGAACAAATAATTGTAAATAACTATAAAAATGTGAAACAACTGTACACAACAATCAAAAGCTATAAATAACTTCTACTAGGTCATATAAGTATTCTTTAACTAGATATTTCGTCAAACTTACTCTCCATGATTCTCGCACTAATTTCAGCACCAATGCCGCAGGTGGGCCATCCCTGCTCTACGGAGATAAGGTGATTCGTTTTAGAGACAGACTGTGCAATGGTATCAGTGTCCAAGGGCCTGAGTGAGCGAAGGTTAATAACCTCAGCCTCGATACCTTTGCCGGCAAGTTCGTTCGCCGCCTCGAGGGCAATTTCTACAGCCTTAGAGTGAGAGACGATGGTAACGTGCTTGCCTACTCGTTCGATCTTCGCCTTGCCAATGGGAAGCACGAAGTCCTTCGACAATGCTTCATCCGACATGGGGAACTGAACACCGTACAGAATTTCGTTTTCCAGGAACACTACAGGGTCGGGGTCACGGATAGCTGCCTTCAGCAGACCTTTGCAGTCCTCGCTGTTGTACGGCGAGATGACCTTGCGAAATAAAAATGATTGGTTTTAGTATAATTGTTACTACATCTTTTATTAAAATTTTTTTTTATACAAAAATCAGTATTGTTTATGTTACGAGGTTGATGATGAAAAGAAAAGAAAGTTGAAAAATAGAATATAAAGTTAAATAAGCAGAAATTAAGGAACTATGATTTACCTTAAGACCTGGACAGTGAGCATACCAGGCACCGAAACACTGTGAATGCTGAGCACCAACACCAGCAGCTGCTCCATTAGGACCACGGAATACAATTGGTACATTTACTCTTCCAGCAGACATGTAAAAGGTTTTGGCGGCAGAGTTAATTATGTGATCGATCGCTTGCATGGCAAAATTGAAGGTCATGAATTCACAGATTGGTCGGAGTCCAGCCTAGAAAGCAAAATAAGAATTTACAATGAGTCTAGAATAAAGAAATATGTTTTTAAATTAAAATTTTCCAACTTTACCATGGCAGAACCAACTGCGATACCACAGAATCCAGCTTCTGTGATAGGTGTATCAATGACTCTTCTTTCACCATATTTCTTGTAAAGACCCCTGGAAACTTTGTACGCACCGTCGTACTGGGCTACTTCTTCACCCATGATAAAAACTCTATCGTCTCTCTCCATTTCTTCATCCATAGCCGAATTTAAGGCATCTCGCACTGTCATCTATAGTTAAATCATAATAAATTTATTTCATTTTTGTTTAGGTCATAGTACTGATTTCTATTTTTAATACTTTGAAATTACAAATTTTCTAAATCTGTACAATGTATGCTGTATTGTTTATATTTTTATGTTGACAGGTTTGTAGCAACATATTTTATGAGACAATATTTGACATTTGGAAAAGATCCAATAAATATATAGTTGTAATTTATGGCACTTTAAAATTATGTTTTAAAATGATAGAATGAAAGAAGTCACTTGTTAATGTACATATACCAAGTAGTTTATTTTATTTCTATTTCTATTGACAATTTCTTATTAAAAATCTTAAGCAAAAAGAATCTCAAAAACATAATCTGTCAAATGCCAACAATTTAAACAAGCTTTTTCCTAATCTTGCTACAAGCGCAATGACCAATTAGCATTCATCAAACCTAATTAGAGCAGGGACCTCGAACCAAAACACAACCTCAAGCTGGATCTGCATATGTTTTTCCAACCCATCTAGAGCTTCTCCTTACCATAATTACCAAAATTCAATGTCATAAACAAACTTTTCTCTCATAAAATCTCTATAATAGTCTAAAAAACAAGTGACCTTTCCCCGTCCTTCAATAAAAAGCATCATTAGGGCAAAAGTAAATGACATATGATGCTTATCGGTCATTCGACGCATCTCTCGTCTTCATTTTCACGACAGTGTACAAGAATTTCTGCAAAACCATCATCAAAATAACAGAAATAAATGACTCGTTAAACCGAGCTTTCGAGGTTAGGTTTGCCGAGATTCTCCCCTCCGAGCAGACGAGCTCTAAAGAATGCCGTCCTCAGAAGACGACGACGACTGCTGTATCCATGAAGTATGTAATCACCTGCTGTGCGCTGGCCAATCTCGACGTGGAGAATGCGCGCCTTGCCGCAACACCCCGGACGATCGTCTGGAAGCAGAAAAAATTCGATTTTTCAAATCCATCGAACGTCTTCTTCGAATTCTTCTCTTTCGCGAGAGAAAGAGAGAAAAAAAAAAGACAGCGCAATCAGCGAGCGAGAAAGAGAGAGAGAGGAAGACGAGCGATCACGCGATACTTCCGCTGCTCCACAGTACCGTAAGCATTTTCCGTGAAATATTAAATTTCCTTCTGTCGCTTGTTTTCCTAGGATAATAAAGCCCTCCGCTGTGAACAAGAGAGAGCCTGTATCTCACGCCTCTGCGATCGGTTTTCTTCGGCTGTTACGTGGACGACGAACGGGTTATATTGGCTGCGCGCAAAACGTCGTCGTAGCAGCTAGCAGCACACGCCACACTAGCGCAGAAACGTATATACGGCCCGTATCCTACTAGCAGTCGAGAGATATGTATCAGGCAAGGCACACGTGCGCGCTGTGAAGCCGCCAAGCGGGCGATATTTGGCGAGGACGTTGTATCTGCGAACGTTGGCAGCAGTTGCGTGTATGGAGCGAAATGGATTTGAATGAAAGCTGAGATTTATAGAGTTGAAAGATTGTTAGAAGATATAGACTGATGATAACAGGTGAGTGTATATTCTGTTGGATATTAGATGTAGTAGAAAAAAGGGTGATATAATAGAAGCGAGAATCCAAAGAGTAACGTGATCAATTTCTCATTCTTTATTTTGAAACGTTAGATCAAAAGTTTGAAAATTTATTTGAATATATATAGAAATTAAAAAAAAATAGTTAAATATTAAGATTTTATTTATTAACAGAGAGTTATAATAAAAATAGTATTAAATATAAAGGTTAAGATATGATTATTTTTAGTAACGTATTACCCGTATATGGAAAAAAACAACTGTAGGAAATCGCAAGAAACCGTACGAAACAGTACAAAACCGTTCCAATTCGGACATATTTCGTAGAATATGCATAATTAATTTCTACAGTTTCCTACGTTTTCGTACGGTTTTGAACAGTTTTCTACAGTTTCTTACATTTACTATTTTGACAGGAAAAATTTGTTATAAGTATACACAAAAAATTTATGAATCGTAATAAAATGTATAACAATGTATAAACTCGTACAAATCCGTAAATAAATGTACAAAACTATAGGAAACTAGATTCCTTTAAGATTCATTAAAACTTACGGAAATGTCCATTTTCGTACGTTGTTTTACATTTTCTTATGTTTTCATACATTTTCTTGTGTTTTCATACGTTTCAATTTTAGGTACCAATTCGAAAGATTTTATGAATCCTAGAAAATTGTAGATAAACGTAAGAAACCGTACAAAACTGTTCGAAATATGTCGGAATTGGAACGGTTTTCTACAGTTTTGTTCGGTTTCCTATAGTTTCTTACGATTTCCTATATGTTTCCAAGTACAGTAACTTTTAGTTTTATTATTAATACAGATAAAAAGTAAAAAATATTATTAAATCAAATGATCTATTTTGGAATATATTTCGTATAGCGAAAATAGTAAAAGAAAAAAATTATTAATCGTTTAAAATTAGTACAAAAAATGAAAATAACTCGATAAATGCGTCAATGAGGTGATTATAGGGACGGCAGGACTATTTTGAAGGATTTTGAATTAAAAATTGTTAACTTAATTATTTATTTATTAATGATTTACAGTAATTATTTGTCTTTTATTCAAACTAATTACATTTTTTAGGATATCATAATATTATAACAATACAATTTTAATAATCAAATAAGTTCATAAGTATAACAGAGAAAAAATTATAAAATTTTTAGTTATATAACTGATAAAGCATTAGCAACAATCCAAAAATATTTAAGTAAAATAATCCAATACTTTTAAATAGAAATGAGCATTATTTCAAAAAAATTGTAATTATTAAGTAGTAAAAAATGCAAAAATTTGCATGCATCAAACGTAAGTTGTATGAAAAATTTATTAATAATTTATAAACACTTAATAATTGTGTAAGTAATCGTTTTCACAGAAATAATGTAATTATATTTTTAATGCGTAAAGAATATTTCAATAAATAAGGCAATATAATATTATCATACACACAATCTGAAGTTTATTTAATAAAAAAAAATAATAAATGCATAATATAACATCCATTCAATGATTCAGTACACATTTTGTTATTCAACATTTATTACAATCATAAAATTGGCCATTTTTCTAACTTACTATTATTACATCAAATTTATGTATATTTAATATACTGTAATATAAATTTATTAAATACTTACTATATTTTTATATTCGAGAAATAAGAATCCTTACATAAATATGTAAAACAATGACATTATTGTCTGTCTATTCTATTCACGATCGATTCATGAGTGGCGATGTTAATTATCGACACGAAATAATTCGATTTAGATATGTATAAGAAATTAGTTATGAAAATAATGAATAATAGAGAAGTATATAATCTTGTTGCTATAAGTCTTGCGAGTTGGTTCAAAAAAACGACTTGTTTTTGTTGTATTGATAGAAATAAAGATGAGAGAATATCGACAAGTATCACCGAATACAGTATGCAGAAAATAATTAATTTGTATTGTAAGAAATTAGTGATGTTTAAAGTAATACCTTGGTATAAAGTATTTTTTTTATAAGAAGTAAAATATAAGAAAAATTAATCTAAAGAAAAATGAAGTTCGATTGATTCAATGAATATGAAGTAGTTCATGTTTTCAATGTAATTTATTTACACAACGTAATTGTCCTTATTAAATTGCACAATGAAAATGAATCAACGTGTGTTCGTCAAAATAAACAAACCTTAACTTCGTCTGCTTTGCGTCGTTAACCTCTGTTTTTTTTTTTTAAATTGCATACGATTACTTTTTTCATCTTTCGATTATCACTGGAACCGCTTACAACGTATACTTGCAGTTTCACGGTTCGTTCTCTCACGCGAAGATACTCTTTTTTTTCTACAAAACATTCACTCATTGCGGCGAAAGCACGTGAAATGAAGTTTTTTTTTATCTTATTCTTTCTTTGTCTACCAATTTGAAGGGAACAAACTCGAGGTGCCAAAAAGTCGTAAATCATCGATAATAATATAGAGACGGTTTTCCCGTTTAAATCATACGACAATGTACGAAGAAACTCGTGTGTACTCCCCTGAGAGAAGGTGAAATTCAGGAACGTGTCAAGAGCATTTTGACAGATTTTTTATTAACGAGAGAGAACAACAGTTTTTTGCTTTTTGCTGAAGTGAAGAAGTTAAGAGAAAAATCTGGCTAGAACACTGGCTATAGTAAAAATTTTCATCTTCTCGCTACGCTCTGATATTGTTTGTTTTTATTTTCGCTTCGCGTTATTATTATAATAATAATCGCTTACAGTGACGCAGGTACGCATCGCATGCCACGCAAATTCCGTTAACAAAATGTGAGAAGAGAAGAATATAGACTTTTTTTTTGTAAATCTTTCGATACTTTTTTTTCGTTTAAAGATTAAATAGAAGTTTTCTCGTCGGCATTAGTTTTATCTTTTTGTTTATTTCTTGTATCCTTTACACGTGCATAAATAGCTTATGGTCGGAGCAGAAAAATATCATTATGTGTTTTTTTACTGCTCTAATCTATAGTTGTCTATGATAGATTATAAGAGAGTTTACCAATAGTAAGAATAATCATAATTAATGGTAATAATTAATAATAATCATCATAGTGTCTTTTTAGATTACTTATCATTGTTAATAGGTACAATGTTGTTTAGCGATTCGATTGCTTTCACGGCAATTCTTACGTTTCGCTCGATTCTCATTACGCTTACTTTTTTTTTATATGTTTTGCATTACTTTACGTTACTTTTTATTACAATCTTGCAGTAGAATCGCAACGCAATGCAACTCTTATTATTTCTTGATTCTCTGTATATATTGTGTACAGTGCAAAAATATCACGTCTTTCTTCACATTTTTCGTCCCTTTTTCATAAGTAAAAAAAAGACAAAAATTTGAATATGGAATGTAGTGACAAAGAAGAAAACTGTAATCATACTTGATACTTAACATGATATAGATGGCAAGGATAAAAACATAGTTGTAAAATTAATTATTCATAAAGATGAAAACACATTACTTGAGACAAAATGAATATAAAAAAAAAGCTTTAGTTATAATTAACTTTGTGCAGTTTGCTTAGTAATTTTTATCAAAAACAATTATTTTTGTTATAGCTATAATGAGCTAGAACAAAAACGATCTATTTAAGTTATATATCTATCGATAAAACTAGACTTTTTAATAGTGATGCGTACTCACGACTAAAACAATTGTCTGTCGCATTTGTTGAAAGAAATATACATGTCATTTCCTTCGCAAAATGTGTCGCAGTGCGCCTCGATTCTACCGCTCGAAGATACAATATTCGATGAAAAACAAATTTTTTAATAGGAGCAGCGCATTGTGGCACAATTACATATTCGTCGCATTCTCGTTCTCTCTCTCTCGCTCTCTCTCTCTCTTTCTCTCTCTTTTTTTTGTTCACGCCTTCATCATCACAAAATATACAGAAGGCGTAAGGCGCTAAGAGGCCGATCATAACATTCGCTCTTACGCTCGGTCGCGGCACTAGACGGCAAAGAAAATGTGAATCGAGAAGCAAGAATCACATTGGAAATCATTGCGAGAAATCATATGAAATCGTTTGAGATTATCGACAATCACATAAAACATCATACGAAATAACGTATGAAATCTTATGGGAAATCAGAAAGGTATAATCGCAGGAAGAATCCTTTAAAATATATCGGAAATCGTATGAAATCATATGATAACAGTTTTTCAAACTCTTGTATGATTTCAAAGGACTTCCCGCAAATTTATTAACGCGTTAACATCTTTATTAGTTGGGAATATTGTGCAAAAATAAAGTATTCAAAATTCATTTTAATCTTGCGTGCATGAATGTATTCTTTGCCGACTAATGCTTGGCTAGCACTTCGTCATCGTTACAATTTTCTTTTATTTCGATTCGTGAAATGCGAGATCGAAAAACCCGAAGAGAAGGATCAATCACTTTAGTTAATAAAAACATTTTCTTTTTAACTAGGAATGAGGTGAACATTGCCTCGAAGAATGTAATATTATAGATCGAAAGTAACTATCGTACTGTTAGCGGATTCGAAAATACTTTTTTCTTTGGAGATTTTTTATTTTAACTTTTGCTTTTTTCTGTTTACACAATGTGAGGTGTAAGCGATATATATGTATATAACGCATACACCTTTTACTTTTCGTTCTTCGTCGAAAAGACTATTTTGTAGTAGTGTATAGTGACGTACGTGCGAAAATATAGTAGTAGTATAGGAAAGCTCATAATGAGGACCATTCGTTTCATACTTTTTTCTTTAAACTTTTAATCAAATCGCAGTTCATTATAAGTTATAACGATATAGAGCGAATCTCGCCTTTCGCCCGAAGAACTTCTTAATCGATTTATCGAGATTTTTCATGCGGAATATTCGTAGGATAACAAAATATATATACTTTGCATCTTCTATAAGAATAATTTTATGTAAATCATTATCCTCCTCAAATCGTTTATGAAATATATATTATACAAATAAACTTCTCTCTAAAAAAATGATATGTAGTTCATTAGTCCACGAGTTTTAAGAGTTACGTCGATCAAAAAAATAGTTTCTGTATTCTTTTTTTTAGTACAAAATTGAACATTTGTATAAACATTATAAATTCTGTAAACAGTTATACAGAAGTTGTATCTCAATACGTCGATCAAGCCGTTCCTCGGGTATGGTCCATATTTTTCTGATAAGGGCGAGCTAGTATGTAGTATTGAAGCATGACGCAGAAAAAGTCGCTTTTTAAATAGTTCAATAAATTGTCATCTTATATAGCAAAACTACCTATTGACGATCGTAACTTATTTTGGCTGCAATTTTCTCATTAGCGATTTTTTTTTATTTTCGGCTCATCCCACATGAAAGGGGATGCACGCAAAGCCCGCGCCCGCACTGATTTTATCGGTGAATTATTTATTATTTATTTATATCACATGCAAAAAGTATATTTCAAAATATATTATTATTATGTTATACGCACGACGGATAAAGTCGCTTGGAAAAATGGCAATCTATTTCAATTTCTATACATTCTACCATCTCTAGTTAATCCTATAGATACATAGAAATTTGAAAGAGACTTCCACAAGACGAAATTTTATTCCCATCATTATTTTTTTTTTTTCATCACTCGCCTCGCCGCTTGATTTAATGCTTGAAATCGAAACTCGGTAATATTGCGATCGTCAATGTCCGAAAAATAATCGGTATATGCCTCAAAAGCGCTTCTCTCGTCATCGCTTCAGACTCACTATATATCTTAAAATCAAATTACTCGCATCTCCATTTTACTTCTTTTCTTTTTTTAAGCACTACCTTTTTATATCATTTATTTTATCTCTTCAATAATAACAACACAGCACGATTAATTAAAGTTTCATAAAGATGTAGACATCATTGTACGCCGGAAAGAATTGCGATGCAATCTGGAGAAAGCAATCAATAAGGTATCAATAGTTGTCCAATATATCGAAATTCAGTAAATTATTTTTAATTTATAGTGATTCGAATTTTGAACCCATTTTACGACTGAAAAATTGTAAACCAAAAAATTTTAAATATATAAAAATCTAATTGTTTGATAAAATAATACTCAGAACGTACAATGATACAACAGCTTGATGAATTTGTAATTAATTTATAAAATTTTTCGCGAAATTATTTCGTCTCGCTTTATTTTTTTTAACTGCAATTCTCAATCCCTACTAAAAATATTTACACATCATTTATTTTTTTTCAATTAAATGCGGATCCCTGGCCGCATTCGTTCAAATCCTATTTGCCCAACAGACAACGAGATACTTTTTCCCTATTCGTGTTTCTTTCAATAAGAAAAAAATTAAATATTCTTGCGGTTCTCGCATCGTGTATATATTTGTTTACGTATGGATTTCGGTGTAAATTTACACTAGTTTTCGGTTCTTTTTCATCAAATTTGCTTTTATTCCGCGGAGTTCACTTGAACTTTATCTGTATTTTGTGTTTTAATATTGGTTTTTTTTGAAAACGTTCAGTATATTATTATGCGAAAATAAAAAAGAAAAGTTTACTCTTATAAGTGCGATAAGCTAAATAAACCGAAATGTGAAAGATCATATTATTGCATATATACTAAAGCATGGCTAGTTGTGCGAGAACTCATTAAAGCAATAAGCGTCAACTGAATAAGATCATTTTTAGTATGAGAAGAAAAGTGTGCAAGTGAATATATAGCTGTGAATAACTTTTTTTTTCTTTACTTATTTACTTTTAGGTCGGTTCTACAGTATACGGCAGGAGAAGTGTATGTACACGCGATGTCGCGACGTGTCAAGCTGTAGTAATATACGTTTTGTTTTATCGAGTTTCTTTTTATTAGTAGTTCATTATTTATTATGCCTCCGAGAATCTTTTTTTTTATGCGGTTATAAGTATATCTGTAAGTTAAAATGTGTGCGATAGTAAGGGAAGACTGTAAAAGCGAAAGGATTCAGTGCCTGGTTTAACTTCAGATTCAATTTTCAAACTTAACCTCTTAACATAACTCGATTTATATACTTTACATTCGTTGATATAACTGGATTTTAAATTAAAATTAAATTTCTAAAAATCAAAATAGCGTGCATTTGTGAATCATATTTGCATACATATTTATCTAATACAGTGGAGTTTTCATATAAATTTTAAAAAGCTAAAAGTATTGGAGGTTTTAAAATAATAGTTTAGGCCATTTTCGTAAGAATTTAAGAACAAAATTAGTTTTATATACCAAAGTTCAATTTTAGTTGAAAATCATTAGGAGAGCTTTTAATTATACTTTGAAAATAGGAAAAAAGTTAAGAGGTTAATCAAAGGGTTTTTTTTATTTTTTTTTTTTCATCTACTTTGACAATTGTAAAAATCCGCCGGTGTGTTTGTTTGGTCATATACGTGGTGACTTCAAGTTTTAATAAAGTGCGAATTGTGTTGTTTATTTTAAGGTGGAGACTCAATGCATCGTGTATATTTTCTCCTTCATTGTTGTCAGTACTTAAAACTTTATTTATTTATTTGTTTTTTTTTTTGTTATTATCATGACAAAATTTATAAAGGCACCGACCATATTTTTCGTTTTATAGTCTTCGATCGACACGAGCTCCCGCTGCATCTCAACACAATTAAATGTCTTTTTTGCACATTTTTCTTTTTCTTATACTTTGCTTTATTATTCGTTTAAGAAAATTCGTGTATAGCGCGCTTCGGCCGTTTCTGCTATGCGCATTTCCTAATTCATCGCGACAACTATGAACTCTGAAGTATCAATGCAACACTCGTACGCTTTTTTTAGTTTATGTATATATAGACGGACTGGAACCTGAAAGTTGTCTTTTTTTCCTTTTTGTTCATAGTCATTTGGTATTTTTTTACTTCACGATGACAGCTACCTAAAGGCTTTGTTTTATTTTTATTATTAATGCGTAAAAAACTACCACGACATTTTGAAGGTTTTAGTTTTGTTTACGTTCAACTGAAATAAGAGAATCAAAAATCGAGTTGTATAACGATATTATCTATCCCATTTTCTTATACGCGTCTCCACATACAAATCTTGCAAAATTGAAATTAATAAACTCGATCGACGCCTTAACAGCATTAAAAATTAATACGCTGATCTACGTATATGTCGAAAGTTTTATTTTATTTATTTATTACATATGAAAAAATTTAATGCGATTCAACAACAAATTTAAGTTGCCTCCCCCGTCCATTCATAATTTTGTTCACTACTTCATTATTCATTTTTTTTTTCATTCTTATTGTATTTCATCGTAAGAGATACAGAAGTATAATTTACTATCACACGGAGTCTAAAACTCTCAATATTGGATGGCATGCGCGTACATTATTGTTTTGCCTCAATAATCCATTTTTGCTGCGGTCTCTCGAGACAAGAGAACGAAACCTTTGATTTGAAACAAAAAAAAATAACGAAACTGAAGCATAGCAGAAAGTTACGAGCGCAAAACTACTTTGCCACGATTATACTAAAAAAACGACACGAGATAGTTTTTTTTTGCGTTTGAATTCTTTTAAACAACATTTTTCATGCGTATTATTTCCGCGTATTTTTTGTTTGCTTTGCTTTATTTTTAAATCACAATTATCGGATACTGCAGCAGACGAGTCGCAGTATACACGTACACTAGCAATTATAATTTTTTTTTTATCATTTAATGGAAAAAACTATAAGTTTTCCAACAATATTGTGATACTCGCAATAATTAATGACGGTAAGAATTAAACACTTTTTATAAATTACGAAACCATTAATTCGCTAAATAGGAAAAAATTTCTTTTTTTTTTCCAGTGACGCAATTTTCTCAAGTGGATTACACGTTACATTTTATTTTTTTGTTATCATCTTTTAATACACGTATGCGTGTATATATACATATTTGTTAGTTACTTACTTTTTTACTCTAGAATTTACTTCGTATTTTACTTATCTCACTTCTGGTTTCCCCTTAACATCGTGTCTTAGCAGTGCAGGTGATTATTTATTGAATACCATATTAGTATTTGTTTTGCCTTTTCTTTTCCCATAATATTAATCTCCGAATATACCATATTTCTCTCTCTCACACTCTCTCTCTCTTCCATCAATATAACGTCGCGTTTAATCATCGGTTACGTACCTAAATAGCCTTGGCATTTGTATAATAACATATATTATATGTATATACCGCAAAAGCGATTCGCCCGACGGTTATATATCATGACGCATTCGCAAGGGGAAATACTTTCAAGCGTCATTTTTTTTCTTTTTTGTTTTTTCTTTTATCATACTTCGTCCGTCAATTTGTCCCTCTGTGTTGTGTGTGAGTGTCTATGTTGTGTTAATATTATGTGCTTCCTCGTCTTCTTCCGTACTGTCGCGAGAACGGCAAAGACGTTTAAACTTAAACGACACAAGCGTCAACCAATCATCAACGATCGCACGTGACAATTATTTTTTTTTTTCAACTTCATTTATTAACAGACGAACGTCGAGCCTCGTATATCATCTTTACTGCGAATCTGTGTTAATTATATGTGTATAACCAATTCTCGTCGTTCGTTACCAATCAACAAAATCCTATCTGAGGAATTTCATAATTTCTAAATTTATTTGCTATAACACCTTGGTGTCCACCTGCTGGAACTTACTTAATAATTATTACTCTTCATTTTTATTTTATTTTTTTTTTTAAATCTGTTAAAGACGAATGAATGCGAAGGAACGTTCTAGGCAAATATAGATTTTTCTATTTTTTCTGGTATTTTTTTTTTCATTAAATCTTTCTCACGGATTAGAGTGAAATAGGATTACTAAAAAAAAAAGAAAATCTCTCTAGAACCAGCTGGTGGCTCCACCGAATTTCGTGGAAAGGCCGCCGATGCCCTTTTCAAACATGCTGCCAACGCGGCTGGCTACGTTCGACGTGACGTTGGAGATGCTTATGCCATCCTCGCCCGTTATGTTTTCAACTATCGTCACCTTTGTCTTGGGCCTCTCTACGTCATCGTCGTTGCCGTTCTCTGACAGTCCCCTGCAAAACAAATTTAATTAGTCAAATCCCAATGACACTATTGTCTCGAATAATTGCTCGACGTTTCGTATACTCACTCATCATTCTGAGAGCTCATGGTTAAGGCACATGTAGCTTCTTCTGTCTGCATCCTCGTCGCTATCGTCTGATATGTCTTCGAGTTGAGTTTGTCCTCCATTACTCCCTGAAGCTCGAAGTCTGAGTAGATCTTCTTTACAATATGAGCGAGGCAAGTGCACTGGTACAGATGTAAGCTGTGATCCATCCGCTCAGTCAGCCAATTGCATAACAACTGGATCTGTGCCGTGTACCATTGCTAAAAACAAAACGATTGTTTATTTATTATTTGCACTTAAATTATTAGTTTTTCATCAAAATCTTACTAATAATGAAGCTGATAAAAGTAAATTTTAGAAGTTACCTCAAAAAAGTTTAGAATCCACAATTCGTCAATAACTTTGCTCCGAATCTGCTCCGTACTGTTTCGCGTAAAGCTTACGTAAGCTTGACCCATTTCCTTGCCGCTGCCTGACACCTTCTGCAAAGCGATCAATGCGTGTAAAATTAGCCACCGAATCCATCACCGAAACTTTGCTTTCCGATCCGTTCCTCGCGTCTGATGACTTTAATATTAACGAGAAGCCATCGAACGAGACGGATCGAATCGCGTCAAGCTCGGGAATAGGCGAACGAAATCCTAACATCGTTCAACCATCACTCACCGCGAAACTGAGGAGCGAGCCAATCAATGAACCCTCGTCGTAACGCGACAGCTTCGATAGTGTTGCCTCCAGGATGCTGACCAGCTTGTTAATCATTCCCTGGGACATGCCCGCCAGTGTCTTCTCGATCATGTCGTCGATTTTCGAATGGTATTGATGCTGCCGTAAAATATGGATGACGAATTATCATTGCTTTAACTATGGGCTACGACACTCTGAATTCTTTGCAGTGTAAATACTACGCGTATCTCTTCTTGTTTGAACTTCCAACGTAACGATGTTTAGTGAAATTATTATTTGGTGCACATGTCAAAGTATAATCAGTTGCAAAAAATTTAGAGCGTGATTGTGGGTGTGTAAATTAAACGAAAAATTCGTAAATGCTGGAATAAAATTTTAACAACGCTACTATCTACTTAACAATAAAAAAGCGAAAGTAATCGATAAACGTGAAGCTTTAATAAAACATAAATATTTAATTTAGTTTTATTTTTTGTTTAACAGTTGCACAAAATTTGTTCAGCATTGCCTAGCGAGCGGTTATATATTTAATATTGTAACTATCTAATATCTATGATTTCTTTGAACTAAAAAAGTTTTAGCTAACATTTAATTATTTTAAAACGTATGTAAAACTTTTCTACGAAAATATGCTTTTAGCTGTTAGCAACATAGAAAAAAAAATACATTTTTACCCAATAATAAAATTTTGTTGTAGCAGATTAACGCAATAAAAATTATTTTGTATTTACCTAAAAGTGTTATCTATTATAAATACATACACATTCTCTAACCTATCAAGGTTATCCTACAATAAATTTATAAAGGAATTATAATAAGGGTAATTTTAAATACACCTGGTTGTAAAAGGTCCAGAACGTATCCGCGGAAAGCCACTGAACGTGGACGTTCTGTGGAAGCGTTTGAACCTTTTTCAACCCGGCTTCAACTAAGAAGAGAATAGAAATCCGTTACGTTACCCCTGTCCTTTTTTTATATACAAATAACCATCACACATTATTCTTTTAAAAAACATGCACCCCCGGACTTACCACATCGACCCCATCGATAGTGCAAAGCTTAAAACTCTGATTCTTCGCATCCAAGATAACGTTAACCATTGCACACATTTCCGACGGTATGATGTAGTCCGTCGAGCTGAACGTCACACCCTTCTTCAGCCATTGTTGGAACGCCGTGTCGGTTTTCTGAATGCAGTTATCGATTTGATCGCAAGCCATCAACTTCAGCCGCTGTTCTAAGTGCGTTCGGAACTCTTGATCCGGCCAGTGTAGTCCGCTGATGAATGATTGCAGCGCGTCAAGCTTCCAGAACAGATCGTCAGAGGTAGCGCAGCCGTTGCCCTTGATTTCCCAACGTTCCTTCTCGAAACCTTTGTGTATTGATTGGTCGATCGAAGTCTCCATCAGATCCACATATCTTACTACCAATGGTGCAAATGTATCCCTTAGCAACTGGTGGAACCGTCCGTCTCTGAGATTGTCTGAAAAGTGTTACAGTTTTAGAATCAATCTATCAGTTGTTCATATGGATAGTCTCTTTGAGCTACTTACCATCCACCCTGAGATAGTCGTTGAGCACTTGGAAGAGCGGAAAGCTATCCCAAGTGTCGGGTGGTTGCTCAGCCAGGACTTTGTTCATGTCGGCGGCGAATAGGGCCCAGAAGATCTCGGCGTGCTCCACCAGGAGGTCGCTAAACCAGGCGAACGCCTGCGGTGCAGTGTAGTAGGAGCGAAACGTGAAAATATTGGACGACACACACTTACGGAGGACGATGTTCCATGGAGCCCAGAGCGGTGGGGACGCCGACTCTGAGCGCGAGGCCCTCGAGAACCCAGAAGACTCTATTGCATGATAATACTACGTACGATCGTCTACTTTACGTTTAATTTGGTGACGATGACGTCTACTGTGTTTAAATATCGCGTGGTGACAACTTACTCAATTCGTTCCATTCGGTTAAAATTCAGAACTTATTCTCATGACGTTGTTTGGTTCAACGAATATGAATCATGGCTCTACTTTATCGAGTGAAAGAAGTAATTGATGTCTATATTGCAAATTTCATTCGAAGGATGTATGGATTAGAAGAAATTATTCAATAATGGTCTTTCAATGTCGACTATAACACCAAAAGAGGCCATGTCAAGTTTTAGGATGTGGATAGTGGAGGACGGAAGAATTTGGCAAACCGTTGTCAAATTTTTCGAAACTCTACAAGACACAATGACCCCTTTTCACTATACATGATTTTGAAAAAAGCGCGAATCTCAATAGCTACTGTCTAATGATCAATAAACTCTAAAATGATCTTGGAATTGGAAAATCTACTGAAGGTGAAATAATTCTACCGCGACTAACTGTCTTCTGAGGAGGTATATTCGGACCCTTACCAAATCCGTGTTTGAGCATGCTACCCTCTCTCCCGAGAGCCCCGGACAATGAACACTGAGTTCTAAAAACCAAACTAATACCTCCGAATAATGTTCTTCGTTTTGCTGCAACAAATCGACGCAGAGCTCGGCTAAATGTATGAGATCCTCCAGCTTTTTGCTTGGGGGAACGCAGACATCGCCATTGAGATCTTCACCGATTTTCGCTTCATTCGCTAGCCTCTCGTAGTTTACGTGAGCAGCAGTCTCCAGACAGGATTTGATCATTCCTCGGACCTCCTCGGGTGGCACAGGCGTCACTATGTCCTTCATCAGCACTCGTTCCAGCAATGACAGCGTGGCCCTCAATGCGCCCTCAGGTCTGCCGAACGGGAAACTATACCTGTAAGAATAAAACATAATAAAATTAGTAAGCGTACGTTACTATTAAATATGATTGATTTGAATCATTTTTTCATCTAACCTAAAGTTAGTGATTTGTTTTTCGAGTAGCTGCCTGAGCCGTTCTTTGATTTCCATGAACTTGTCCTTCTCCTCGTGCGTGATTGAGGCCACTCCATCTGGCTTGTTACCGTGTACGTGACTTGCGCAAAATGCAAAGCTGTAGTGAATTAGCGTCGGATCTATCATAATTCCACGCTCCGCTCTATCGAGAAGATCACTGAGGTAGCACAAATGCCGATAACATCCACGTACTCCATATCTGCAACCCACGTATATACATATAATACCGAATTCATACAGTCGATAGTAACTTCATAATCAAGGCATACTATTAATCACAAACATACCTGGCACAATATTCATCCAACACAAAGACTTGACCAGGTGAGAACCATCCGAGCGAACAATAAGGATCGTTCAGTCTATAATCCAGCGTCAAATTCTGCAGGAACTTGAAAAGGCTTGCGTGATCGAATTTGCATGGATCCGCGCTGATGAAGTCCTCCATACCGTGTTTTTTCGCTCTATCGGTGTCGCCCTGAATTTTACTGATGGTGGTACTCTTATTCGCGACCGACACCGGAGGCGTGGGTTTGTGGGATTGACCTGTGGCTCTGTACATGGCCGTTACCCACAAATGGCACTCATTCTCATCGTCCGAGGCGTAGACTATGTTGTCTCCCTCTCGGACGGCGTTGAAGAAGTACCTGAAAAAAAGATTTCACCATCATTTGTCACAGAATGATTTCCACCTCAACCTGGAAAGTAAAATTCCAATAAGAAGGCGAGACTTACTTTCCACCCTGCAAATCCTGGCCAGCCATGAGATTGGCCGATGCCGACTCAATATGGTCCACTGTATAGCCGTCCAGCTGCATCATTTCCGACGGCTCGCTCTTTTTCTCTTTGAACGAGCACATCGCAAAGGTGTACTGTGAGACTTGGACCAGGACGAAGTAGCGCTTCTTCCACTTCTTCCATACGGATTTGCCTACGGCATAGAGGTAGCCACAATGCTTCATGTTCAGCGGCTTGTCCATGCGACAGGCGATTTTAATACGCAGATCTTGATCAGGATTGCCCCGAGAGGCGGTCATACGATGCCACTCGGGTGCACGGCTCGACAATGGCGTTGGTTTTAGTACAACTTTGCCCAGCTCCTTATCCTCCAGCGCGAGTATCGCTGCATTCTCGGTGAACAGGCGTACCTTCACGACCGGCAGTGGATACATCGTCGTAAAGTCGCCTTGCGTGTCCCACCTGAAGAGTGACATGGAAGAAGATTTGCATAATTGCTACTCATTTTAACGTCGTGTCAGTCGATGTAGATGGGCGTGAGCTCTTGTCAGGTTTAGCTATATCAAGTATATACTCTCGCGGCGCAACAAGTATATATTCAAATGGGATTCGATCCGAGATTGTAGTCGAGCAGATAAGACTTTGAAATGAGGAATATATACTCACATTGGCTTGGACGCTTCAGCTTGATCAGTTTGGAGCTTGTCGCCGCCTTCCACCTCCATCGTGCAGTATACAATGCGGTTTGGCGCTAGACTCTTGATCCCCTTGACTTCCATGACGATCACCTCAAGCGGAAACGAGAGGGCCACGTCCATTTTCGTCAGCTGGGGCTCCGAGTCCGCGGAGTCGTTTACGAGAGAACTCTGATTACGGGAGCGGGAGCGATCGCTACGATGATTGTAACGTTTCAGCTTCTGCAGACCGCATTTGCTGTCTATCGAACCTTTGGAGACTGGTAACGACTCCAAATTCGCCATAAGCTGGTTGATAGACGTTTTGAGTTCTTCTATGTAAAGCGACTCCATCTCTTTCAGGAGGAACCGCGGCATGAGCTTGCGGTTCTGTAAACATCAATAGATACATTTTCAAGGCTGATAACATTCCTTTTTTTGTGGGGAGGGGGAGAAAAATTGTTATGTATCCGCATATTCTTTCGCGTTCAAACAGTGGGTGTAAAAATATCGTACAGTATATTCATCATGTTACATTGTGTAAAGCTACCTGTTGCGTATTTAACTAGCGCTGTGGCGTTTAAATGTAGACATACATTGCGTTTTATTAAGTACATTGTGGACTATCAAATTAATCACCGCAAACATTTTAATGTTGCGCCAATTATTAATTAGTATTGCTTTAGATTGTTAATCTACTCTATTGATTAAATTTCAATTATATTCGATTTCCCTGTGAAAACGTTATTGAATCATTTACATTGTGCAGTCTAGTAGGAAAATTTTACACCGCAACCTACGTTTACAAAATTACGATTGATGAAAATTTAAAAGTATGCAAATCGTCAATACTTGGTAAGTTTATAATTGCCGACAATCGATTTCCGATAGCGTAGCACATTAACGAACTGCGGCAAAGTTCAATAACTATCAAAATATCCTCGACGAAACACCGAGCGACTCGCGCATAAGTCTAACAATTAACCGAGTATAGTATAGGAAAGAGGCATACAGCTTACCTTCTCCATTTCGTTGACGCGTTGTACGCGACCGTCCAGCTCCCTCCTGATGGCGGCAGCCTGTTCGTCGGCTGAATCCAACAGGAGGGCGTTGAACAGAAGCTGATGCTCGAACTTCTTCACGCCAAGTATCTGCTGGAACATATCGTAGAGCTGTTCTTTGGATAGTATCAGCTCCGAGTTCAGCGACTGCTGCTGCATCCGGGATGGCCGTTTAGTGTCCTCGTCGCCTGTACCCTTAAAGATACAGTCGAACTTGGCCAGCCAGGAGGCAAGCACAGTCTCCTTGCTCAGACCGTCGATTTCCGGGAGGCTCCGAACACGCTTCTCGATGTTATTCCTGAACACCTCGCGGAAGTCGTGCTGCGAGCAAGCACCGCTTTGCACAATGCGTACAACGCGCTCTGACTTCAGAAACACGTCGAAGTAATTCTTTATAGCATTCTGAAAGGCTTCGTCAGCCATTATCTGCGTTTCGCCTTTTAAGAAGCTCTGTGGACATATGGAACAGATTTATGGGATTATTGTTGTGTCACAATATTTGCTCTCTTAGAAATGGTATTAACCTAAAAGTATGTATACATTTTTATCTTAATTCAATGATTATAGCTGGTTAGTTAATTATAGTAAAGAGAAGGGAGAGAAAAAAGAAATCAATTCCTACGAGATTTATGTTACACAAAGCTCAAAAGAATTCACGAGAATACCCGTAGCTCGTGAGCAGAGAGGAAAAATAGCTAAGTACGTGAAATATTAAAGGTCAAATATCGGTTGCGGAAGATTAAATTCTGAAATTCTTGAATTCGACAGTAATAGGATCATCGACTTTCTCTCATCTATAAAGCTCTTAGTTCATATCTGACAGTAAAAAGTAATATCCAATAAAAGCAATACAGCGTTGCTCGCAATTTTTATCCTAAATCTTTAACGGTGAACTTTTCGCGTTTTTTAAGCACTATCTTACTTTATTATATCGATTCTATAAATTATCGTGACCACCACTTCATTACATTCTGAAAAGAAATATTGCCTTTTCTTTTTCAAAACCGAATGATAAATTCTTGAAAAAGTGAAAGGCCAAGGGCTCACCCAAGACCTTGACCAAGGACAATAGCATAGAGGAAAAAAACTGACTTTTACGAAGGAGGAATAGACGGTAAGAGGCTATAAGTCGCTTTTAAGCGCTTATAAAATAAAAACGACCAAATAAAATCTGATTCTTCTCTCCCATTCAACGTAAATCCAGCGTAAAAGCCGCCAACCTGTATACATTTTCGATCCAAAGGAGATCACGCACATCATTCATTTTCCCATTATTTGTCGAGCCATTTCATTCCCCGAAATCCGCTAAATACTCCAAACCCTCCCCAAACCTACGAAATCCCATCAGTCGACTCCATCCTACCCTTCTCCCATCTCAAAAAAAAAGAAAACAAACCATCGACCCCTAACGTCCTCGTAACTAATCGAACAAAAGCTGTCAATTCAGAGTCCTCGGTATATACCTCTATTCATCACAACTCTCGCAGATAAACTCTTGAACCGTTCAATTCGTAGAAATTATAGCACCGTCATGCATATGCCACCTGAAGTTTCAAGGATTTAATTACAAACCCGCGTAATTCGCGTCGTGTCGCTGTCTCTCTCTCTCTCTCTCTCTCTCTCTCTCGAGCCCGCTTAGATTTTCTCTGGTATAGGAAAAATCGATTCGTTGGTAAGACGAAGGTTGTGCGCGCGGGAGGCTTCGAGTCTCTGCGAGGCTTCTCTTCCGCTTATATATATATATATACACGCAACGTAGATATACGTACGTTTGACGATATCGCATACGTACATATGTGTGTGCATGTATGCGAATAGCCGGTGGTGTCACGCGAGAGACGCGGGAAGATTACGCACGCTTGATTTCGCTCGCGCGATGGAACTTGCTCGCCTCATTGCCTGCGTTAGTATATATATATTGATTTTCAGTTTTACACGCTTTGTAGTCGGCTTTGACGGATATACGTGCGATTTGAAAGCTGTGCCGTCGAATGAGCGCTGGTTAACGGAATGACTGTGAAAGCTTTGATGGTAGACTAAGTTGTTGTACATACGTCGTTTTCAAATGTTTTGAGTAATCCGTTTGAAATTTTTCCCTGATTTTATGTCGTAATAATATTAAGTGAAGAATTTAAAAGTTTTTATAATAGAAATAACAGAAAATAAAAAAATTACAAAGTTTTAAAAAGTGACCTTGTGACTTTCATTCGTGCCTTTCTTTTTAATCTATTTATTTTAAATGTTTGCTTTTAAAATGTAGAAAAAATACTCCACGGAAAAAGGAATAAGTATACGTAACAATTTCACGACAGTAGCATAAACTTTTTTAAAAAGTTAGGTACTACGTGACAAAAGGACCGATTCTATTCTTTTTTAAAGTTGAAGTAACCTAATCCTCAAAAATGAAATTTCCTTTATCTATTAAACAAAGTTAAACCCATTCGAAAAAAAAGATTTCCCTTTTATCTGGTATTTCTAAATAATTTTTTTATTTAAAGTAGAACAACTTGTGTTGATGTTCTTCTATACGTATTTTTACCACAAATAATTTAATTAGTACATGTAAAAATCAGACGCTCTCGTACTGAAAATTTATGTTGCTATAAAATGCTTGTTAAATTTCCTTAACCAACATTTTTCTTGTGTAATGCCCATCAAACTACAAAGCAGTATATATATAAGCAATGGCATGTTACGTTAATCTACATGGATAAAGTTCTTTACAACGTAATTGCTCGTATATACTTAAAATGTTCCTTTTGCATACTAAAGTAATTTAAAATTCGGAAAAAATTAGCATGTAGCCTGTTACTATAAAACACGAGAGCAAACAATGCCGTGAATTTTTAATCGCACGACTTTAGCGAATTCATTACAAACTTGTGCCATTACGAAAGTTAAAGATGCTCGCTACATTAAAAAAAAAAACAGAAACTTGCGTAAACTAAAAGTAGGTACCTCTGTCACCTTAATTTATTCAAATTAAAAATAACCAGGATACAGTACAACCATTATTTCTCACTAAAAAGAAGAAAAAAACGGCGCAATTTAATTTAATCTCGATACGCGAATGACGTTCGCAGAAATACCATAGTCCGTGCGCGCGAAAAGCTCTTGACTACGCGATTTCGAACGCGGCGCGCGTATCACGCCGTCTATTTTAATGCTTCCGTGGCTGGCGCGTTATCGCGCGATATTGATAAAAGCCCTTTCCCATTCTTTTATCCTGTCTCGTTTCATAATAAATTTACACGAAAACGTCCACGATCGTCTAGGAATTGGATAGAGTGGCGAGAAATAGTGAGGAAATTTATTTTCAAGATATGGTAAATGTGTAATGATGGATTTGGCGTTCGCATGACGGCGTATTCGTTGATATATTAAGGGTACACAACTCGTGAGAATGCGAAGTGAATAACTCAATTTTTAGAGTTAATAACAGAGTGTGGGAATGGAGTTTCTGAACATTTACTTTTGTCCCTTTTACGACTAATCTTTAAGTTCATCTCTTATTAATTTCCTGTATACCGTGTGATGTTTTCATTACTTTCATAAAGTTAATCTGATATATGAATTCTAATAAAATGTTCTTTATTGTCGTTTCATAAAGTAAACCAGTTATATCATAGTATGCGACGACAATCAAAGCTAAACCGCAGCAAACTTCAAGAACGATGCGGCTATGATGTATAAAACGTTTATTTTCTTGTAAATTGTTTAAAATAAACGTGAATAAATCTGTTACTGGTTATACATTTTAGAAATTATTCACAGAATTCCAACTAAACGAACGTACATCTAATTTTACCGATCAGAAAATTTTCAGGAAAAATAAAGCACATTACCCGTATCACGAATAATTTCTACAATATCATAAATCAAACGAACCGCACAACAGAAAAGCAAAAATCAATTTCTGACTTGAGCAAACAAACAATATATATACCTGAAATCGCGAGCACAGCGTCTCCAGCTGCTGCTTCGTGATCTTCATCTGCCGCCTCGTCATGTCTGTCGGCTGTTTGGCATTGAACGGGTACGCTATGCACCTCGAAATGAACACGTACAGCTGCAGCCTCGTTTTACGCTCCTCCTCTTCGCGCTCTTGCTTGTCCTGCAAGCACGACACAGCGTGTGCCATTTGAATAAAACATTGGTTAAAGGCAAAGGTGTGTGTTTCTATGTGTTGTTGTTGTTAGCAAAGCGCTACATTGAATTCCGCGCTATGTACTGTTTTGTTCGCGAGTATATAAGGTTAGCTAGACAAAACGTTTGTTCGTCAGAATTATGCTGCGGGTGGAGGGAATTTAATTTGTCGTGATTGTACGTAAGAGGAATTGTTATTTTTGGATCGAGTGGTCTTGGGATTTGTGGGTAATACTGAAATAACGTTGAGAAACTATAGTCGTTTTGATAAGGGTAGATAATAGCGTTAATATAAGATAATCGCTATGGGAGATAACTGTGACGGTAAAAATATAGCAATGTAATTGGCATTGCATTAATTCGCGTAAACGCGGTTTTGGATTTCTCAGTTTATGGTATTACTGCGGTATTAAAAGGATTCAATTGAACTATTCTTTTTGATGAAGAGAATATTGATTTTTCTAATCTGAAGGATAAAAGAAGAACTAAAAATTGATTCAAACTCTATTGATATAATAAGTCCCTGCCAATACATGTATAAAAGTAGCGTGAAGTAGTATACGTTTGCATCCATATTTAACCTGACCTAAATTCATGTTCGATTTCTTACTTTTACGTCACATATATCGTTTAAATTAAATAAACTTTTCTAAAATGTAAATATTTCTGATATTCAAAAATGTAGAAAAAAAATAATGAAAAATAGGTGAAATCAAAAAATAAACTCACCAGGAAAATGTTAGAGATCTGGATCACGGGTTCGGTTCGAATGTTAGGATATATTTTCAATATAGAAATATGAAAAAGCTACAATATTAGATCCTAGCGTTTAAACAAACTCAACTTTTCGATATTTTTAGCTTTATTTTGAAAAAAATCTTGGAAATCTGTTCATCAAAAGGTAATCATTTAATCTTCGAGGGGTTAAATATTAATTTGAAAAGAGCAAATAAAACTGTAATACAGGCTTTCCATTACTTTTTTCAAAATTAAAAAATATTGATTCTTTTCAAAGTTATGAAAGTTTAAAAAGAAATAAAATCGCACTGTTAAATCCATGATATTCACTGTTAGATTTCATGCATATTTTGGTTCATTTTCGTTGCTCAAATTTAAACTTCAATAACGTTGGAAAAAATCAATGTTTTTTAATTATGAAAAAAGCGAATAAAAACACATTTTCTCCAGTTCTATTTTCTCTTTTTAAATTATTATTTAAGAAGTTCCAAGTTATTTTCCAAGATTTTTTTTTCAAAATCAAGCAAAAAATATCCAAACTTGTGTTTTTTAGAGCGTTAGAATCTACTATTGCAGCTTTCTCTATTTTTCTTGATCAGTTTAAGCTATGTTACGTCAATCTTTAAATTTTGATAATGGCTTTACATCTTATTTAGATAACTTATGTATTGTTAATAAATATTTGCATAACCCGCAATTATGATCATCTAAGATTTTGATCAAATAGACGTTTGAACCTAACACCTAGAATTTTTCACTAAAACTTAAATGTGCTCTCTCAAAAAAGCTAAAAATAATCTCTAAAGTAGCTTCCGCGAAATTAATGTGTAAGGTAAGATATTGAGATTAGAACCCGTAAGATTCGCAATAAAAAGAAGATAGAAATAAATGATTGCTCACCTGCAGCTCCTGTTCGGTCTTCTCGCTGGCGACGGAGGGTGAGGGGCTGGTGGGCCTTTGGCTGCCCTTGGCGTAGTTCGCGGCGTCCGAGTGGGCGCTCATCGACGGTGACAGGGAGTTGCGAGCTCCGCCAGCAGCGCCTGGCACGTCGAGTCCCGCTTGGTTAGCGGTGCCCCCACCGTCGGCACCGTCAACTGCGGTAACGCCGGCCTTGGGTCCGCCGCGTCCCACGCCGGCAGCAAGGGCCCCCGGGCCCGGCGAGCCCATGGCCCCGGGGCCCGGTGCACCAGGAGCACCCGGACCACCGGGACCACCGGCGCCGCCGGCACCCACACCCGAGTAGCGGACCGCGGCCGCAGCTGCACCGGCAGCTGGCCCGCCGCGGCTCCGCCCCACAGCCTGAGGGACGTTTTGGTCCTCATCACTCTCCTCCTCCGACGAGCTAGGATCGATCATAGCTGCTTCTACTTAAAGCTCGAGCGACTTGGCTGTTGCTCTGCGATTTCTCACGCGCAGACGCGCCTCTCTCACGCTTTTGAGGTTAGTTTGGTTGCCTTTCAAGTCAAGGTGCACGAACGTGTGTATGATGTGCGTGCTTGAGTTGGTGCGCTACTGCGCCACCGGTGGATGGGTATGTATCACCGTTTAGTAGTGGTCGCCGTTGTCACGGGTACTTGGGATGCAGGCGCGCGAGACTCGCTCGTCGCTGGCCTGCCCGTTGTGCACGTGGCTGTTACTACCGCTCGAATGGTTCTGTCTCGGCTCTTTATGGTCCTGCAATCGAAATGATAAAATGTTACGTAAATGTTTATTTGTTAGCCACTAATAGCTTATTATCAGACTTAAAATTTAAAACGTATATGTATATATCTAGAGTTTCATGTAACTTTATGTTCTAGAGTTGATAGCGCCATAACCTCAAGTATTTAAAAAATAGCTTTAAAAACAACACTACAGAGTTAATAGAATTCTGCCATACAAGGCAAACGAGCCAGTGTTTAGGGTTCCTTTAAGGATGCAAAATTTGCTTTAGATTTAAAGTATAAGGGGGTTATGGGCGTTAAAAAGAGACAAAAACACAGGTCTCGGTGTATGTAAATCTGGAAAAAAAATAAAACCACACTGGTAAGAGCACGCGAGACTGCGCGCGAAGAAATGCTAATTCAACGCTTTACGCTGCCTAATGAATTTCTTACGAGTTACAGCAATTTTCCCGCTAATTAAAGTAGCCGCAAACTGCTTTGTAAGCTCGTTTCGTACCACGCGCAAGTCTACCACTTTTTTTCGCCCCCCTCCTCCCCTCTCCCCAATAGAACAATACTTGAACCATTACAATAATGATGCCTGTGGAACTCGGCTCGTAATTCATTGTTGTTCGCCTGAGCGAATGCTTTATTCGTGTTATTGCAGCTGGCCGAGAGAGCGAGGTAGAAGTTTGGATGAGAGGAAACCCGCGCGCTTTAGTACATATCCGGTGAACATTCGTGCGAATTAGAAAGTTCGTCGCAGCTGCGTGGGATTGATCGCAGCTGCGGAATCAGTCTTGCGCGCGGCTGATCAATTTGAATCGATATGAGGATAGGCGTATACGAAAAAAAGAAGTCATTTCGACAACGTATTTCTACCAGTGACACGGTAACTGTACGCGAGTTTGCATTAGAATACTCATTTTCCTGAAATGTCAGGATACATAAAATATAGGATGCGTTGTCGTCACTTTTTGGCATGATGAAAAAATAGAACTAAAAGTTCGGTTAATAACGTAGCGATGAATCGCGAATTGGTAAAAGTTAAAACTAAATTAATTTTCTACCATTAAACTACTCCGTTTAAAAATCTAATAAAATGTAAAAGTTCAAAGCGATCTACGTTCATGGCGACTGCATAAAACTTTCACAATCCACTTTAGAAAAATCGGAAACTGAAAGCGCAAAGGGACCATCGATTTCTCGCAAAAGCCAGGCTAACTTCGTCAATCAATACATCTATTAACAAATAGAGAGAAAGAGAGTGAGTGAGGAGACTATGTCCCATGTACAAACCTCGTACTCCACTTGCAACCGAGTCATATACGAGTGAGTATAGATACACACATACCACATACGATGCACGTAATGAAACGCGTACAAGTTAAAACATGCAGATAGCGTGCGCGGGGGTCGCTTCAAAGATTCATACGCGTTTTATTTGCAGCTGTATGTGTATATATTTTTACAGCGACCCCCTCCCCCCCTCTCTCTCTCCTTTGTAAACAGCTCGCGAGCATTATATACTTATACCAAATATTGACGTTCTCTGTGGGCTACTTTCGCAAGATTACCACGCGACGAAGACGACGACGACAAAGGGTCCCTTCGGTCTCTGTAAATACTTACATCTCTCGAGTGAGTTGATCGATTAGTTTTAGTTAAATTTTTGAATGGATTAAAAATACATCCGCTATAAGGTCTATTCGCTCTTTACGTACGCCTCGAACGTATGCACGTGTGTATCATTTTAAAAGGCTGCGGGTATTAGTTATAGATTTCCGATGTCATCCCCATTCACAGTGGGACATATTATAAACCGGAGCTGCTGCAAGTTCTCGACTCTATACAAGAGCTCGAAGGTCGCTAAAGTCGCGAATCAAAAGACTAGGTCAGTTATTCAGAAGTGAGTGAGAGGAGTGGAGCTCTTATTTTGCTGGCAACGTTACTTTTCTCAGCACAATCGTCGTCGGATAGGATGATACCGAGAACGCGGGCAGCTTGATTCGATCTATCGGATAGGGATTACGGATAAGGCAACAATGAGAGATGGTGAATGTCGGGTAACGTATGATCTTGAAAAGTTTCAAACAAGATTATATGAATACAATAAGGTAGAAAAGAGTATATGCTGTGGGAGGAATATTATCGATGTTTTAGCAAAATAGATTAGGTTGTTTTGTTGGACATTTCTGCGGATGTTTAATAGTTGAATGATTATATAGTCGTATGTTCGTATACACAAGTCTATATAAATGTATTATCTTTTTCAGGTTGATTAAAAGAAGTTTAATGTTCCAAGTTCAGTACTAAGAATCTTCTATCGTGAGTATTTTTACGATTTCTTGTAATTTATTAAAACATGTTTTTACATTTTATTTAAAATATATGTTTTCATGTTCTCTAACATGTACATAACTTCCCAGCATAAGTTCTTCATCTCACCCTACAAGTTGAAATAAACTTTTACTTCAAAAGTGTACTGCGAAAGATAATTTCTAAATATTATTAACCATTTCCTTTTAATTTTGAATTCCATCTACTTTATCAAATGAGTTCTTAACATCAAAATATGTATAACCATACTTTCCAAAGGAGATTGGATCTAATTGGATCTAATTTTCATTAATATAGTAACTTGTACTTGCAACATCACCTAGATATACATTAAATAATAAACACGATAAATATTCAGAACCGTAAAACCGTCAACAATACTATACAAGCACCATTATCCTTTAAACAACAAAAACAACATATCGAAACCTTTCAAACGTTCATGAAAACCTCACCCTTTAAGATATAAATTACATCCACTCGACAATCCCCTAATTCAACACTTCACCATTCCCCCAAAAAGCCATCTCGAGAGTTCGAATTCCCACCGCTATGCAGTCTCCCTATGTATAAGTACCTCTCTCTCTCTTTTCAACGACATACCGCGTCACATTTTCTCCTCTCCCGTTGCTACGATTGTTTGCTCGCGCGGCCAGTCGAATCGATCGGTACGCTATCTCGACGCGCGGTCGCCCGTATATATATGTATATACGCGATTCCGCTATTTTTGATCGTCGGGGATGTGCACGACCTTTCGCCGACACGAGAGCAGTAGTAATGAGTGCGCGGAGCGCGACTGCAGAGCGTCGATAAGTCATCGATTCGGGACACCGAGTTTGCCTGTGCGCGTGCGTGTGCACATACACGAAGGTTTAATTGTTTTCGAGGGCTTTTTCAACGGGCTATTTTTGAGGTTTGACAGGGTTTATCTTGCTCGTTGAGATGTTACGGAAAACATAAATGTAAGTACTTGTTTGGTGTAGTGAAAAAAAATGTAATACTGGGCGAATGTAGGATAACAGATAGCTATAAGGTTTTACGGATATTTCGTTCCTACTGTTATAATGTTGGAAAGCTGTTTTTGTGAGGATGCAAAATAGGGAGGATATGGAAAACTGTTTCTTTGGAATGATGTGCGTAAAATTCGATTTCCCACATTAACGATGATTATTGATATGAAGTATCGAGAAAGATTTATCAAAATGTTGAATAATTTTTGTTGATAATTCATGAGTAAAATGTCACTTTATCTTTACTTTACCACAAAATTAACACTTTAAGCGGATAATGTGTCCTTAAACTCGTAGAAGTATCATCTTTATTGCTCTAAATTACTCAGATAACCAAGTAATATTATATTTACAACAGTTTAATAATAGCTGTTAACTCTGTATTATTCAGTTGAGACAAATTTTTAAAATAAGCAACTTCAATACACAGAGAAACCACATATTATTAAAAAAGTTTTCCGCCTATACACGATTCACCGCAACATATGGAACATATTACAACACGTGACTTTACCCAAATTTCCTGCGAACCGCTGACGTAACAATCCACCTTCTTTATCCCAGACGGGAAAGACCTTTATATGAAGGCATTCGGGTTAACCGTTAAATAAATAAAATTTCATTTGCCAAGCGTAGTATAGGAGTGACCTACTCCGGTATACGCGCAGACACTTTGACGTCGTCGTCGATACGTGTGCGCATGTCAATTATCTTTTCAAATTCCTGTATACGTATATATGTATATACATATATATACACATATATACGCACGAAACTCGAAGCACTATAGATGCATATGGAAGCTGACAATATGGGTAATGCGGAAAGAGAATGGGTACACGCGAGCGTACAAGTAATTTTCCGCACTCGCGGCGCTCTCTGACCTAGAATTCCGCAAGCGAAAATTGTCTTCCCTCCTTCGAAGAGGAAGAGAGAAAAAAATTTTATTTCGCGAGAAAGAGAAAGAGAGGGAATGTGGAGCGGAAATAAAGATATGAGATGTTCAATCCTTCGAGCAGTCGTAGGCTCTCTAGTAGATATAGAGTAAGAGAAGGGGGTGAGCTTTCGGGAGCGAATTTAATCTCGTTCAATTTGTCGCTGCGAGGTGACAACGCGATAAATTGTATCGCATTGTGTCGTTCACACGTGAACTCCTGGGAATAAAATGCAGTTATATCGTATATATGCATATATATTCGCCGATGAAATGTAGGTTGATCTCGGTCAAACTTAATTCTTGGCCGTACAAGAGCTTCTGAATATTCCGCAGCGGACATATTGATAATTGAGTAACTCAAATTAGTAATATCATAAGAGCTAAAGGAACATTTACTTCGAACAAACCCATCTTCAAGCTAATGGTTCATAAATAAACTTCATTTCTTTACTTTATTTAAGTACACGAGAAGAAGCTGTCAAAAACCAGAGCACTTATAACGATTAATTCAAACTTCAGAATTTTACGCATACACGAAACGAGGCCACAGAAGGAAGCCACGTGCAGTGCGAGTGTAGAGTCATTCGTCGACAACGGCGTGTGTTTTTGAAAAGCCAACGCAACAACCCTCGCCGCAATTACATATACGCGTGTATATACATCACAACGTTGGTATATACTGCTATACGCTCACCCGCACGAATTTCCAGTCATATGTCGCACGACACCAACGCGTATTGGTATATGTTCATCACTCGTATTTATGTATATACGCGTAACTGTAGTTTCGCATCTATAATACGACTGCGCTACTGCGCTTGTAAATATGTGCTCGCGGGGTGGTAAGTGTATATATACACGTGCATATTCATGTATCAAAAGAGGGAGAGAGAGAGAGAGAGAGAGAGAGGATGCGCATATGTATTTGAGTTCATTTGGGTACGTCACTGGAGTGCTGCATTTGAATTTACGAGCTTGCGCGCGCGGGCGCATGTAAGTTACGTGGCGTGTGTATTGCGATTGGAACGGCGGTATCGATTTTAACCTTGACGGTAAGTTGATGTTGTTGTTGTTGATGTTTCGAGACTTAACTTGATAAAGAACGTTTGATGTTATCTACTTGTCAAATGCATCAAATATTCTGTTCCAGACGTACCGGAACCACTACTGCGAAACTTATAACAGAAATTTACAGGACTACCTGATTGTAAGGAATCGTATTTTAAAAAGTTACTGCAATACGGTGTCAATGTATGCACCAACTCACTACTACACTCACGCAGCCGTACTTAACAAAAGTATAACTCCCCTGAACCTGACATTCTCAGCGACCGCCGCGGCGGCCATGCCTGTAAGATACTATACCAAGTACATCGGAAGCCATACGACGCTAAAATTAGGTTTTCGAACTTGGCCGCTACCGGAGCGCGCGCGACGAATTAGCTAAGTTCGATATACCACGACGATCGCGTACACCTACTAGGTGTAATACGTCTTGTCGAGCTGCGAACGGCTTCCACGCGCGCGCGCGCGAGCGCGTTTCCGACGGCTGAAACTTTTCGCCGTAAATAACCGGCCCGTCGGGAAGTTCCTTTCTACTTGGCTCTCGGAAGCTTTCTCGCCCACACGAGCCCGCGAGCGTATAGTCTTTGATATACATATATATACAAAGGACATTTGTAATTCGCCTCGGGATGATGTGTTTTATTAATTGACCAAAGAACTCGGAGAAAAGTCAAATCAATTTTGATGTCAAATCTGGTCGAGCGTTAACTTTTCGTATTTATTGAGTATTTATAGTGGTGTGCGTAAAATGGAATTTTACGCAGCATTCATTTTACGTTAAATATGATAATAGATGCTAAAAGATGTACCTCGCGTGATAGTTCTATGACTTTTTAATTCTATACATCGTGCGTAAAATTTTATTTTACGCACACATTATTAATATACTTTTTTTGGCATATTCTACTACGATCTGTTAATCATGCTTTAATACGTTCAATAGAAGACGATAAAGTTCAAATCGAAATTATCCAACAATTTACCATTTACCAAATACAATTTATACGTTCAATATAGTTACCGTGTGAAATTAACGACCCAACCGATCGGCAACGTGCTTCAATTATTAAGTGTAAAATCAGCAATCTCCATGACTATACATTCGCAGCTCGTGTAAACGGGATCCGGTAACCAGGGCCCTACTGTCGACGATTTAACGCTCATAAAGCCCGATACAATGAATTTTCATTCATTGCCACGTCCGGTACGTACAGCGCAGCGATGGGAAATTCAATTTCGACATTTTCATATATAGCGCGCAAGCTCGTATATATATAAGTATATATACTTCGTATAGCGAAATGAAATTCAACACCGGCTCCGGTGCTAATTCCACTGAGAATTAACGTCGTTACGAGCTACGTAATTCGGTTAAGCGTCGTAAATGCAGGCGGCGCGGGTGAGTGAAAAATCGATCCGACTAAAAGTTTCGATGAATCGCGTACTTCAGGGCGCAACGGAAAACACATACACGTATATATACAGCAACGTTGTAGGTAATCCTCTTTGTCGAATAATGTAAGTTAAGTAGCCTCTCTCTCTCCCTCCCTTTCTAGACCAACGTCAGTTTCCAACTGCGGCGAGTAAATATTACCCTTGCAGTGACGCAGTCCGAGGATGAATTAAACTTTGGCCCTCCCCCCATGCGAGTACTAATAAGCGAAATATCAGCGTGTATATGCTTTTGAAGCAATTGCCGCATGCAGTCGAGGCTGATAATTGCGAGGCTATTTTCACAAGCTGCCCACGCTTAATTGGTCTAATGCACTTTGCCAATTAAAAATTATTCGATGAAACAAAGCTTAATTGACAGCTGTCAGGAGTTCCCTGGCTTTTTTTTCTTCAAAGGTTGCGTTTAATTAAAATTTAAATTAAAGCGAACTGTGGTCTTTTCATTTTCCAAGTTTTTTATGACAACGGCGGTGGTTAATTTTTCTATTGATATTTTTTTATTACTTGAAAAAATTGGTTCTTTAATGTACTACTTGATCTTTCAGCTTTCTATTTAAAGTATCACTTTTTGTAAGGATATAATGTAAATATATAAATACATGGTTATTCTTGTACCTCGGTATTTATGCGTATTACGTAAAGCAAATTTGCTATGCAATCGGTGAGAGAAGTGAAAGACAATTTGAATTTTATATTGACTTTAACATCCTTTGAATAAATATATACACAAGAATTGCCGATAAATCATTTCCAATCCATGAATCCTTCCGCATTACTTCGCACATTTCGGTAATTACATTATTCATGCCCTTGGCGAAGCTTCGTTTAAAGAGCTTTTCTCATTGTAATTTCATGGAAAGCCTATATACAAGTATAGCAATAAGTAGTTTTGGGGTAACAAACGGAGAGACCAGTCGTGCGCGAAGGGATCCACAGTGTTGTTACGAAGCGTGTTCAATTACATTATATACGCGCTTGCGCTCACGCACCGGAAACTCCAGCCGTCGCGGTTGCAGACGATTTCAAGCGTGTCTATATGGCAACGTGTGTATATATATATGTATACATCGACTACGCGTATTCGTTTAAAAATAAAAATATCAATATTATGGTATAGACAGTGATGGAAAATAATAATAGTGTGCACTCTAGCTATTACGTTAATTACATAAGTAGTTTGGAATGCCGCATGAGGAACGCATTTTCGAATGAAAAATTCATTCGGTATAAATATCAGCGTTGCCGAGGTGGTTTCTGAAGTTTAGAAATTTTATTCTGAGAAGATAAATAAATAATATAACGAATTTTGCGCAGTTTTTTCAACAAGAATTGTTTAAAAGAATGCGTATAGCCTTGAAATGAATACTTTTTGCTATAAGACAAATTATCACGATTGCATTTATTTATGCGAAGAAACATTTTGTGGTAACTGGGACAGAGACTCGCACTTTCATGAAAATTTATAATAAAACTTGCTATTATTTTATTATTTCTACTATAGAAATACTAATTTTTACTCTGAATTGTTGTAATTTCCAGCAGTATATACTTAAATGAATCTATATCCCACATTTACTCTAAAAAATAATAGCTTTTACTGTACAGTTTTTCTCCCTGTACTTAAATTGTTTTGCATAAAAAGTCTATCTGAAATCAAATGATCTCACAATTCACCTTAGCATTTTAATTTGGCAATCGATAATTGATAATTCTATTTATACATTTCCTCATTCAGACATTCGACAAAAGAAAAAGAATCTAGAATAAAATCTGGTAGAAAAAAATTACCTACGAACCTTTCAAACTCATCCTATTAAACGCATTTCCCGACCATTTCAACGAACCCTTGCCCTACACTTCTACTCCCAAATAAAAGATAATCTCTTCATCCCATCGACTCGTTCCATTCACCCTTTATTCAAAGCCATATAATAAACGTAACCATTATATTCCACTACCAAAAAAAAGAAGATATTCCCTTGTACCATCAATCGAAATCCACTCTCTCTCTCAACGTAGATATTTTTCAACCCAAAATACCTCTACATATATACTACTCCTCTTATATACGCTTCTATTGCATTAGCGCAGCAGCGCATTTGCGTTATCCATTCCGCGGGTACGGGCGCCACGGTATTGTGCGTGTGTATATGTATACCTCCCGCTATACGCGTATAACGAAATATATAGGGAAGTGGGGGAGGAGAGACCTTGAGAGCGTAATCCTCCCCGTGCGTCAGTGCGAATCAAATTTTGAAGGTGTTTGCGGGGGCCGCGCGTATCTCTCTCTCTCTCTCCCTCTCTCTCTATACCCCCTACTCTCTCCTCTCGACTGTAAACAGCAGGCGATCGATCGGCTTGCGGGATATTAGGATGAGATTTGCATCGGATTTGAGCGGCGGTTTTGTTTCGACGCGAGCCAGCGGTTTTTATAACATATGTGACGTGTGCGATACCTGCGGTGTGTCTATATGTGTCGTCGTGTGGTTGTTTTCGAATATTTTTGTTTGGTTTTAGGGTAATTAGGGTTGATGGTATTATAGATATTTGGAATGGCCAGAGGTTTTGGGGTTTGAAATTAAGATGTGATCCTACATTTGAAGATGATATATTTATAACTTTAAAGCATTTTTATCACTGTTTTACTAGTCAAAATTGAGTAGAGAACTTGTGATAGATAACTCTAGAAGTAATAAAACTGGTTTATGTATCTGCACTTTTTATTTTTTCTTTATTCACAAGGACCAAATGCATATTAGATAAAGGTAACATATTTAAAACAATTCAATTTATTCTTTTTATGATTTCTTATTATCTTTTGTATTTCTTGTTCATTCACAAGGTTTTTTGATGAGGTAAGCTGCATACTTAAATTCATAAAAAATAAAGATAACATATTTAAAACAATTCAATTTATTGTTTCTATGATTTCTTATAATCTTTTGTATTTCTTGTTCATCCACAAGGTTTTTTCATAAGGTAAGCCGCATATTTAAATTTATACTAGATAAAAATAACATATTTAATAAAAACAATTTGATTTATTTTATGTCCGATAATAACTCGATTTCACTATAAACTTTATGTAGAAGTTAATTTAATTTATTTTTAAAATTAAGTATGAATAGTCATATAAAGAGACGCGTGAAGTTCTGCATTTTTCTAGTCTTTAAAGTAGTCCCTTCGAAATCCCTTTTTTTTGTAAATTCTTCCTTGCATCAATACAAATAGTTAAAAATGTTCTTTGAAGCTCAGTTTTATACAAAACTTTATAGATTGTTGATTCTTCAGAATTTTAAGAGTAGGATATTTCAATATTTTAGAAATATTTGAATGAAATAAGCCTTGGAGCACTCCTATTTATTGAATAATAAATGTCACAAAGAAAGTTTGAATTGATAATGATAGTTAAGATGCCTTAAAAAGTATTTTAATTTGTTTAGTAACAAAAATATAAATAAATATAATTCCTTTTATTTTTAGGGCGACAAAAATTTTAATTTATTAAAATTCTTTTTTAGTTCTGACATGAAAATTGATATAGTATAAATTCCCACTTTGAATTTTTAATCTTTCGTACCGTTAACTCTAAAAATCCATTTAAACAAATATTAACTTAATCAATCTTAAAAAATTAATCTTCTTAAAAAACGTACGATTAAATTTTTCTTTCAATTCAGGAAACTTTTTGTTCTACATATATACCAAAATATATATACGAATCCTAATTTTACTTAAAAAGAAACCATACACGTGTGTATACAGAAAAGAGAACTTAACGTGCGGGGGTAGATATATTTAAAATAAAACCCCAATCGCTGCACCAGTGACGACACTTTTATATGAAAAATGGGGGGAAACTGAAACAGTAATAAAAAAATATATTCTGCAAGAGAATATCTGCAACACAAAAAAGAGACGAGTAACGTGGAAGGGAAAAAATATCGCTTTGTGTAAAGCTAATCGATGATTTGCGTGGGCTTCGACGATAAGTAAATGAAAAAAATGGATTTTTCGTAAAACATCCACGACGTAAAAGAAGACGCGCTTCGTCTACCATTCTATTTTTGCAATAGACGAAAAAAAAACAGAAAATTTTACATCGACCGATAAAGTCGTATGTATGACGTATCCTTTAAAATCCCCTTTATCGAAAAAAAAAAATTATTCCTCCCACCTCTGGACATATACTACGTCATGACAACATGACAACACAGTCACGTAACAGAACCGTATACACATGGCCGGCTTGTGTCTCGTTCTCGCGCATCAATGGAACCCGAATGCCCCGAAAACCCAAACAAACATATACCTACCCGCCTATATAGCTATTTATACACGTGCTATATACGCGAAAACCAACAGTCACGCGTGTGACGTCAGAAAAAAAAGAACGAAGCCGATAACAACGACGACGACGCCTTTGTTAATTGCGCGGAAAATTTGACTTTATTGGAACTGACAGGCCATATACCGCAATTTCCGAAATACATAAAAATTAAAAAGCATCCTGTGCAAGGCCGCATTAAGTTATTAACTGCACGAAGCGAGAGGAAGTTGATGATAAGAGTTTTAAGGGTGTGGAGGTTACGCTGGGAGTTTTTGGGGTGGAGGTAAACAAGAGAACGTTTAAAATGATTTTTCGGGTGCTATTAATATCTTTTTTTTTTTAAATCGTGTAGTTGAATAATACAGGTTACTATTATGTACAGTGATTTAAAAAAATTTATTTATTGGTTTAATCCGACTGCTGTTACTGAATGAACATTTATTTAATCTGTATTACGTTCAAACTGTATCAGGCTAAATAATACTACATGTTTTCAGTATTTGTAGATCATATTTTATGCACGTAAAGCAGACACGAACCAGTCATTAAAAAAAAATTGTAGAAACCCTTAAAAGGTTAACAAACCACTTACACATAGTATAAAATCCAATGCTCCATACAACCTCAAAATAGATTTTTCCAAAGGCTATTATGATGATGACATTAATAAATCTATTGATTTTTCTTGCCACTCACGCGCGCGTGAAAACAACACGACGTCGTCGCTTAACAATATACACGTATAATATACACTTTTCGTCGACAACCCGTAGAAATTTCGAAATTGATTAAATATACGCGCAATAGTTCACCGTCTCATAAAATTGCACTAAACGTTATACCGACACTCGGACAATTAACTATATTCAGGACAATTTTTCTTATCACACGTCGAGTATACGTATGCGAGTGTCAAGATAACCGTAATTGTGTTTTCATGTCAAGGATGAACGCACGACGTATACGCGCGTGTACGATTATTAGGAAGAAAATGTTAATTGCTTAATGAAACAATTCATCATAGAAAACGTATATAAACGTGCAATTTAAAAGCGTTCAATCACGCCCCGTACCGCACAGCGTGTGAATATATTATAATATATATCCGAACGTGGAAAATGTCGTCTATTATGATTTAGGTCATGCTCATGTTCTTTTTCTCTCTCTCTCTCCTTCCCTTGCGTTATGAATTTTTGCTTTTTTTACTTTATTAAACTTTCTCTACCCGTAGCCGTTGTCCTGTGGTACAATAGAAGTGAATTTAAAAGTAATGGAATTACATAACACGATGCAATCTTACTCTTTTTTTTACAAGGAATAATGAAAAGCTTTCAAGATAATCAGATTATATGATTCGCAATTAATGTGCATATATCGAATAAAGGAAATATGATGTCGCGTGTACGCTCATTATAATACTTTTCGTATAAGTATATACACTTTCGTTAAGTTGCAGGTTTTCGCGTACACTTCAACTATTCATAGAAACTTACGTGTGACGGTAATGTAGCGTGAAAATGGTATAATCTCAGCAGCTCAACTTACCTGTAACATAAAGAAAAGTTTGGTTTAGTATACTAATATAATATAAACACTATATATATATATGCATCAAGTACAAACATATAATACCCTTATACCTTAAAAATTAAGTAAAAAAAAACTCTGGCGACCGTTTATTATTATAAGCAACCGCGCGTCTAGACATTAAACGAATAGTCTATATATATATGTATATATATACTCCCCCCTGCATACTAAGGGGCATATGTTCCAGACACCCCCACGCTCGTATATATATATATATATATCCCCCTCTCGTTCCATTCTCTTCCAAACAGTTAAACATCAAATTATTTCTGAAACCTCCTCCTTCTCCCTCTACCGCGCCTCCTAAATCAATAATCGAATCAGCCAAGAGAGAGAGAGAGAGAATACGAGACACACGAAAAAAAAGATGCGAACCTCCTCGACTGGAAAACTACGTGTATTATCGAGTGTAACCCAATTCTCCTCGCGTCCCAGCCGATAAATCTCCCTCGATCCGAAACAACTCTTACGTTTTTCTCTTTTCTCTCTCTCTCTCTCTCTCTCTCTCTCACAAGCGCTCTTGAGATCCTCGACAAAGGGAAGTCCGAGATAAAGAGGCGAAAAAATTGGAAACCCGATATATATATACACATATACCTAAAATCCGATTCTCCTTGCTCTCTCTCTCACACACACACACACGTGTATCTTTGTCACACACGTGCGCGTTTGGTTAGACGCGATCGATGCGAGGAAAAGAAGAAAGAAAAAAAAGTAGAAGCAGTCGCACACACACACATACTTATATATACACTTGGAGCGAAAGTGGAGCGGAAACCGTGTGGAGAGATGATGGCCAAAGGCAAACGACGATGGGGGGAGAGTATAGAAGAGAAACTCTCTCTCTCTCTCTCTCGCTCTCTTTCAGGGTGAGAGGGAAAGTGCGTGCGCGCGATTATAATGGACTCGATTGCCGTAAGGGGGAGGGGGGCGTTTAATGCGAGAAGAGGAGGGAGGGAGCTCTCGGGTTGCTCACGCGCGTGTGTGGAATTCGAAACCAAGGGGGGTGGGTGTATATACACTTTTGACAGTAGGGTTGACGTACGTGTGCGAGCTTTTTGGTTATATAGAGCTTTTCATACGTATTATACGCTTGACTGTTATTTTTATAATCGTGTAATTAAGAGAATAATATGTGGATTTATTTTTTGCTACGCGGTTATATCGTATAGTTCGATTTCGCTCGATTGATTTTCGAAGTCCCACGCGTGGTAACCGTTGTATATATAACGCATGCACACATAGCAGATGAGTTTAATTAATAATACTCGTTAAATCCCCTCGTTTAAGAATAATTCATTTAGCCAAGGTCGCACGTCGCAGGCGTATGTATATATTTTTGTAAGTGGGGGGAAAACGACAATATAGTGAACCATTATTATGCGTGATATTTAAACCGACCATATTCACATTTCCTCTATACGCGTGCGGATATATAAAAGTCGAATAACAAATAGAACGTTTAAATTTATTGGATCTATTACCAAGTGCACACTATGTAGCCGCGCTGTGATGAATGGCAGCTCTATCTCGAAGTAAAACCGCGCTATATACAATAAAGCGTATAAAATGAATGAACTTTTTTTTCCTCTATCTCTCTCTCTCTACGATTATTTATTTTTAGAACGCCTCGCGCATAGCCAGTCTATCCCTCTTTTACAACGTGAAAGTGTGTGTATATATATATATATATTCCCAGTCTCAGCCATAGGTTATATACACACATAACACGTATATATACGTACACGTGCTACTTGGTAATCGATACTACCACCACTACGAGCGATATATATATATACACCGTATTTTACTCCGCTCTACGAATTTCTTCAAAAAAGAAAAAAGTGAGAGAGAAAAAGCTTCCCTTCTATACAAGTGTGTATATATATATATATATCGATTGGGATGTCGGGCGTCTCGCACGCTCTCTCATCCTCGGGGCATATTTCTTAGTTGGATTAGAGCAACTCGTGGGGGGGGGGGGGCTTTTTCGTTCCCTCGTGGTATGCCGCGGGCTGCTTTTTGACGTATCGGTGGGATATATGTACGAGGTTCGTCCGGGGTTTATGGGTCAGGAGGTTGCGGAAACAATGATAAAATAGTGATGATGTGCGGGGAAAAGGAGCGGGTGAGGCCTGCGGCCCCGTGAAATTTTGGCTGCGTGTGTGAGAGGAGGGCTAGAATTCGTATACGGAAAAGGAGTGTTGGTGAAATTGGGAGAGGCGATTTGTTGAGTTTATTGTTATACGTGTGTGCGTGATTTTTATACCAGGTAATGGGTGTTGAGAATAATATACATAAGTAAGTATCGGGAATTTTAGGTGGTTAAAAAATTTTTCACATATATGGGTTGTAAAGAAACCCGAACACGACTCGATAACAGTACAAAAGCATTCGTATTAAAAATATCTTGGATTTTGGTCAGAGATAAGTTAAGTTTTTTAAATTCTTATTATTATTTTTCATAAAGAAATAAAAATGATTTATACTCGTTAGGTAAGGTTAACTGTGCAGCTACCCGCGGACTTTGCCCTTATTGAAAACTAGTGTTTAACGTACTTACAATCGAGAGTAAATTGCAATTTCCAGCCCTCTCGACTAATACGTTATTACATAACATTGTTGATTAAATTATATAAGTTTGTTTCTAATTAAATTTATAACGTACAATAACTCTAAAATTACTATATATTGCCATTTTACCTAACACATGGAAAATTAAACTGTTCCATCTTGTCTTACCGTACCAGAGTTAATCTACTTAATCCGCAAGTAGATAGTATCAAAGTTCGGTACGATAAATCGATAAAATTCATTTCTTCGCCCTTATTACGAATAGTTACAGAGCACAACCGAGAAGCTAATTAATGTATCCCTCGAAGTTAATATCCAAACTCAATGATTTGCAGTTTGGATTTCCATTTTCCTGCACTGCGCGCGTCAAGTGCAGGCGTCAATCGCTGATAGCATCGTCCGTGATTATCTTCACCGTGACTCGTGTGTTTTTTTCTTTCTTTGCGTGAAATCACATTTGTTATTCGTTTCTGCAACCTCGACGATCGTATAAGTTCAGCTTTGATACTTTGAACGAAACCACCGTAACGAAATATACAGGTCGCAAAAAGAGAGAGAGGGAGGCTTGAAGTATATAACTACGCTTGCTTCTCTATGTAAAGTATCAAATGAAATATGTATGAGCACGCGCGCGCTGTAACTTTCACCATACAATTTAATTACTCATATATCTAAATAATAAACATAATAAATATAACACCTATACATATATGCATATTCTGTATTTGCTTACGTATAACTTTTTTCAATTACTCGACAGTCACAGCTTACACACATAAAATTTCGCCTACCCTACCAGGAACCACAGACAAAACAAAAAAAGAAGCAGCAGATATTTTCGGCTCACCGCGAAAGGAACAACCGTCGTTTCTCTATAAATTTAATGCCACCCTCGGTATAATTCCGGTTCCGTCGGGCATATATACTTAAAGAAAAAAACAAAAAAAACGGCATAAAGCGATCTTTGAATTAACGCGTTCTCTCGTTCGCTAGCACGGCCCCCTCGCGCGCGCGAAACATACGAAAAAATTCTCCTCACAAAGCATGACCCGGTTTCTCTCTTGGTTTGCCTCAGTCTTTCTCTCTCCCGACGCCAACGGCGAATATTTCACTCCCGATTCGCGTCGGGAGAAAATAAAGTTTTTTTTTTTGAATTTTTTTTTTCACGATCGCGAAAAAACGATGAATGTCGAGGAATCCAAGTAAGCAAGCGAGCGAGTGTGAGTGAGAGAGAGAGAGAACGAGGAATCGTAAAGCACAGATACAGCTGCTTTTTAAATTTATCGTCCCGACCCTGGTATCTCTTCCTCTTTCTCTCTCTCTCTGTTGGTTTTATCATATTTCTTTTTTCTTCTTTTTCACGCTCTTACTCGTTTCCCTGAACCCTATAACCCAATTTATTTACGCCTGCTTGTAAAATAATTACCCGTAATCGCCTTAATTCTGATATAATTGCCGCGCGGCGATATTTTTAGACACTGTTTTAGTTGTACCTCTCCCACCTCTTGACACACATATTCAAAAACTTCTACCAAGCGTTCGCGTTAAATAATTATAGTAAGAGTTACGTTTTCCTTTCCTTTTTTTTCGTAGGTTTCCACACGCGTTTTTAGTCCCTCTGAATTTTAAAAGCAACCGTTGCGTGATAGGCTGTAGTTCAACTTTTCAGATTTTTGTTCTCTCTCTCTCTGTCTCTCTCGAGCCATTATAATAAAATATACAAGCGGTAGTTATTACAATATGAGATGTGAGCTGCTACACCATTTATCGTCAAATCGCTCCGTGTTTCTGTGTGAAGTACGCGAAAGCATTAATCTACCCCTAAACATATGTATGAGAACGAAATAAAAATGCTAATTACATTCTCCTTTGTCACGTAAATATACTACGTAAATGTTAAGTAACCCGTAGTAATTGCTTATTCCAAACATTACCGTAACCTCGCGTAACTCAACGTATCGAATAAAAAAAAAAGCCAAGACTCGTATAACATCAACCAATATATTTCCGTTACCCGACGAATTTGCTCACCTCGAACAAATTTATTGCACAAGGGCTACTGCTGCTGCTGCTGCAGCATACCAACCTCGGGGTGTATTGAATTCAATCAAGTGCCGGATTATTATAATCGCGCTGGTATACGCGCGCGTGCGAAACCGCGCTGGCGGACGCCAGGAGAGTTCAATTACACGATGTAGACTGTGTGTGTGTCCGGATATTGACTGGCCACGATAAAATTAACGTAAGCAGCTTATAATTCGATTCCCGTCTTCGTATAATATCAAACTGTGTGTATATATATATATATATACACAACGGTTCTCAACGGTTGATTGAATTATATACTTACAGCTATTTTTATTTACATTCTGAATTTTGCTCCAAATTGAGGTTTTGTAACTGGACGTTCACGGTTTATTTTCGTCGACTCAATAGTGGATTTTGTTTGTAAAACAATGCTAATTGATCTGCGATTAATTTACTCTATGTGTCTATATATATCTATTGTGTTGCATAAACAAACGTTACTGAGGCTACGATTAACGAGGATTAGAACAGATATGAAACAGTAGCGCACACATACACACAAGTACGCGAATTACGCGAATCAATCACAGGAGATTAAGCTAAAATTAACTAATCACGTGCGTGTAATTCCTGAGAATTATCACGTCGATATATCTTTCATCATTCCCTCCCCCAAAAACCGCATAGATTTCACGGATGACACACGCACACACACACACACGCAGTGACCCTGAACTTTCCGTGAAATGCCATTAAAACGTGCAACCGCAAGCTGCATACTGTAGCGCCAACTGTCCCTGTCATTACCAACGAGCCGAAGCTTCATTAAAATTCTGCGTTCCCCTTTACAACCTGAATCGTAATCGTTGCAGATTTAACCGTAAGATCATCTTTTGCTAAACTGGATAATTTCCGCGTTCATGCCGTGGAAAATAAACAGGTAAAAAGTTAGACACGCGAGGATGTAACGAGTACGTAATTATTGAGCGTCGGTCCGTAACGCGCGTCTTTGACCCTCTCACGTAAAGACGTTTTTTATGTTGGCTATCTTTAACGGTGATCTTTGCACATTGTTCATGACGAGCGATAGGATGTTGGGTTGAAGATGGCGTGGGTTAGGGAAATAAAGGTAAAGAATAAGTAGCAAAAATCTTTATCGATAACGAACTAGGAAGAAAAAATTATGTAGTTTTGACAATCTTAATTAATTCTCATTGATCATGTGATTCTATTTGTGAGCACAAGAAAAGGTCAACTGTTATGACTTTGAAGTTTGGTAACATATTTTTCTTTTCATCTAATTATGAAAACTGTAGAAAAATGTATTTTTTTTTATCCATTTGCCTAGAAAATGAGCTAATTATAATATAAGAATTCGTGTATTAACGTTATATGTACGTATTATGTAACGACTTTTACGGATAATCATTACGGAAAACATTATCCCTGCCCTACATTGCATCTTACATAAGCTAATTACCTGCACAGGCACATTTCTCATATAGATGAACCATTCCTCATTTACGTAGCACTGTCAACCAGACGTAATGATACAGCTATTAAAAGTGAAGAAGAATCTTCACGAGACGTCTAAGACCCAATGAAATGTACGAAGCTACCTTCAAAGACAAGTTTAAAAAAACCTTCAAAGACCTTCTCAGACATTTATCCCCGAGATAACCTCAAACTACTCGCTCTCTTTCTCTCTCTCCTCTACTCTTGAGTCTCGGCTAAAAGCAAACGAAAACTCGACGACTTGACCTACTTTTCCATTTTTTTTTTCACCGGAAAAACGAAATCTCGAAAAAAAGACGTTCGCTCGTACGCCACCTGCCAAATCGGCAGCGTGTGCACTGCACTCCAGAGATGTTGTTCCTGGAGATAATTAAACCCCCGTGTGCTAGGAGAAAAACATGTAACTCGACAGGGGTATGACGATGAAGAAGGAGATAAAAGAAGTGAAAGACGTGAAGGGAATCAAGGGGGAAAAGAGGTCGAACAGACCGGAGAGAGAGAAAGAGAGAAAGAAAGAGAGAAGAAGAAGCAAGTGCACGGATCGTTAAAGGTCTATTGGGATGAATTTTTAAATCGGTGGTTTCTCTTTGCCGAGTGAATTTAGTGGTACAGAAATTGAGGAGAAGTTTCAAGCTTGAGGCTAAAATCTTTATAAAAAAATCAGCCGAATGATGAAGGAATTTTCTATTTCCCAAGTTTTTTCATTAGCGTATAGTGCGCTAGAAGCGACTTTCTTTGCCTTTTAAATAATAGCACTGTGAAAATTTTTCAATTTTTTTTTCCTCTTCTTTCACCTACAGTCGAGTTGGCATTATTACTCGGAATTAGATTATTATTTGTTGGGTATTCAGTAAATTGCTGCTCAGAAATGGAAGCGCAACACGAAGCTCTTGCTAAGTAATTTTTAATGGTTCATTAATTCGCATTAGCATCCTTAAATAGCAATGCGCTTTGTTCCACTTACAGTTTTTAATCAATTACTTCTTTCCATTTGAATATAATCTCTGTCACCCACCTTTTTCCTGCATTTCGTTATTAAATTGTAATTGTGCATTAACGTGTCTTCTTTATGACATTTCTTTTTAACTTTTACTTTGTCTTTCATTACTTTTATTTAGCTGATATGCCTGTTATTAATGTACATACACGTTTATCTCTAGTTTTATCAGTTCAAATACTGCAAAAAATAACCTGAAAACTATAGTCATTTTTCATTCGCGTTCGAATAAACGCTATTACTTTACATTAATATTTCACACTGTTAATAGTATCGGATGAAACGCTAATCCAAACTGTTTTATTACTGTTGCAAAGGTAGTTCTCTCGACTATACCGGTCGCTTCACCTCTCTAGCAATTATCTCAAAACACTCGACAAAGCGCACCGATACCCTTGTTATTTCTCGAAAGAGGCGAGCGAGCGAGCGAACTGCAAAGGGAAGTGAAGAGGAGACGACATCGACGACGACGACAAAGAACCGGTAGGCCAGCGTAAAAGCCTGTCACAACCGGAAATTCACTGGGAAACGGCATTTGAATACGAAGTGCCCGCGAGCGCTGTTTATTTCGCACGCTTCTTTTTCTCCACTCTCGCGCGCCTCTCTATTTGTGCTTAATTATGCAGAAAGGAAAGGAGAGAGAGAGAGAGAAAGACGATGTCGTTTACCCGACGAAGAGAACGAGCGTTCCAGTACTGGAGAATGAAATTTATTCATCGACTTCGCTTCTGGAAAGATATCCGGACGTAATGGCCTGGCTAGATTGGGTTCCGAGCTTCTCGCGATCGGAAGCGGCGCAGGGCTTCTTCGTCTTTGTTCGGTATGGAAATTACGATGCTTCGGAATTACGAAAGAGAGTCTCTCGTTTGACGGTATAATTATATCATGGGAGATAGGATAAAAGTTGAGTTTAAATTAGATACACGCGGAAGACTTGTGTTTTGCTGCAACAGCGTCGAGAGTACGCGTGGGAAACCTTATAAGACTTTGGAGCAAATCACTTCCGACTACGAAGGTTATCTCGCGTCTTGTGAACTTTAGCTGTTTTCCAGGTAAATTGCTACTTCAACTTTAAAGATTACAGTCTAAAATATCGATTATATCATTTTTTTTCTTTTCATGCTACTAATTCCCAAATGAACATTAGCTGGAATATAATTGAAAGGTTTAATGAAGTAATTATACGCAAGCGAGGAGGAATGTTCAAGTCCAAAGTTATTTATACGGTTAGTTGAAAAACTTTGACAGCTTCTTCATTACGATTAGAGCTGTGTGCACGAAACCTAGCACAACTCCGACGCACTAACGAAGCGGTCATTTATCTTCGTGGCACGTACACATCGTAAACTGTGATCACGACCAACCATTCAGTGCAACAATCCGAAATTTTCCCAAAAAGAAAACTTGCCAAATACGACGCTTCTCTTCGTAAAATCGTTCGTTTCAACGTTAAAGTTAGGAAACAACCATCTTCGAATCCTTTCACGACAACTTAAGCCCAATGCCATTAAAGCCTCACCTATCATTATCCTTCTCCAAAGTTCTCCATCTTCTGTTGCCCCAACTTACACGGACTCTCGGCGTTCCCTTCGAAAGACCAATTCCGAGTTCCTCCATCTAAACTACCTTCCCATTCGATTCTCCGTCAACGGATTGAAGCGAGCTCGCTCCATTCACATGGCGCAGAGCAAAAAAGCAACGGATAAAAAGAGATGTAGATCGAGAAGAAAGAGCTCCTTTGTAGAAAAAGCTTAGGAACGAGCAAATCGATCGACTACGTCCGTTAATTGGCCGAGAAAGGAGCATCGAGCGCGCAACTGAGGAATTCCGACATGACCATTTGTACAAGTATAGGGTACACAGCTTCAGCTGCTGTTGTTGCCGTTAACGGTGTGGATGCAGTGGTCCTAATTAAAGCAAATTGATTATCCGTCAGCTCGCAGATGGCTCTCGAGTTTTTAATTAACAGCTACGGTCAAAGAGGCCAAACGTGTCCGCGGTGAGGAAGGGGAAACGTGAAGCTCGTTAATCGACGGCTCGTGGCACTTGATTTCACGCTTAACGACTGCGATTCTATTAGTGCGGCTTGTTGGTCCCGAGGCTGATTCGTGCATATGTACGGTTCACCGCGAAGAGTTTAGTCCTCGGTCATCCTAAGTATCCCTGCTATTATAATGCTCGAGTTACCGTAACAAGATAAACGGGATAAGTGGTATGGGTAATTGGTGCAATAAGAAACAATGGATTTGTTGGCTCATTATGCAAGCTAGGAACTGTCCCAGTTTCGTTTTTATACCATATTACACAACAAGGAACATCGACTTGGTTCTCGTTATTTCTTGTACCTGTTTCTTTTTATGATGGGAGTCTAAAGAATACTTGGCAAAAAATATTGATATAAGGAATGAAATATGCAGACAGGTACCCCCTGGTATACAGGTTACCACATCTCTTAAAGCAAGTAGAAGGCACTATACTCTGTCAACCTACTCTGATCAACATCCCTCGAACAACACAACCGTGCATCCCTTGAATTCCCAATTCATCTCGACCCACTAACGCGCAGCCACTTTTCCAAGGCTGCTTAAGGTTAGGTCTTGGAAACTGATTGGCTCTCCTGGCTGCAAGTCAAACACGACCTTGGCAGCAATTGTCGCGACTACACGAATGGAAAAACCGTCGAACCGAGCGAATCGAAGACTCCAAGTCCTCCTTCTCTCCCTCCCACGCGAGTATATATTTGCATCTTGGAGTCGGGCACGCTTGCCAATGCAAATCCGTACGCTCTGAGTTTGCTCTACGGTTTACGCTGCTGATCCCTGGTACACTTCTCTGACGAGTTTGCGCCAATGTCCAACGGCCCGTTCAAGGTTATGCGCAACGCTATACACGTTATTGTTATACCTTTAATCGAGAGATCAGCATCTCGTAATATAATAACGAGGATGATGAAAATTTATTTAACCACCGTGCAACCACCATTTTATAGGCCTACTCGGAAGAATGATATATCCCAGGCCCTTGTGTAATCAAGTAGCACTAAAAATCTTTTTTTACCGCTTGATAAGGCTCTTTTCCCTTCCTCTCACCCTCTCGTGCCATGACGACACCCATATTTCGCAATTTCATCCTGGCATAATATCGCGCGGCCTTTACGTCGCGATGGAGAAGAGAGGAGAAAAAAAGAACGATACACATGCGTCATCGCCTTAATGCTCGACCGTCGGCAGCGCGAAAATATTGAATTGGCCATTAAATGAAGCGAAGAAAAGAGTAATAACAATAAAACCTCAAATCCTCGTGACTGCTTACCCTACTATATTCAACAAAAGAAGCGATCACGCGTTTGGTATTATAGGTCACAGTAGAACAAAAGAAAACATATGTGTGTATATACATCATACGTGTAACTCCCAGAAGAGAAAGAGAGAGAAAAGTTCTTCGATGTTGGAAATAATTCATGCCTCGGAAAATTCAAAAGTACGAATACGCATGCCCGCGTTATCGATCGGCCCGATTCGATTACGCGTTTTTGCCATTCGGATGCATATATACTAGAGAAGAGAAGAGTCTGCCTTCGTCTTTTTGGATCCACTTTGCTGAGAGCCTGAAGGCAATAGCAGCCGACGATGCGAGAGCAGCTTTGACGAAGGAGACTGTTAAACGCGCCGCCGGCCATTAACGGCCGTTTGCGAAAATGTATTTTCGGGTGACGTGCGAGTCAGGGAGAAAGAGAGAAGAGAGAGAGAGAGAGAGAAGGAATCTAATCTGTACATAAAGGATGGATGGGTGCACGTGCTATATGTGTGACAGTGTCGTCAATGAGGCTGCGAACATTTTCAGACTACCGAAAATTGATGACAGTCAAGAGAAATAAAAGAATAATAATAACAGATTTTGTAGACACTGTTTAGTAGTTAAACTGATATTTATTCTATAGGAATATGTAATTGGTTTCATAATATCAATGTTGAAAATGCTCTACTTCCGTATTATTTTCAACACTGGTTTATCGTTAAACCAATTTCTTATTTATTATTTCATAAATCAACCAAGACCTTCAAGCTTTTACTCACTACAATTGATAATATAGTTACTGTCTACTATAATAACTAAGCAAAAATATTTCAATATTTCATAACAATTACAAATGAATTATACTTTTCCTTTACTTTTTACAATACTATCGAGAAACTGACAGTAAATTATTTAATCGCTTATTTATGAAACTAATCGATACCTGATAATTCAATACACATTTCATGCAAATTGAATTTTTTGCCTATTTGCCGATCATTTAAAAAACAAAGAATTTAAATAATATAACCTAGAGCGAAGTATCCATGCTCTTATCTACAAACGGAAACTAGGTTATCTTAATTCATGCACGCCTCTACCCATCAAATCTAATATATTCCATATTGTACACTGTCACAATATCCTCCAATATCCATTTACTACATACATGCATTCCGTGCACATCATAAAATTACAACAAAAAAACAATGCATACACTATAAAATATCTTCGAAACGATCCTTCAATCGATATCCTGTACAAGAGCCGTCGGAAGCGAACCAGAGCCGGCGTATACGTACCGAAAAAAAAAAAATAAATCGATGTCTGTGCTTTGCCGAGACGGAAATCGAGTGGTATATACGCAGTTAAAATTGATCGAATAATTCAGACGACGGTGGCGATATCCGCGTACACGTGAGTGTGTGTATATATTTATATATATGTATGCGCGCGTCTGACCATAGCGAGCGACCTCCACTGTGAGTACCTGAGTCAGCTTTAGATACGACACGACGCCGACGAACGCTGAAAGGGAATCCAATGATAAATCCGTTTTGCGAGCTGATTTTGATTATTAATTCGAGAGGAATAATTGCGCGCGGTGAGCGAGACCGATGGATTTATTTTATGACGATTGTTGGCCCTGCGAGTTTCATGAATGTGTAATTTTATCCCTTTGAAATCGATATTGGAAGGGTATTAAAAATTGATATAAATTACTCAGAGATTAATTATTTTGTAAACTGTAGTTTTTGTTTCTTAGCAAATGTCAAGTGGAATTTTCTTCTTTTTAAACGATAATTTTCAGAAATTACAACACTTGTTATTTTAATCATTATTTAATCGTTATCTTTTAATGATTAAAAATTCCACATGATAAGTATGAATATGTATAAAGAACAAAATCTAAATTTCAGCGTACCTTTCAACATGATTCTTTATAAATTAAATAATAGTAAAGTACACAAACAATAAGTAAAAGCCAAAATATTTTCAAAAACTCTGTAATTTCCGTACCGAAATACAAATCCCGTACCCCACTTTACGATACTTACGTTTTAATCCACACCGAACCCCAAAATCCCAGCAACATCCGCACTTTACATTATTATCCACACGCGTATACGCACAACCACACTCGAGCTACCGCAGCAACAGCAGCAGTACCACTATAAATGAAATCATTACGATGGCTAACTATCAACCCAAAAAGAAGAAAACGGTGCGCTCACTCGCTCTCACGACAATATGTTTATCGGTACCCGCATATGGGCCCTCGTCGCCGCCGAAAATTCAATTTGAAATTCTAATTATAGAGTCCAAGGTCGAAAGCCCCTTCCTTCGTCGAAACCGCCACACGCGCACGAGTGAGAGAGAGAGAGAGAGAGAGCGGAAAGAAGGACGCGCGCTAGCAAGCGGACGCTAATTAGCGGCGAGATAGCGCGAGCAGTGTCTTTTTTTATTTTTATTTTTAAGGAGAGCGGGACGGGAGGGGAGGATATTATATCGGGCAACGTTGGGTAATTAGAGAAAGTCAACGGTGGTCGTTATAACTTGGAAGATGGCTGAATTAATGTTTATTGCTGGGTTGTGGTAGTATTATAATATATTAGAATTAACTCGTGATTGTTAATTGTGGGATGTAATTTTGAAACGAGGGTTTGTTTGGTTCGGTAAAATGTAATACGAATATCCGTGTGTATTTATTTTACGATATTATTAATTCAATATTTAAGTGAATTGTTCTGAGAAATATTTGTTCGTTATTTTATTTTCTCAGAAGTAACGTTATGAAGTAGTCTGATTTTGGACGATTAATTTACAGATAATAATTTAATTTGATTAAATTCAGATTTAATTATACATATATACAACATCGACATTACATAACATGCGAATTTACGAGAATTTATAAAAAATAATATTTATTTAAGCGCGAGTAATTTTTCGGTATAATAATTTTTTTATCCTCTTATCTAAATAAAATTTTTTCTGAATTAATATTTACAATTTAATTTTTTCGATACTTATTTCGATATTTCTACCATTCGGTGGTGCGCTAGTTCCTTTATCAACCTAAATTATATATAGAAAAAAAAGTAAATTTCATGTACTCAACAACGAAAACTGAATTTATTTTTAAGTTTTCAGAGCCAACGTCAAACATAATATAAGCCTATACCATCCGGAAAACTTTTTCCCACTCGCTGTCCCCCTTACAGCAACCAGCTCTAAAGCGACAAAAGAAGAAAGATATAGTACCTTCGGGATCCACGATAGAACTCGCGTATATATATACACACACACACATTTTCATCCCTGCCAAAATTTTCCGACCGGCCGATAACCGTTTACGAGCGGTAGACAATCGGCTTCTATACTCCCTCCGTTCAATTTTCGCTCGCGCAGCTGAGAATAGCCGAGCGACCGGCTATTCCCGGTAAGCAGGGGTGGTTTCGAATTTTTTTTTTCGGGTCTCCCAAGTGAATGGGGGGAGAGGTAACAGGAAGGGGGACTTGATAAGGGATATTTTCCACCGGATTTATGAGAGGTGATGAGGGGAGGGACAGTGGAATTGGTCCGGCGATTTTCGATGGAAAATTTTTCCTTCTTTTTTTTCGTTCCGGGAGGGTGGAAGAATGGTGAAAGATTAGAAAAAGAAGGTAGGAATTTTTTTTTTTTTAGAAAAATCGAAACGATAATAAAATATTTTTAAAGGAATAAAAACAATATTGGCTAAAAATCTCTGGTAATCACTGCTAAGCGGTTTTTTAATAACAAAATGGATCACGTCGCATTTATAACTTCATAAAAGTTCTGTATGATTCATTGTCTCTTTGGAAAACAGGAAAAATTTTATATAAACGCCGTTTATCAAAGAAAGGAGATTACGAACAACGGTTTCAAACGCTTTAATCTTCTCTGCATACATTAAACTTGTATGCTCTGGAATTAAAATTCTGTATTATTTTTTGCGTCAGCGTGCGTCTCGCCTCAATTTTTCATTTTTAAATTAATACATAACCAACCAGAAAGCGTTTTATGAATTTCTGTAAATGTCATATATATATACACGCATGATGAAGATATTTAATTAAATTTCCCGATTTTTCGTATAATTCCATATAATATATATCCGTGCTCGCAGAAATGAAATCTTACCGAGTAAATTTTTTATAATTTGGCTATCCGCATACGCATCATAGCGAGTATAAAAAAACATCCACCGTTTATTTCTATTACAGAGAAAAATATCTCGAAAAAAAGAAGTTAATTGAAAAAAGTAATTACAACCTGATAAACTATGGTTTATCAAGGTTCTTTCTAATTACACTCTTCCCTTAAATTTTTTAGCATCTTCGCTATCTACCCTCACGCATTACCCTCGTTTATCACCCATCCGTTGCTTAATTATTCTACAAAACGTTTTGCAATAAACCGTAAATGCATTAACTTATACGTATATGTATATACGCGAAATGCAATTTTCCTCGTCATAGACATAAAATTACATTTCGCTTTTACGCGCAGTACGTCAAAATTTAATACCCGCTCTCTTTTTTTATATGCGTAAAATTATTTTTTTTACTATACACACGCATATAAAGCAGCATTAAAAGCATTTTCACACTCGTCCTTAAAAATTGAGTAAACCGAATCAAACTCACCCAGCGTATAACATTACCAAAAAAAGTACTACTATTCCTCTCAGAACGGTATAAAAAAAAATCTAAAAATAACCACTACGTTGAATTATTAATAAAAGCACTCTCGGGCCGTCGCATTAACCATCGTTCGCGATATCATCGTCAGGCCCGTATATATAGAGAGACTCTCACACTCTCTATTCGATCGAATTCTCACACGGAAGCAATTTGTCAAAGTCACAAAGAACGAGCAGCGACGCGCCGAGCTCTCTCTCTCTCTCACACATGCCCGCGGAATTTGGAATTCAATAAAGCGAGCAAAAATCCGGGGATTTTCTCATTTTGCGAGAGCTGCGCCGTTGGAATAGTTGATGCCCGCGCGCGAGCGAGCGCGTATATATACTGAGCGACCGCCACTGAAGTTTTCAACGCTTGTGTGTATACGTATATATATATATATATATATATATACAACAGAGCAACCACAACCAAGCGAGTCTTTGTTCCCCTCGTGGCTAACGAAATTTCGACTGTTTCGAGGCGTGGGTAAACTGTGCTGGGTAATGGATAAAGGTGATGCGCTGTACGGGTTGTACGCGGAGTTATAGTTTTATTTTAGTTTTATGGGAATTGTGGAGTTGTGTATAGTAGTAATAGGCGAGGGAAGTTAAGAAATGTCGTGGATGGACGTGTTTTGGTGTAAGAAGTTTCGAATGATGAATCAGCATTATTTAGAATAATGTGCGAAAAAGGGAAAACTTTTATGATTCGGGTTACACCGAGGAAAAATTGGGTAGTAAAAATTACTCTACTTTTTACGGTCAACGTAGTGTAGAGTTGTTTACTCGTGCAAATTAGTGTAGCCCTAACAGAAATAATACATGTAAAAAATTGTAAAAAAAAATGTAAAAGAAAATGTAGGAATTAGGATGTAAATAGAGTTATTAGTAGTTATTAACAGCTTTTTACAGTTTTTAATATTTTTTACATTTGTAAGTTACTACTCTAAATATTCCAATAACTAGCCGTTAGAGTCAGCGTGATAAACTGTGAAAAGTTGTAAGTTACTGTAGAAAACTGAAAACCATTCTCGTGAACTATTAACTGTTCCCTTCGTCGTAATTTTAAAATTCTTTTACAATTTATGTATAGAATGTTTAAAGTTTCTTTTTAGTTTTGTAATAATTTTTCAAAAGTTTCCTTGCATTTTTTTACGTTTATTATTTCGGCCAGGGAGTATGTATTAAAAATTACAAAAAAATTCCTAACATTACCATAAATTGTAGTAATTCTTATGAAAATCGGAATGTCCTTCACAAATATAAAAAAGAATTATTTATTTTTACTACAAAATTTGTATTTCACATGTTGGCAATATGCTTATATTCGAATTTAATATATAATTCAAAAATTATATTTTATGCTGTGGGAACTTTTTCGATAAATTATCTCTCCACGAGGAAAAGGGTTTCAGCCACAACAGATATACCTATTATAACTAATGTTGGTATATGTATAGTTACAGATTATATGGTGGTACTATTATTTATGTATCTATATGCGCCTAGATCTAATTGCACGTAAGCCTCTATGCACTTATTTATAACTACAAAAGTTTTGTTAGCTTATAGAATACCAACGGAAATATGCCATTCGTATGGCTTTGTATAAGTTTTGATCACGAGTTACCTCTAAATTTGACAATTTATAAACATTATACGCGATTTTAAATTAATGTACAATTATGAGAGCTTTTTATAAGCATTTTCGTATCACAATAATTTTATCTTCGTGACAATTAAATTATTAATTAATAGCCCGTATACATATATATGCGCGAAATAAATTGAATTTTAAATTAAATTTTGTACGCATGAAAATGACGTTCTATGAATTATTGCCAAAGTGGAGATGATTGACAAAACTGACGATTGATTTAAACATTAATTTAGATGTCACTCTGAGAAATCGAAAAATATGTGACTGTACTAGAAATAAAAAATTTCAGGTTTTAAACGAAAACTTGTTTTTTTTTTTAAATTCTAGATTAATTTTGTCAATAAAAACTTTCACCATCGTCTTTTCTAAAAGTTATTACGCAGACAACACAGTAACCCCCTTAAACTATTTAAGCCTCTACAAGCTAAACCATCTCATAGATTTCAATGCAAACCTTCGCAATAACATCTTCAGTCAACACAACGTATCCCAAAATCAGCAGCATTAAGAAACATTGAATACTGCATTTTCAAACAGCAAACATTACTCAACCTCCCTTATACCACTATACGAACTCAATCCAGAACTCACTATATACACATACCATACGCGAGTCAACAAATGCAACGAGCCGCTCTTTAAATATCAAAACTCCATTTATAATCTCGTGTTTGCTCACAGCAAAAGAGAATCCATACTATATATACATACATACATATAGCTGCTCCAGTGAGCGAAAAAAATATATTGATTCAGCCCGCGGGCTATAAGCGTAAGAGTAGAATCTATATATACGCAAAAGAGTTACACACACACAGACACACGTGCACAGTTATCTGACGAGAAAAAGTCCCAAGTGCCTCTCTCTCTCTCTCTCTCTCTCTCTCTTACTCACCCTCGTTCTCTATCTCTCAACTCGAGCGTCTCGTTCGTCCTTCCGCGAAGTAGAGGCACAAGAAGAAGAAGAAGAAGACGAGCTCTCTCACTCTCTCACTCACTCACGAGAGAGAGAGAATAAAAAGAGATGAGAAAATCAATATAAGAGAGTGTACGTATGTACGTGCATCCTTTTTTCGGCGCGCAAATAACACACGAATTCGCGCCAGTCGCCGTCGTCGCTACGAGAGAAAGAGAGAGAGAGAGCTTGCTATCGACGCACATATACATACATACATACGTATATATATACAGAGAGCTCGTGCTCTGGGTCAGCGTGTCCTTACCTATCGACCGGGCGCGCATAGCAAGAGCGGGGGTGGGGCTTTTCGCGCGCCAGTCAGCCCGGCGAGTGTTGTAGCAGCAGCAGTGCGTATATATATATATATATATATACCGCGCCGCGCGGTGCGAAATTTCGTTTAGGGAAATAAGGTGCGTGGTGGTGGTGGTAGGGGAGGATGCGTTGGGAATTAGGGGAGAGAGGATGGTATAAAGAGATGCGATTATGATTAATTGTGCGCGGGGAGAGGATGAAGCTTTAAGATCGCGCGGTGCTTTAAGGTGGAATAGCGATGGTGTGTGTTTGTGTGTGTTTTGGGTTGTTGAGGATATTATGGTATTTTTTTGTTTTTTTTTTGTTTTTTTAGGAAAATTGGTTGAATGGAATACAATTTTTTTGTGGATATTGGTAGATGTATAAAGTAGTATGTTGTTTGATATGAAAAGTTAAAAATAGACGGGCTTAAGGTCTATATGTTTGATATAAGTCAACTTTCGACTTGATACATACTTTTCTGTAAAGATCTCTGTGAAATAAGTTTTAAAGTATATAGACAAAATTTTTTAAAAGTTTCGGTAAAATTTTTGCTCGTTTTATATGGTATAGTTATGTATTATTACCACTGCTACGGATACATCCTGAATAAATTTTAAAGTACAGCTTTTCAATTTCTCCTGCGAACTGAAAAACGAAGCTTAGCAAGTACTTACTTACGATCGAAATGGAAAAAAATATTTACACCGCAAAGACCAAAAGTAAAAAGTAAATATAGTGAAAATTCGACAACATTATCTCGTCGAGTACAAGTAATGTAAAACTTGAGAGATTCTGACGATATCCAATATAAATTAATAATGTTACGTAAGTAGGGAGAAACTTTCGTTCTGCGCGTAACGGTAACGCGTATAGTCGAAGGCTTTATTGCCTGCCCTCAGGCACAATGCCACGGCTTTTGATTGAAATTTCCAAGTAACCGGAAGACGCTGCATCCTACCGAGGAATTCGCTATGAAATTATTAATTTTGAAATTGGCAAAAGTACAAAATCTCCCCCCTCCCACCCACGATATTTTAATTTCCCGCGGGTAAATAGCTTTTCGAAATGAATTTCATCGAAATTATTAAAATTTTCAATTGGTGGTCTTTACACGAGCGCAAGGTTCAACCAGTTAAGTTTATTGAAAATATTATTTTTGATCCTTGATGTTTAAAGAGTTTATTCATACCATACTTAATTATTGCAAAGACTTTATATATACATTTAAGAGTTATAACGTTTTATTCAAATAAAAAAAGCAGTCGCAAAAACTTTTCAGTTTCGAAATTAAATTAAATTATGCATTAAATAAATAATTTTTCTACTAATTTCTTCTTCGCATTTAATAGAATTTTTTTAATAGAAAAAAAATAGAATGAATTCATCGAAGACTAACAAAATCTTATTTTAGACTATATCAAAGCTAATTAGTTTCTTAGTCAAGAAATGGCTGATAAATGATTGGTTATTATGGTACAGATTCAAAGAGACAGAATAAAATGAAGAATAAAAGTTTTGACGAATCATTCACAGGATGGGTATGTCCCAAATGATTGTTAATTAATATTGCTATTTACTTATATTTTGGTATCCAATGTACTTTGATCTTTCTTTTTATACCATAAAATTAATGAGTAAATTAAATGCGAAAATTTTCTTGTAACAACAATTTATGAAATAATCATTGAAGGAGTTATGGTTATTTAACAAAAAAATATATATCTGTCTTTAACTAATAAACGATCCGAAAAAATAGAAGAACCAATAGAGAATTAATTTTTTCCTCAAATTAAACTTTACAACCTAATTTACAACCCTTACACCGTATTTACTCCTCACATTCTACAAAATCTACATTAATTATCACAACCATATCCAAGCACATTTACAATTCTTAACCATATGCATCCAAACTACTTTTATGACATTAAAATCCCAAATCACAGCGATTAAAAATGAACATTTTAAGCAAAGCGTACGACTTTGGCGAGCTCCCAAAAGTCGTCCCTGACAGCTCGGAGGGGGTTAACAAACCGGAACCGTTATTTTTGCCGGTTTTCGGGATAATATTTTCCCAACAGAGAGGCGGAAGGGGGGGGGGTCTGCAACTGCCGTTACGGCGGCGCATGCATTAACTAAAACTTTTCGAGGGCGCGCCCACTCCAAAAGCAACTTCCGATCGAAGTTTCCCGGCGCTGCAATAGCTCAAGTGGTTTACGAACTGTAACGAGAGGTGGAAGGGGAGGGGTATGTATTTGCACGGACATCGATGGTTTCGACGTGTGCGAATTTTCCCGTTTGGGGGTATGAAATTTCAAATATGCTATTAGCTTACTAAAGGTAATGCTGGTTTTTAAATTCGGCTATTCGTTACTTATTTCTTTTGATTTGTTGTGTATAGATGGTTTTTGAACTCGTGGTGGCTGGTTTCTAGGGAAAATATAGATTTTGAAATTCTGACGGTTATTGTTTATGTTAAAGTAATACCAATGTTGGTATAAATATCTGTCGTATAATATTGAATTTGAATTATTATCTTTTTGAAATAAAAATATGATTAAACACCAAGTTATTCGTCGAAACAGGCATTTTATAATATTTTGTTGTATAGAAATATGCATTATCAAAGAAATTCAAAATAACGATTATATATGGTATTAGAGAATAAAAAAAAAGATTTAACAAAATATTGATAAATTATTCAATTTTTAAAACAAAACAAAAATTTTATATAATTTTTAAAAGGGCCAAATTCGTTTTTCCTTTTGATCATAATTATTCTAACCACAAGATAAATTTAGAAAATCAAAATCAATGTTAGTTCTATCATAATATTATTTTTCATGCAGAGTCAGAACATTTCACAACTACTATAAATTCAATAACTTTAGTATGAAAATAGTGTTTATTTTATGATATTTGATAAACTTCGCGAACAATTACAGTACGAGTTTTTGTTTAAATTTGTTTATTTTAAATGCATTGAAAACTTGAACCAGAGCAATTCAACGCATGAGAGATATCCCAAATATTTACATAACACATTTTTCTATTATATAAACTGTGCAAGTTCATGCAAGGTATATTCCGTAAGCAAATTTAATCACAAAACATAAAGATTTATTTTTTCAAATGCATAAATACAATAGAACTATTTCTAAAATTTAACTAAACATACATAATGTATGTTTATGAGTGGATTAATAATAAAATAAAATAAATTTTGTCACTCACTAATGAGTTAATATACCTAAACTAGTCGTTTAACCGTGAGTATCAAATACTTCGTCTCGTCCCTTAATAACCCAACTATGCCCTGAATTCCTTTTAGGATATACCCATAAATAATAGCCATGCAATTTATCACTCAAACATATATGTAGAATGCTTTGAACTTAATAGCACCGTTATAATAGAAAATATTATTTTTTTTATTTTCCTGAAAAGTACTTCTGCTATAAAGTAGGGAAGAAACCAGCAAAACCAAGCGAAAATAGATTGTTCTCGTAAAATGACTTTGCAATGCTTCCAACGTGAACCCCTAAAAAACTTCCAAGATCAAGAGGCAAACTTATACTGGAGTCCCTCAAGACAAGCTTAACGATCCGTAAGTGAACCTCCGGAAATCGCGTCGCGCGTTTTTATCCTTTTCGCTGGGAGTTTTTTCGCGACTTGAAGGTCGCTTTTATTGCACACGACTGACGTCAAAAATTAGCCTCGAGTCCAAATGTTCCTTTCGATGAGTTTTATATGAGTTATTTCTTCTCTTTTTCAAACATTTACAAAACAGTCAATTATTCTATACAAAAGATTCTCATTTCATGTACTTCGTAAAAATTAATACAATAATAAAACAAACAATACTATATTATTTTTATTTCGATGAGCATGAAATTAAAATTGTGTGTTATAACAATAAATATTTAATATGCGTGTTATGTTTTACACCTTACAATACTCTTTTATAAGATCATATTCTCCTAATATACTATACACTGTACGGAATACTCAATTCTACTTTACTGCAAAAACCTCAATATCTTAGTACACTGCATGAAATCAGATTATCTGCACACCGCGGTAAAAATGATAACTCTGCGGTACAACTCATGTATAGCTTCAATTCACAGCCTCTAACCTCGTCGTCTATAGCACCAATTTCACAAACTAAACTCACACACACACACACACTTCGAACCCATCAAATATGAAATTCAGATGTACCGCGAAGACGTCGTCGTCCTCGTCGATTCGATTTTGGCAGCGACGCGTGAAACGAAGTTAACCGCTCGATTCGATTCCTCTCTCTCTCTCTCTCTCTCTCTCTCTTGCTCTTCAACACGCGGTTGTTTGCTCCGGGAAATCGCGCAAGTTAATTAGCCTCGCGCGCGCGCACGGGCGCATATAGGTAGCTGTTTCGATCGACAACTTCGGTGAAAATGAAAAAGCGTCGCTCGACGCGACCGAATTTCGCTCGGGAATATTGAAACTTGTTTCGGCAGTATACCCCGAGCGTTTGGTATGATGACAATTTTTTCGGTCAAATATTTACGATTCGAATTCGCCAAAGTTCACACACACACACGGTTGTATAAATCATACTTTAAATTACGAGCGAGCTGATAGCCGCTCGTAGAATGTGTACAGGTATGGATGTGAAATTTTTTTGTTAGGTTCTTTTTTTAGTATGTTGTACGGTAGTTTCGGTCCGGGATGATTTATGGGTGTAGTTACGGTATATATAGTTGAAGAGTATTTTGAAGGTTTGGGAATTTAAAGTCCGAAAAGTATTTATTTGTATAGGAAAAATGATATTGTGAAATATTCTCAAAATTATTTTAGTTATGTATACTATGAAAACAGGTAATACCAAATTACTAATATAGTTACGTAAAAATTATATTATCTCGTAAAGCTACCACGAAATGTAAATCCCAGTTGATTAGCATATTTTATAAGAAAGTTTGCTAGAAATATAAAAGAAATTGTGGTAATAATTTTTTAATTTAATAATTGAATAAAATATTGTTTAGCTACTCTGTCTATTAATTGTACGCCAACTACAGTAAAATAAAAAAAACATCCGCAATTAGTCGTAAATCATAAGTAATACAAAAATATAATAAACCCGTTTCAATTCAAATATAAATACCACAAAATAAACATAACATTGAATAAATTTTATCTTTTAAATTTCTAACTTTGTCAATCAGTTAATCGATCAACCATCTTTTGTGAACTCCAAACTACCATTTGCGCAATGAAATAACATCTCCATAACAAAAAGTAAAAAAAAAACTGAAATTCCAACAACGAATGTTCCACAGTAAACATCGAAAACTCACGAACCCAGCAGCGATAACCTTATCAACGAAACAGCCACAGCCTTATCCCCCCCCCCCTTTCTAACAAAGGTCGACCGTCGAATAAAAATCGAGGCCACATTTGAAACACGTACACACTTGTATATCCCCGAAAAAGCCTTCTCGTGCATGTATATATATATACACGTCCCCATCCATACATACATACACCCGCATAATCCGTTCGCGGTCGAAATGCTCGAACCATGTCCATCACACGCAACCGCCTATATATACATCACATAATATATCCTCTCACTTTCTCACGTCAAAAATGTATACCATACACACGTGTGTCGCTCGAGGTCATGATTATCACGCCTAAAAAAAACGACAAGAACAAAAAAAAAATAGGCTGATTAAAACATCCAACGGTGCTGCAAGTTTCGAGGTATCGATCGTATATATAGGTAGGGATGATGATTCGCGAGGAGCGAGAGAGAGAGTAGTGTAATGAAGCTCCCTCGACATTCGCGCAACGCGCGGGATGTTCGAGCGGTCGGTCGATGCTGTATAAGGGATCTCTAGAGATAGAGTAAGAGAGAGAGAGAGCGAGATATGGTAATTGTGGTAACGGTGATTGCGGGGTAGACGGGGCGCTTCGGCCATTAAAATTGCTCGTTATTAACGGTCTGCCGATCGTGTGTTTTCGTGCCAAGAATGCCATCAGGTAGATGAAGCTATTGAAAGCCGTATGTATGTGTGTAATATACTCGACGATCTTTTCATATACGTGCTCATGAGCAGGCATACAAGTTTGTTTGTTTGGTACGTTCTTTTTTTTTATCCATTGATACCTCGCCGATTGAAATTCAAGCTACACCTGCGGTGCATTCAATATTTTTATTTTTTTTCAGGTCCTAGACCATATACTACTCCCGTTTCATTATTAAAACATTCTTCACTTAGCATTCCATTGGACGCTCTTATAACACAAAACAACCGCGTGTAGGCAATTCACACCAAGCACAATATAGCTAAAATATTCAGCGACAAAAGAATAGAAGAGGGTTGCCCTCGTTCCCCTGCAAATTATATACCTGCACTACACCGGTGACAACCGTGTACACCTAAATTTCACCATTCCCATATATACACAACAAAGCTCGCGTATATTACACACTATACTACTTACTTCCTCGAAGCAAACCCGAACAACCAGAGAATTTCCCCTATATACGATCGATGACAACCTATAACCTACACATACATACATAACCGCAAAAATCATCTCGCAGCTATAATCGAAGAGCCAGTGTCAAGCTACCTTATCTCCTCCGAGAATAGAACAAACCACCACCACCGCGCCACCCTCACTCTATACGTTCACGTCGAATCCTTCTCCTCCACCTTCCGAAAAAGCACGTCACGCGACCCATCGAGCTTATACTACTACTACTACTACTGTTCTCCCATCAGAGCCGCGAAGGAAAGGAAGAAGAAGAAAAAAAAGGGTCGCGCGCGCATCAATGAGAGAACCCCCCAAGAGAGAGAGATCCTCTGCCGTTCATACCCTCTCACACATACGTATATATATCTACGCACACCTTCGTTCTTTGTATTAAGCAAGTGTATACAGCAGAAGGTATAGGAGGGGGGAGTAGGTAGGTATAAGAGGAAGGGAGCGCGCGCGCGGAATTTTCTTCGGTAGCCGCCACCGCTGCCGCCGCCGCCGCCGCGCCGTCGTTATTGATCTAGCCGCACGCGAGAGAGAGAGAGAGAGAGTTTGAAGCATCGCCATTGCCCTAGCTACTATCGGCCGCCTCGCTCGCGAGACACACGGGGGTGAGAGAGAGAAGCAAACTCTCTCTCTATCTCTCTCTCTCGTTCACGTCGCGTATACACTTGGGTGTGTCGTGCAAGGGTGTAGGTGTATATAGCACAAATATATATATACATAACAGCAAGCGCCGCACACAACTTTTGCTGCTTCTTTCGATATAGAGGTGGCTTTCGAAAGTAGAAAGCAGAGGGGGGGAGTGGGTGGGTATTGATCTGGAGATCGCGCGCAGGGTATACACGAGAGAAGGGGAGAATCGTCGGATAGGTTAAGGATATATACGAGAGAGTGAGAGAGATTCACCACACAGCTGTGCGTATATATATATATATACGAACCACTATAACCAACTATATAGATCAACAGCGTACCATTAAAGCTCCCCTTTACTCCCCTTTCCTATATATATATACTTCATTCACAAATCTCAGTTGAAATCCCGCAGCAGCTTGCAAGTGTAAAGGGGGTAACGCACTGAGCTTCTCCTCTCTCTCTCTCTCTCAACCCCCGTGTACAATCAATATGTTATAACAGCATTGTTATAACCATATATAGGTGCGTTGAGGTTCTCTCACGACGAGAGAAAGGAAATAATGTACATATACACGATATATACACATACACACATCTTATAGTGTCACACCTGTGCGCGTTGCGTGCGCGCGCTCGGAACGCTCCACTTTAACGAGGGTGAGAGTAGCAGCAGCAGCAGCAGTAACGTGAATTTTAGGTTAACCGCGCGCGGTGTCTTGCCCGTGTTATATATATTATACGCCACACATATAGATAGGTATATAGGATACATATATATTGTTGTATATAAAAGATATAAAACACACAGAGAGAGACGACACATGCACACGTAGGTAGTTATATTATCTATCTGGCTATGGAGAGCCACTGACCTCCTCCTCCACCACTACAACCACCACCGTATCCACCTCCTCCTACGTCAACTTCCTCGTCGTTGTCGTCGTCTTCGTCGTCGTCGTCGTCGTCCTGCTGCTCCTCTCTACGGCGCCTCGTCTCGTCCTCATCACTCGGCTCTCTATTTTACGGCGATGCGACACACCACCGATCAATCAAGCTGAGAGTTAGACAAGATATGCGACAGCAGGTGTATTTTTTTTTACACGACGAGGATCTATACGCGCGCGGTTTAGTGGTAATCAGAGAGAGAGAGAGAGAGAGTACCGACCGTGTTTGTAGATATGTATAACAAGCCGACCGCACGCGTGCGCGCGCACGCGCTCTCTCTCTTTCTTTCACGTTTTCTGGCTAGTGACCGAGTTTCTTTCGTTTCGTTTCTTTTTTTTTTTTGGTATTTTCTTTTTTTTTGCTGTTGCGCCCCCGTACGGGTGGTTATGTATTTTATATACTCTTTGTAAAGCTCGTTCTCGGCCTACCTGGTCGAAGTACGGTAACCGACTGCCGACGGAGCGCGCCGGAGTCTCTGTACTCTAGTCGCTCGCTCGCTCGCTTGCTCGCTCGCCGTGCGTTTCATACTACTGCGCAGGCGTATGCGCTTGCGCTCTTACATATCCTTTTACGCGCGCGCGCGCGCAAGTGGTATATATGTATAACCCAGGATAGCGAGTCAATGCTAGAGAGAGAGAGAGAGAGAGAGAGGGAGAGATACAAACGTCATGTATATATGTGTGTGTATGTATATATATACGGGCGCAGGTGGAAACCGCTATGACTGGGGAAAAAGAGAGAGAGAGAGAGAGAGACAATAAAGTGGAAAAGCCGAGGGAAGCGGAAAAATGCTGAACACGTGAAGGAAGAAAAGGAGGAGGAGGAGGAGGAGGAGAAGTCGAATGCGTGTGGGAATATGTATGAGGAAGAGAGGGTGAGGGTGTGCGCGTGAATGGTATTCGGTTAGGAGGGTAAATTCTTGGATGGACATCATATCGGAGAGTGTGAGAGAGAGAGAGGAACGATTAATAATGAGGAACGTTGAATATGCGGAGAGAGAGAGAGAGAGAGAGAAGAGTAGGATAAAGGTTTAATTTGAGAAATGAATCGCTTTATGAAGGCGGAGGATGGGAGGAGGGTGAAAGTTATGAAGATAAATTTAAATGTGGACGATGATTGTCTGATACGACGTTCAGAATGGAATTCAAAGAGGGGAAGAGTATTGTTGAGGACGAGGGGTGATTTGTTGTAAATGAATTTTCACGTAACGACGAGTTTCTTTGTGGCTAAAGGTTTATATAGGGACCCGAAGAGGAGTGAGTAATATGGGAGGTTGTACAGGATGAAATTACGGTTGACTGTTACTACTGATGCAGATTTTTGTGCAGCATACGTGTAATTTATTTTTTCAGTGATATTTATGGGAGAAAGAAATTATTTGCAGGATATATATATATACTTTGTCACTGTAAATTGAATTATACAGATACGGAAAATGAAATTATAGACGCGAATACGTGTTGAATTCTATAGATTTTATAAATGAAAAATTTTTCCGATATATTATTATTGTTCGGGTAACATTGTGAAACGTAATATTTTCGAATTCGAAGAGAAAACTTTGCTTTACAAGATAAAAACATCCTATTTCCTTTGGGACGAGTGGAAGTAGTATTTGAGAAGACTGGTAAATTTTGTAGGTACATGGCTGTTCTATAGGAATATTCAAATGTCAAATTAGCATGTGTTCTGGTAAAAATGGGTTTGGCAAATGGCTAAAAGTATATACGATAGACAGAATCTCGGGAAAATTGTGCGCGAAAAGCTACGTTTTTTATTGGGTTATTTTCATATAATATTGTATGTCAATATTTCGAAAACCTTTTTCCTAGTAATATTCGTGCGGAATATTTAGATATTATAATATAAATATACAAATTTATAACTTATTATTATTTACTTCTATTTTAAAAAAGGATCAAAAGAAGAATAGAAGAAAAGTGTTTCAGTGCTGTTTACATTGAAGGAGATTGAATTTTAATTATATTTTGTTAACATTCCAAGAAATGCATTAATCGTTAGTGAAAATATATTTTTATTATCAATAATTTTTTATAATGTGTAAAACTACAAGAAAATTTTTCTCATAATTGGACACCTATGTAGATATCGTACGACACTGAAGGTCTTATAGGAATAATATAAAGTTAAATTCTTTCTTAATCAATCTTATCGGTAAGATTTTCCACAGTTTACTATCACAATTAACTATATCAAAAAAACATTATAAAAATCAAAATCACCGCATATTCGTCTCACCTTTCCTAACCCCATCGCCCATCTTCGTTGAGGTTGACACATTTTTTAATGCTCGTATCTGTGCTCTCAGCAGCTTTTATCGGAGATCCATGCACAGTAAAGAGAGAGAAAGTACGAATTGTCACGAGCGTGTTCAAGTACGCGTATCTGGTGCTGCACAGTCACACTATAAGGGATGATGATGATAGGGATAACCGCGTGCAGCTCATTCGAGATTCCGAAAGGATATGTAAGAATTGTCGCGGATGGTTTATGTTCTCCTCAACGGTCGGTGACGAGGTTGATTTTCGTTATTTGTTATGCGTTTGATTTTGTAATGATCGGAATATTGCAAACTTATTAAAAGGTTTGAAAGCCGAATGGAATAAAGGGAAATAACGTTTTTTGTCGAAGTAAAATATTTCCAATCCGCTAAATTATTTCATAAAGTTGGGTCAAATATATAGTTAGGTCAAAGATCATTATTTGTCAAAAGAACATTTAAAAAGGTACTTTATGTAAAAGTCAAAGAAAATTTACAAGCCGTTCCCTTATTATTCATGAAAAACGTTTCTCGTCATTAAAAGTTAAATTTAAAAATTTTACCGAGAGTTTCTGTAAAAAATTTAAACACTATTTCACAAAGCCAAAATGACCAAAAAAAAAAATATATATATATATATATATTTTTTCTTACTTTCGCTTTTATGCTTTTAACAATCTTTATACAAAATTAGTATATGAATCACTCGATATAATTGTACGAAATTAAATAACACAATTTATTACACACATAACCGTGATAAAAAAATTTTGAATTAAACTACCTTACGAAGATACCAAAAATTTAATATAAAACTCTATAACCGTGTTCCCCATCCCATAGCGTCTACAGAACAAACGACAAAACGTCGACCGCTTGCCCCAAGTTGACAAACTTCAGTTTGTCACAACGTAAACCCGCACGGCAATCCTTTCACCCTTACGCTCGGCCCCGTTTTCTCACAATGCACTTATACCCACATCTCTCTCTCTCTCTCTCTCTCTCCTATCAAGTCAAACCTCTCGAAAATCCCGTATACCGCACGTACGCCACCATACGTATATATATATATATATATACTACTAGCAAGATGCTCTCAACGGCAATGCGCACGAGATTACGACGACGACGGTGATATCAAATCCCAGGGGATCTCTCTCTCTCTCTCTCTCTCTCTCTCTCTCTCTCTCTCTTTCTGCATTCGCGAGAGGTGGAAATAAAAACGGGAGTAGGGGAAACGGAGCGGAAGTGGATGAAAAGGTTGGTGCACACACACACGTGAAGAGACGTGAACGGGGTACGGATATATACATCGGGCAAAATACATGAATGACGAGGAATTCAGAACAGCCGAAATGACGAGGAGTTTTTTTTTTCTCGAATGACGCGGTATAATACACTTTTAATCTGATACCTTACAGGTGGTGCTTGCTATTGAAACACTATACCTGCAGTGGTTGGGGGGATACGATGGGTGAATAGGCGGTGCAATTATTTTGAGCTGGTGAGTGGCTCGGTTTACGTGGAATTTAGGGTGAAATAGATAAGAGGAGGTCGTCAGTGTTGATGAAATGGTTTTATTTCGATGTTGTATTGGTATTGTGAGGTTTTAAAATAGAGGTAGGGGAGTGATTGGTGCTTTTATGTATAGATTTTAACGGTAATTAATAAGAATAAGGTCACTTTTTGTTTTTTATCGACTTGTTTTAAAAAGAATATTTTTACAAGAACCATCAACCCAAAATATTGCTAAAAACTTTTTATTTTATAATTTCTTTTTCATACGTATAAATTTTCTACGACGAGCTTTAACAAAATCATCAACACCGCTGCGAAAAAAAACCTTATCGCTGATACATATATAAAAAAAATCCTTCCGTCGTTATTCATCATCCAATTGATACGAGAGTTATCCGTTCACATAACGAATGGTAGCAGCGTGATTGCCAGCGTTTTCCTTTGATCGCGCGGCTCACTGACGCGTAGGTCGCCACCTCGTTTCAATGAAGTCATTGGTTAATTCCAAAAAGGCTCCAAATACAGTCCTTCAACAAAACGAATCGTCTTTTTATCGATAAGAAAGAAAAAAGCTAAAAAAAAAAGAAACAACGAAATTTGCATTCCCGCAGAGAAAAGCAAACTCTCGGATTATCGAGGCATATTTTTCAAAGTACATCGCGAAAATTCAAATATGCAAATCTCTCTCTCTCCCTCTCTATGCAGCTGCCAGAGCCGAAAAAACTTTATGAATGTTTCAGCATGTAATTTTGCTGTTTCGTAAAATTTCATTCTCATTAACATGCAGTATCATATATATCACATGCGGTATATATTGCATACTCCTCTGCACTCGCGCTTGCATTTACATTTCGTCCCATCAAATATGATACACGCATATGTATATACCTATACATACTCTCTTTTTCATTAAAATTCCGCGTTAAACCATCGCCTCCTCAACTCGAAACTATTCTCCATGCAGCATCTTACCGGTACACGTATATATATAGATAAATCCGGAGACCACGTCACAAGCATTAATTTCAATCAACGACGAGACACATAGTACACCGCTCCTTCCGAAAACCCGAGCGTTATACATACATATACGTATATATACGTGCGTACGCTGACGCGTCGAGTGACGCAAAAAGCGCGCCGCTGGCAGACACGCAGCGATCGTGTTTCTCTGTGCAAAAGAGAGCGAGAGAGAGAGATGGGGAGGACCTTAATTAATCGGCTATGTGCGTCGATGGAATTTCCTCTCAACGTGTGTATATATATATATACGTAGCGCATCGTCAGAGTCGACGGTTGTACATAGAAGAGAGTGAGAGAGAGAGGAGGAGGAGAAGGGATGGAGGGATGAATGGGGATGGCGACGACAACGGCGATATATATTCTGCGAGCGAGCGATTGGCACATTGCGATCGATTCCATTCAAGAGAGACGCGTGCGTGTACACGTGTTCCACGTGCGTATGTATATGTATAGACGAATGTGGGCTGCTGCGCGATTGTGTACGGGAAAAGTTAGCAGCGATTAATGGAGTTGAGTGGTTGTTGAGAAAGGTTGCAGGCTTTTTTTTGGTTGTTTGTTGGGAAATGGAATTTTGTGGTGAACTATATGTAGGTATAACAGGGTTAGGTAGAATTTTCGAAAATAGATTAAACAGTATTTAGTAAATCTGCAAAGTTTGACGTGAAATGTAAAATATAATAGTTTTAACTAGAAATGCGTGACATTCAATTTTGATGCGATCACACGAGCGCCTAGTATTTTACGCTCGAATAACTGGTGTTGATTTTTGATAAAGTACGTAATAACTGAATTACAATTTTACTATATACTGACGTCAAAATTATACTTTACACGCGCAAAGGAAACTATAAAATACTTATATTCTATGCGCATATTTTGCACATGCATATTACACCCGCAAGAGTATAAAATTTGATTTTACGCACTAGTGCTCAGCAATTACATAGCAAAGCGTTTTTAATGCATATATTGCACCATAAAACAATTTTCACTCTCTCCTTTGCACATTATACACTGCTATATCTTCGCACAGCCGTAATCGTGGCTATTTTACCCACAATTCTCCCCACCTCCTTTCTCTCTCTCTCTCTGTCTTTCTCTCTTCACCCGGCGTCTGTCGTATATACGCACGCACGCACGTCACACTGCATTGCACGTGGGCAAATGCGCGCGCGAGCGAGCAAGCACTTCGAGATAAGGGATATGAATATTTCATTAAGGATTTAAGCTATAGCTCACGACACACACACACGAGGCTTTAAAACGACGAAAAACCGCATGGGGAGAACGCGGAACAGAAGGTAAAAGTGGGGGGGAGGGGGGGATATATTCGGATGATTAAAATTTTCCAGAGACGAGGGTTTAATTGGAGCAGTGTGTGACGAGGAACAATGGTTACCGGTGTGCGAATCGAGCGAATTTCTCCGCATACGGATTTTCGGATATAATAGTCGAAGGGTGTGCATATAAAGGACTTGCGACGCTTTTGTGAATTATATTCGAAATTATATATTGAATGTAGCTCGAGATGTAGACGTAGGAGGTGACGTATTAAAATTAACGCTCGAATAAAGTTTAGAATTTCTATATATATATATATAGTAACAATACGTATATATAGAATTATTCACATCGATTCTACCAATTCGCTTTCCGAGTCTAATTACAATATTTCATGCAACTTGTATGAAAGGATTTGACTCTTGTTATAAAATGAATTAGTTTGTTTAAGTTTGAAAAAAATTTATAAGTAAATACTTTGTTGACATATTTTTCCACTTAGGGACACATTTTAAAAAGTTTTATTTTCATCATGTCAAATTATAGCTACATTTTCAATCTCAACTACTATACCGCTTATCGAATGTCACTCTTGACAACGCGTTTCCGTCCGCTGACGTATATCTCCGTTGTTACGATATTTTCAACCGATAATTTATTGAATCACCAAGCCAATTAAAAGTATGACCAAAACACATTGTATAAATTAAAACTTCTAACTCGAACTTTTTCTTGGCACTATATTAGAAAAAAAAATTTACTCCTTATTATACAAGTAACTTCATAATTCCGCAGCACCGCTGAATTCCCGATCATATTTCATCGTCGCTGCGTAACACGGGAAAATTGCGCTCAGCCGCCAAGGGACTCTTCGTTTCATTCGCTGCTGCAGCATTGTACACGCGAAGATAAAGTGAGAGTGCAGCAGCAGCTATTGCGATAGGTTCAAAACCGAGAGCGCGCGCGCGACGTCTCCTCAGAAATGACAGCCTGCCGCCGTGAAATACTTGCGAAATATATATATCACCTCAGGCCTGTCGTTGTGTGTATAATGAATGGAGCATGTCTTGGAACTTAGCCAGCTTCGTTTCGAGATGTAAAAATAAAACGTTTCTCGTGATTGTGGACCTTGAGAGGAGGAGGGAATAAGGTACTTGACGAGGATGTCGAGACTTTTTTATATATATTGATGGTTTTCAATTGATCTTTGGATTATTGTTCACGGTTCATTGCTTATTATATGTTCTTCAATCGTTTTTTAAAAGATGAATGTTTACGTGTGATTGCGCACGAATTTGCGCATCTGCTTAGTGTAAAATTCTAGAAAAAAATTGTTGTATCTACACGTGGTATTGTACAGAAACGTAAAATTATGATTTTACGCACAGCCACATTTATACAGAACGAATATCCTAATTGAGGTCCTATACTATAATTTCGACATATTTTATGCATACTACATCGTAAAGTAACTCTACACGTACTACCGTTAAATAAAATTTCACGCACTCTGTAATAAAAGTAAAAAAATAAATTTCCTGCTAACTAAAACCAGAATCTGCAACGATGTATCCCGTAAATTCCTCCGGCATATCCAACGATCTATCCAAGCAGGCGATAGACAGGACGAGACAGAGAGAGAGAGAGCGTTCAAAAGCACACTGTCTGCCCACACGTGTTCGCGTCCATTTGCGGCTACACGTGGCCTGAGTTGTCTCTCTCTCTCCCTCTTCCTCTTCACCGCGACGTTCTCGTTATCGATTAATTCAACGCGCAGCCTCTGCTTCCCTCTCTCTCTCTCTCTCTTTCCCCATCCCTTCCTAATTGAGAGATGACCGCAGACACTATACACCACTAAGCGCATAACTTTGATAAATCGTCGGGACGCGATAATTTTTCGCGGCGACGGCGGTGGTTTGTGTGCACACGGGAAAAAGATTCTCCTGGGAGGAAGTTGAAAATTTTTGGCGTCTTAGAGCGTACGTGTGTATGTGTGTGTGTCTGATGCCAAGAACCGGACAAGTCTTTCCATCTGCCAGGACGCCGTGATTTATGTCGCGTTCGTTTTATCCTCCTCCTCTTTTTTCTTCTTCTGCGGTGGCAAGATACGTTGGCTTGAATGAAGAGGTGTGGTATAAGCACGCAGGATAGATGAACTGAGGTGTATAGCAGCTTGAATAAATTCTGGTTTTTGCACTACATTGCACGTCGTGTATATAGTAATGAAATTATCGTTCGCGCGCGAGCTTTTAAATTATTGTAAAACTGAGGTTAAAGAGCGATTCGAGGCTCTAAAATAGAAAATGTGCCTCACGTACATATCGCTCGTATGGAAACTAAATTCAATTCGGTGAAAATCGCTCTGGCAGCTCTCGCACGATAGCCACTGAAATTTTCATTCTAATCGTCCGCCACGTATTCACAACCATTTCGTCTCCGAAATTCCTCTTACGAGTGATAATAATAATGATATATAATAACGTTCGTATATAACAAGGTTATAAGTGACGAAAAAATTTTAACGAAGATCAGGATGTTTATTTTCCGCAATCGAATCAGCCGTCGATTCATTATCGTAAGCGAGTAAACAGTGCCACACGTGTAATTGTAATTCGAATGAAATTGCGTTTAAATTTCTCTCTATATCTCTTCGCGTTTGAAGCTCGCATCTCTATACACACGCATTTGATCGACTCTCCCCCAACGAATGTTAAATATTGAGCGAATCCGCGATCGAGTAAATAAATATATCGAAATAATTTTTCTCGTTGTATATATATATACTTACACAAGCTATATACCGTCGATTTTCACAAGAGAAAACGCTGCAGCGCATATACGCGAGAGAAACCTTTCAAAATTCAAATTGAACGAAAGATATTGGCGTTGAATATAAAAACTGAGGTAAGAAAAAAAGAAATCTGCGTTCCTCTGAAAGTTTTATATTTACCGTTCCCACGCGGATCGTATACGCTTATAATATATACAGTTGACGCATGTATATCACTAACGTATATATATACTGAAAATAATTCTCATCATCATCCTCTGCAACTCCATAAAAGTTTAACGGGCGTTGAGATGCAGAGGCATTCCAAAAGTTAAAAAATAGCTCGAGATCTTCTTTAAAGATGGTAGGATGAAAGAAGCAGGAAAAAAAGGAGGAAATTATTCGCTCGAGGAAAGCACAATGAAATACACGTTCGAACTTTGCGCTTATATATATAGCGACGGCAGCAGCAGCGATTATGCGCGGCGATCGACGTTTGTTGCAATCTTAACGGTAGCCGGAAACTTTCTTTAATGACTTTTCTATTTCGCTCTCTCTCTCTCTCTCTCTCTTGTTGACTTTTTCTTTATATCCTTCGCCTTTTCTATTCCTTGTCGTCGTACGATATATACGTTGGTGGCAAGACTTTCGATTCGACGGGAGGGGCTTAACAAGAGAGTAGAAACTTTTTCAATACGAAACGCACGCGTGTTATACGCAAGCAGGCAGAGACGCGAACGACAAATGAGCTCGCGAATGTCTACCAGTTTGTGCGCGACTTCTTATTGTGCGTGTAACTTGAAATATATGTTGTTTTTTTTCTTTTTGGTGACAAACAGGTTATATATAGAATTGGCGTTCGAAGGGTTTGTCTTCTATAGTTTTATTGATCAGAGTGAACGAATTTCGACAATCTAAAGTTTCGATTGGTAGTTTACTGGTATTATTTGCTGTGTAAAAGTATTAAAGTTAACGGCATCGAAGTTTTCCTTTACACATACATTATTTTAACTTACGGTAGTTAGAATGTTATTGGAAATAAGGGAAATGTTTTCGAAATTACTTTCGCTACAAAGTATATTACGGTTCGTATGGGGGTCCAATATTTAGGTGACTCACTATAAAATTTAAGGTAACTAACGAATTTATGTATTGATTATTTTGTATTTTATAATAGGATTGGTCTAGATTTTTAATTCTTAAATTACAAAAACTATATATTTATAATGTAATTATTTATCTACGATCTGAAATATAGAATTTCATCAACAATATTGCACTTTAATATATACAGAACTAAAGGATTTCCAATAATTTATCTGGAAATACCTTCACTACGCCCTTATTTAAATTCTCCTGATTAAATTCGATTTACATTCGTAAATAAATCTTCCTGATCTGGGATTTCGAAGTCGGCAAAATTCAACAATTGGTTTCAATTACACAAGATGTATTAACTTAAACTTTTGAATACGATATTCATTTCAAACGTAGATAACATTAGTAAAAAAAAGTACCCTAAGCGTACTTCCAAATAAGTACACCAACAAAAAGTATCATTCCGTCGTCCTTGAAACAACCGCGCGATATACAGTGAAATTCTTTTTCCCTTTCTACTCAACCCCTACAACATCGTATACTTCGTATTGTTTACCGTTATCCATCGCCACACCGTCATCTCAAGAGATATCGTGGCGATCGAGTATATAGGGGGGGAGGAAAGAAAAGAAGAGAGCCCTACTGACCGAATTAACCTTTACGCTCGCTTCGCTATCTTATACTTTTTTTTGCCTTCTCATGGGACGACGAGCTTTGAGCGCTATACGGTATATGAAGAAAAGCCCGCAAGCGCGATAACATCCGAATAACATGTTTCAAGAGACTTGAAAAAAAGAAAAAAAAATGCGTGTGGTTTCAAAACAGACATGCTAGTAAATTGATGATATAATATTTATAAATATATACGTATATGTTTATATAAAGTTCATTTTTTTAGCTTCTCGACCGTTAGTAACGACTTTTCGGTTGTATGGCGAAAGTTTGAGTTTTATTAAACGCGCGACGCGTGTTCGGTATGAGACTTTGGAAGTTTTTTTTTTTTGTTGTAGGAGGTAAGCCTGTCCTAAAAGAAGGAAAGAGCATTAACTACCAAAAAAAGGTCTTAATACTTTAATTCTGATAAAGGTGAATGACAATCGTAAATAATAATTAAAATGACAAAGTGGCTTTTTGCGGCTTATCTTTTGTAGCTGGCTGAATGTAGTATGCCTGGAAAAAAGGGTAAATAGAACTTTTGGAAGTTTGAGAGTATGTAATATTGTCGAAAATATTATTTTTTGTTATATTATCCCGGTTTGGTGTGTTAGAGATTTCATTGCACGATTTTTGTCTTTGAAGTAGAACAATTAATACAAATAAAAAGAGAAAATAATATGAAATTATTCATTTATCGTCCATTAACTAAATAAGCGTTATTTTATTAATTTTACTTTTCACTTTTTTAAATTTAGATTCGTATAAAGAGCCATATTATGAAATGATAGAAGCGATTTCAAAGAAAAGTTAAATATTAAAATATTATTTTCATCAATAGATTCATATTCTTCATTATAAAAACCAGCTCAGTGAACTTTTTAAAACAATTTAGGTAATGAATCGTAAAAAAAACATAACCAGTCGACTACTTGGAATAATTTAAAAGACAAAGAAAATATTATTAAATGTGTTTGAATCTATACATTTTTCCTAGAAAACGAATTTCACATTTTAACAAAATCGTTCTGAGAATCGCATTATGACAACTCAATACCGAATAAAAATTCTTTAATTAAAATTTCCACCCTCTGCACTTTATATAAAAGATATAAAAAGTACAACCACACTGGTTAAACAAAAGCCACGTAACCTGAAGGATCATTTAATTAGCCTGCCGAACCCTTACGATAAAAATTTCACCGAAAAAAAAGAACACCACCGCAACAATCCCGTCTGAGAGCCCATCCAGTAGTCTCTCTCTCTCCCTCCTCAATGATCAGCAATTCTTCGTTCCTCTCGCCATCTCTCCCTATTCCGTAAGAAGAAAAGAGGAGGGGGGAGGTGGAAAGAAGGAAGACTCACTCTCGCACCGCTACATAAATTAGGATTACGTTAAATTTCTGCCGGATTACCCGATAAAAACGATTCTCCTCCGGCAGAAGAAAAAGATAGAGAGAAAGAGCAGAAGAAGAAGCAGAAGAAGGGGACGTGCGTCCACTTTACGGGAACAGCTCCACGGCAATTTATCCAGAAAGCGATAAAAGTGCTCGATGCAGTATACGCCTCGAGAGGTGAGTGTGTATAGTTGTGACGAATATCGGCTACGTGCACGCAGTGAAAAGACGAAGGGGCGAAGGGTCGAATTACGGACGAAAGTATGATGGAACGTATACGACGCGCGGTTTGGTCATCAGTGCGGAGAGACGTGCGAGTGCAGACTATACATGGAGGTTGTGGAAATGGTAGACGATGGGTATGGAGCTTTAAGGGATTAGGTGCGCTAATTTTGTAATTTATCGTTATTGATAACAACAAAAATAATTTTGGGTTTTTGAACTGTATAGAATATAAAAGAAAGTCGTGAATTTTTTTGCCAGTAGTAAGTTTATTTGGAATAAAAATATTAAAATCGTATTTCTTTAAACAGGAATAACATTTCGTTATACGCGTTCGTTATAAAAAGAAGAAAATCAACCCAGAGAACGGGAATTTTCATTTGCTTTTTACGGAAGTAAAAAAGGTTTATATTGTATATACCATCAAATGTTAGATAAACACAAAGATGAACGTAAAATGCGCAAAATACCTGAATACTGAAAATTCAAAGAAACGGGGATTTTGTCATTTTCTGAAATGCTTGTGTTTTATGCTTATTTTTAGACTTACGTAGCTTTTGAAAGAATCAAAATTTACCATTTCGCTTGGATTCTCTGGATTTATTTTTTAGTATATATTTGCAAATCTCTCTGCCGAAATGTTTATGTTTTGAAAAGACAAATAAAGGTATTGTCAATAAAAAAGCTTACCACCCCATTGGTCTCTTTCCTAACTTTTGTACATACAAATTGGTCCAGCGAACCAAAAAAAAATGGTTTAGATGGTGTGTTTTTAAAAAACTTTTTATTTATTTTTAAACTAATTCGTTTCGCACATATACACCAATTAAAACTGATATTGTAAAAAAAACATTCATGTGTGAATACATTCTGAACACCATCGTTTCAATTTTCAAGCGCAAGTTTATTCCTCCGTATATGTATAAACAGCACAAAAGAAACTCACCCAAAATCATAAAGAAAGGTTGTCGCATCGACAAAAATTCACAATACCCATTTATTCTTTCGCTCTCGATTCTTGGGGAACTCCTAAATCTCTCGAAGAATCAATATACAGCCACACCGTCGGTCTAGCAAAGATACACAAAGGTCAAACAACAAATAAACTTTCAAAATCCCCAATCTCACACGACAAAAAAAGAAAACACAGAGAAAATTCACCCCCGTTTCGACCTCATTTTAACGTCCTTCTTCTATACCTTCCTTTTTTTTCTACTTCACCGCTCAACGTCGACGAGAGTCTAGAGAGGGGTGGGGGATGATTTATAATTCGCCTCGGCCGTCATTACTGCGCTCGTGTCGATTATTATTGCGACACGCTGGGGGTGGACAGCCATGCGCGCGCGCGCGTGCTCGCGTAAATCACGCGACTTCCGATACATCTGACCTGGAAAATTCGCGCTGCTGCGCCTGTGCAGCAGGCAGGAGACATGGGGTGTGTGAGCGGTAATTTATTTTTCCCAGGTTTATCGGCAGCGTTTTTATTTTTAAGTTGCCTGTGGAGTGTATACCTCGGAAACTGATCATTTCTTATAGTATGGTTTTAACATATTTTAATCGTGATTTTTATTAAGTTGAGTGCGTTCGTTAAAAAAAAATTGAAATATTTCGGAGAGTTTTAGAAATAATTTGAAAGAGCTGAAATTGTTCTGGTGTGTGTAAGTACAGAAATTTATTTAACGTGAACAGGTCGAAAGAAAAAAAGTTATAAAAAGAGATTTTTAATCAACGCGAAAGCAATTTTAGAAATACATTTATTACGAATAGTAGTAAATATTTGTTATATCCGTTTTTTAATTTTTTCAATTCTGTTAAAATTTCAAAGAACATAATCAAGATGCGTTTGTAGGGAGTTATAACTTTCACAATAGGCATGTAACTCGATGAGTAAGTAATTCACAGTAATGTGGGTGTATGAACAATACTATCCGAGAACTCGCTTCGCGTTCATCAATATTTTCATTTAAACTTTCTAATAACAGCAATTCTCGTTAAGTAATAAATATAATGTATTGTAAATTAAAACATATGTGTGGAAATTAAAATTGTTAGCTTGTACTACACGAAGTTTCAATTAAATTTACCTATAAGCAAAGCAGCAAAAAGTAATCTACAATATTGACTTTTTTTTATATGAACAAATATTACCAACTTGTTTCTCCCATTATTGACCTTCTTTCCTTAATCAATTGATTTTCTTGAAAATGAATGAACATTAGGTAAAAAACATTAATAGAAAAAAAATTGATATTAAGTTAAATCGAGTATATAAATATTTTTTTTAATAAAAGTATCTCGTCTATCCCGACTTATCCAGTAAAATACAATAATTACATCCAACTAATATCTAAAATGTGTCTTCAATACCGAACATTTCTACATTATCGAAACTTGAAAAATTCAACAATATGTTACATAATTACAAATTTTACCCTACTCAACATAGTACAAATAATACTTTTTCTCTGTACAAAAACATCACTAATCTTACAACTACCAAATAGAAAACCACACTACCATATAATTCCTAAAAATTGTCCATTACATCACCCCCAAAAACAACCGCAATACGTTCTATCTAACCTATACCCATAACCATTGTAAAAGGACATTGACCGAAAATTGCAGACATCCGGTCTGTTACTTGTCAAAAACATCCTATCGTCTACCTCATCACGCTTTAAATGTTCGCACTTCGACGCAGCTCTTTAACGCTTCGTTGCCTCGTCATTGCCTGATTAATGTCAGTGCAATAGGCGTGAGCTCGCGGCTACGTCGGTATAATTGTAATGCACGAAATCAAGCAGACCGTGGGACGCTGGAGACAAGGAAGAGATTTAAGGGACGCTCGAGCAAATTTGAATGGGTCGCCCCGCGTGGCTCGCGTAACTCGTATACTCGATTGTGTCTAATATACAGCCAAGGGTTCATGAGAATTGACATGAGAGGAGGACGATGGTTGCGATGTTGATTGTTTCGAGGGTGAAATAACGTATTTTAGAAAGTACGAGGGGTTTCAAAAAGTGTTGAAAGTGAGGCTTTTGATTTTTGATTTTCATGTGAGTTTATGATATGTTGATAGATTTAACAAATTCTAATATGTCTAATCGAAATGTTAAAATAATTAAAGGTTATACACAGGTTCTATAATTACAGAAATTCTCACGGTTTTCAAATAATGTTAAATCATCAATTTAATTTTTTACACTCCTTAAAACACGAAGTGTCGTGTAGTAGAGTGAAAAGCATTTTTCACTGCCCGTATATGATTGAACGACGTACTATACGGTTAAAGCGACTTCAAATTTTATGAAAACATTTAAAAATTCAATTTTAAATACTCTTTAATAAAAACACGAAACTTATTGCTTAACAATCATAAATTTTTCCACGATAAAATTTCACATTCATTTCATTGCATTTCAACAAACGCAAAAATTTTAAATCCACCTTTATACAAATCCTTATCCACCACGTAAACAATTTACCGCTTTTCACCTTCTAAACAAAAAAAACAACAACAACAACTAATCCATACACGCATCAATTCCTCCGACCTCTTCCCACGCCGGAATCTCCCTCTCTCTCTCTCTCTCTTCTCTGTACACCTCCGCAGTTGTACAGCGCGATAATCGAGAGGAAATTTCGAATCGTGCGTCACGGGTGCGCATGCATGCACAGCGCCGTAGCCGGCTGACCGTATCCAGGCGCACTCTACTTGGGAAGACCGGCAAAGTGCCGCGTGGGTTGGTATATATACTCGGCGCGACTATGGGATTCGCTATATACGCCGCGGGGTTCTTGGTACTTTTCTAATTTTAAAACTATACGAGAGCATACAAATGGGGTGGTACGGTTGGTATGTTGGTTTTGGGGGTTGTTGAGTAGTGTAAGGTAAAGGTTGGTAAAGCGGTTTTTTTCGATGATATGTGGGAGTAGGATAAAAGTTTGGCTTTTACATTATTCTGTTTGGGTGACTGGCTAATTCTTTCTGACAGATCGCTTAGATTTGCTTTCAAAAGTTCATTGAGCTGGTTTTCTTTAATGAAGAGTATGTATCTACGTATTGTGTTTTTTGAATTTTGACTGACAATATCATAAAAATGATGTATGACAAATTGATCCAGAATTTTTCAAACATATTTGTTTCCGCCTATAATAAATTTCATAGATTCACTTTTACTGAATAACATTGAAAATAACAATATTTTACAAAATTTATGAATTCAAATATAAAAATAATTCATTTTAACTCTTTAAGCGTCGTATATCTTACATCATACATTTTACTCGCATACATGGCCACTACTCGATAGCTCCGACTTTTAACAAATATAACCGTAACTTAGCTTGGACTACACGGCTTTTCTCTGAAACTTTTCTCGAGCATGTTCGCTTTCGCGCGTTATAGCGAAAACTACGACTAGAGCGAAATCATACTTTTCCATTTGAAGCGCAACAAAAAAACAACACGAGTAATTCCACTTTTCAAAGTGAGCGCGTAGTTGGTTAATTACTCCTTTTGAAATGTTTCAAGAAAAGGAAAATGCAAAAATTGCGTGCACCAGTGAACGTCAAAAATAAACAAATGCTGAATGCTCTCTTACCTCGTTTATTATTATATAATGTACCTTAATTTTATCATTCGTGTTCCGAGAAAAAGTAACGCTTTTAGAAACGACACTGCATATAGTCAATCTAACGGAAAATTCTCGTAAGGAAAAATCTAAACTTTATATCGACATAGCGATCCACCTCCTGCACTTTGCGCATCCCACGTATTGCGCCTCTTTCGCGCGATAAAATTCCATTCTACTTTGCTTTCGTCGAAGTAAGAACAGAAGTACATATATACACCTTCACGTTGGTTCCATAAAATCTGTATAGTAACGTAATTTATACATCACGTAGCGCGAGGTATTCGTTAAGGTATTTCAAGGGCGAATCAAAGTGTCGATTGTCTATGACGCGATAAAGAACAATTAACCAAGCGAGATTCGATTCAAATCGAAATCCAAGCTGAATGATGCGACGGAAGAGAGAAGAAGAAAAATCAAAGTGGAATGGCAAAGGTAATGTAATAATATACGTGCGAAAGTATAGAGAAGAGGAAGAGAACAAGTGGAGTGGAAAAAAAGTTGAAGAATGTCCCAAGGGGAAAATTATGCAGTACCACGATATACTGCCGGAGAATTGATGTTATTCCGAATAGGAATCTTTTTGAATGTAGAAATTACACTTTTACCTGAGATTATATTTTTTTTATCTTTTAGAATTAAAATTTTTTTACGTTCTATTCTGAATTAATTAAATCGTTTTCTTAATAAACCACAAAAATTTTGCAATCTAAACGATGCGCGTATACCCATAACTCAACCCACAATTTTACACTCCCACGTCCGTTTAGCACAAAGAGTAACAATATATATACGTTTACTCGTACTACATCAAACCCCTTTTTATCACTCCGTCCTATACATACCCAATAAACGGTGCATCTCCACTATACCCATTACCCCTTTACAACTCAACTAAACCCACCCTCCCAAACATTACCCAAACCACCGACATAACCTTGCATCTCAACGAAAAAAAATAAAGAAAAAAAAAATCAATCCGTACACAATCGGTATACGTTTCAAGCTCATGCGCTTCTTCGCATATATACCGCAAAGCTCCGCCGCACCACCGTGCTGGTAACCGCACACACCACGCACGCGCATTCGTATTATACGAAACTAACTATATATCTATAGTGCTACGTAGGTATTACCCGAGCACACCCACACGCACGTGTACACGTAGATTCCAGTCAGCTGCTGCTGCTGCTGCCGCGGCTGCGTCGCGGGGCTCGGAGCTAGGCGGCGCGCAGACGATCGATAATGTCTACCTTTACCCCCACCCACGGTACGGTTTCAACCTCCCCGCGGGTGCGCGTAGATATAGGTATATATACCATCTGATTCGTCTTTTGTTTTCTCTTTGGTGTCGTGTGTATGTGTGTGATAATGTGTGGACATAGGGTATGCGTGGATGGTTACCTTGTCGATTAGGTATAGTGAGTTGGGATATTAGTTGGTTTTTAAGGGTTGAGTGAGGGTTTTGGATAATTGGATAATGCAAGGTGTGTCGTAAAACTAAATTTATCATAGATGTTTTGTTGGTTTTTGTATATAGCAGATCGTCGCAAAGTAAATCATTGAGCAAATATCTTGTACAGTCATTTAACACTGGCTTGTCCCAAAACTTTCACAAACAGAATGCCGTAGTATACACGCGGAAGATGTGAAAAATGAATGCCATATTTTGAGGATATATATTTACTGAAACAGATGCTGAGCACTGATTTTCAAAAGTAAAACAGATTTTTAGATTGATTAACAATAAAGGCCGGTCGTAATTGAAATGTAAAATATAAACGAATTTACAACAGCTTCGCGCGCTTTCATCTGGCCATTTTTCTTTTACAACCAAATAAAATTACCTATAAAAACGTAACTTCACGCGCACACATACCTATATATATACACATTCTAATAAATATCAAGTCGACACGGTTTAAAAGAACAGACCTCGGGACAAAAGCAAAGGAACGAAGAAGAAAAAAACAAACACAGAGAGAAAGAGAACCATACAGATAAGTCCTGATTTATCGTCGTTAATTCGAGAAAAACAGTCTGAATAAATTACGATTAGATGTAACGCGCCTCCAGTATTCCAAGCGCGAAGCGTTGCTTTATAGCGTCTTAACAATATCGTCGCGCGCAAATTAAGGGCAGATAAAAGCTCTTTATCCTATCGACGATGAATATAAGAGGAGGAGGAGGAGGAACCGGAGAAATTTTAAATGCTCGTGTTCTTGAGATGTAGGAAAGGGGCGCTGAGAATTTATCACCCATGCCACTTTTCGGGTGTAAATCTCTGAAGGTTGCTGATTCATATCGGATTTTTATTCTAATTGCCGACGATTCTGACGTTCGACTGGCGCTGATTAGAAAAAAGGTATATGATATGATCGTTTGTTGGTTGGGTTGAAAAATAAAATTTTATTGCAATTACCGTAATGATATCGAGACGAGGGGGAAAAAGGGAAAATTAACTTGTACGAATATATAGGAAGTTTCGAGCCACATTTTTCTTTTTAATTCTCTTTAATACTTTCATATCGATCGATACTTTTTTTTTTATTTTATTCTGACTTTAGGGGTATATTTTTAAGATTTTAAAAGAAGTATGTAATTGACCACTTGTTCCACTTTTTGGTATAGTACTCGACTTACAAAAGTTTTTTTTAAATGTGCCTTGATGTCAATTTTTTTTCAAGGAACTCTGAAATTAGTTAAACAGCTTTTTTTTAATATAAAATCTTATATTTTTCATGAAATTGTAAAGATAACAATAAATTTCTTTTTATTATCCGGAATGGATTCTTTAGTAAGATTTCACGTTTCATTATTACAATCGGTCCTAATTAGTTACATAACCGCATTACATTAAGACAATTATTTCTAAATTCATTAACGCTAACTGCCCATACCGATTGCAATCGTAAAGTAAAATATGTCCCAATGTGACAATTAAAATCCAACAAATTTCTATTCCTTTTTGTTCCTCGCTCCTTCAAAACGATTAAAACAAATCAACGAAATGTCGTGTCACAATTCATGGAAAATTAGCTTTAAATGTTGTATATACGTATACACACTTTGAGAGCCCGTAGAAAGTCTATATAATCGAATTACATAAACCTTTGCCACAATCATCTTACCAGGCGAAGTACCGCACTTTTATCGGTATTCAGTGTATAGCACACGCAAACATCGCGGACAATCGCGTCGAGCGATTTCTCTCTCTCCCCCGTGCGCGCGGAATTCAAAAGCAGTATAGGACAAAAGAGCCGACGAAGGCAAACCGCAACGCGCAGGGGAGTGAGAAAGTCAGAAAAACGACCTTTCCATCCGTACATATATATGTATAAACGGGAGCAGTATACTTGAATCTCGCGCTCGTCGTGAGATTTTCCGCGTCTTTTAATTCCTTGGCGTCCCTTCTCTCTTCTTACCTTCCACGTCGCGCTTAATTTTTCATCGTCCCCTCGTTCTTTCTCTCTCTCTCTCTCTCTCTTCCACCCTCTGCTCACCCATTTTTCCGCTCGCTTGTTTTGTATTCTCTCTGTTTCTTTCTACCCTCGGCCCACTTCGACGTCGAAAAATCTTTTTTTCTTTGCGCGTACGTCCTTTTATTGCGAGCATTTCATTTCGACTCTTTAAGCGTTGTTGTTTTTCTTTTTTTTTTCGTTTTTGTCTCTACGTATATACACAGCAAGGAAGTTCAGGGGTTGTTTTTCATGCGCGCGCGTCTGCGTTCTCTTTCGAGGGCAGTGAGAGAAAGAGAGGTGAATTGTGTAAGTCAAATGGCACGTGGAGGGGAGGGAAGAAGTGTGCTTTTGAATTTTTCAGAAAGCACACGGGCGCTAAGTTTTCGGAGTTTTGTTTTTGCCCCGAATACGCGTCTGGGGAAAATTTTTAATTACATTAATTACAGCGTGTATTAAATGCGAGTATCGTGCTGAGCTGCGGTGATTATAGTCAGAATGAAATGACATATGGTATAGCGTGAGAGTAGTGAATATTTTATTTATTTTAGTGGAGAGGAACTGTTTTATTTTATCGTTAATCAAATGTTTAGGTAAATGAAAAAAACATTGTCTAAATAATGAGGCTGTCGCGACCTGAAATATTGCCAGCTCACGTAGCTTAACACCTGTCGCATACCTTATTTTGTAAAAGTCGATTTTCAAAAAATATTTTCTTGTAATATTCTGGTAAAAAATGAAATAAAACACTTTTAATCAAAATCAACATGCAACAATAACACTACATGCTTAAATATTTGCAGTCAAAAAATAGTCAAATGTATAAATATAAAAATTTACTTTAAATTGGTATCTAATACCCAAATGATAGCATACTTTTGTTCTTATCCATAAAATTAACGAATAAAATAAGCCAGTTATCATTAATAAGTTTTCTAAATATTAGCCCAACATTTGAACTAACAATTACAAATTTTCATTAATCAGCTTCCCAGTTAAAACAAGCACTTATAAAAGTTCGGTGCGAACATAAAACACTAATATCTTACAACTTTGGCCACCTTAACCACCGTCAACTCCTCTCGAGAGAACAATTTTTCAATCCTCATAAAAAAAAAAAGAAAAACCAGCAACCGCGAGTAAACCGCATCATATCCAACAAAGAGAGAGACAAGGAGGCAACAACCAACCAAACATACAACCCAAGATCTCTGAAACCTCTTCCGCTCGCAAGATTCCCATCACCCCGCGTCGTGCTTCCGCTTGGAAAATTCCACGTTGTTTGCTCGCTATACTGTCCATGTTTACATTCGTCCTTACTTGAAACAACGCATATATATATGAGCTCAGTTAACGTACGTACTACATCTCGTAATATAAAAACTGATATAATATGTACATTCGTCCGTGAGAAACCGCAGAAGAAGAAGGCACGTGTCTTTCTTCCAGCATATTAGGCGGAATTATTGATCGGCACTGGGTGGCTGAGGAAAAATTAGCGGCACGACGTCGACGACGAGTGGCACTCGCCGTTGCTGATCTCGCGGTTTACTTCTCTCTCTCTCTCTCTCTCTGCTTTTTACCGCGGGCTCTATTTTTCGCATTTATTATTAGACGAGCTTTAGAGAGATTGAGGGAGAAGGCCTTTGAGTAGCACATTGATTCGGTCGATGAATAATTTCTTTTTTTTTTCGTGGTTTGCGGGTTGCTGAATTTACTTGCTATTGTGGTAATGGGATGGATTATTATTATTATTAGTGCGGATGAATTTAAAGGTTCTCATTGATGTTGATGTACTTCTCATCTCAAATATTGAATAATTCCCACTACACCAAGGATTTACGATTATTTGTTAAATCAAAAACTGTTGTTTGCTGCATAAAAAACAACAAGTGGGAAAAATTTTACGGATATGACATTACATAAAAGAAACATAATTAATAAAAAAAAGAAATATACACTACTGTTAATTTGGCCAAAGAGAGTACTTTAATGAAAAATTATTTTTCTTCAATTACTCATATAGCATCGCTATCTCAATCTAATAAACTGTTATGACCTTTTTACCAGTCACTGTATAGGTATACCAATGTTCCCCCGAGATAAATAGATTTCGCCAAAACTTTTCCAATAATTTTTTCACAATCATATGAACATAATAACATCAGCACTATACCGTTGATTCGGAATATAAATCAGTTAATCCTAATAACAAAATCATAACGACATCATCAATACCGTAATGAGCAAATATATATATAAAAAAAGCTCTTCTGAAGGAAGATTTCACTCTACGCGTTTAATGAACTTATAATCCGGGTGCACTCATACAGATCTTATCCAATTACCTATGCGTTTGAAGCTACCCTCGTAGCCGCCACGCTAATTCCAGTGAAATTCGATCGACCAGCTTTTTTACACAGCTGTATATATATGCACTAAAGGTTCTCTCAACAAAGTTCATTCAGGTGTACATCGTAACTAAATTTACGCAATAAACCCAACGCACTTGGAACTTCTCGCTTCAAGCGATGAAAACCCTTTCCCCGTCTCTCTCTCTCTCGATCATCCTCTATACTATACTATACTGTCCTACATCCTGAGAACTTTCAATTCTCTCTCGTTCGAGTGGCACTTGTACAGACTCCCTCGCTATATACGTTTATCTGAGACGTTAAACTTCACGGCTCCCACACTCGATTGAAATCTCTTATATATATACACACTCGCGAATTAAGATATACTCACGAGTTGTGAATATGTGTATATGTATATATATACACGTTATAACCACCATTTGGTGTCTGTATATCGCGTGCGATTCAATCGGGCTGGAAAAACGGACCGCGAAATCGGTCACGCGATTCGGAATGGAACGCAAGAGAGTTGGACAAATGGCTTCCGGGTGCGATGAGGCGATAGGGATAAGCTGCCGTCGTTCCGTCGCGGTCAAGTGGAGATGTATATATATATATAGTAGTTGGATGTGTGTATGTGTGTGTGTATAACGCTCGAGTGGCCCATCGTTTCGGCATGTCGGACGGTAATTAATATATATTGCGAGCTGGATTTTCGCGAGATTTTGAAGGTCTGATCGACGGGTATATATAGGATGTGAGGTGACTTGTACAGTCATTTGGAGATTTATAGATTTGTCTGGTTTGTGATGTGATTAAAGGTGCTGTGTATAAGTTGGAGAAGAGAAACAGGAAAAACGTGAAGAAAAGGTCGAAAATAGAGTAGGTTTTTAGAGAGATAAAATTAACGTTTGTTTATTGAATCCTATAACTGTTCTATACGTTTTACGTGAAAAACGATTGAAAATATACATAGGAACGCTTGATTAAATTTTAAATTATAAATTACCTTGATGAAAAATGAATATTTAAAACCAGCCATTTAATGGGTCCATTTAAATGTTACAAAATATCTATAAAAATCTATAGATCTATTTTTAAAAATGCAATCGTTATTTTCGTTGTTATGCTTGTAATGTAAAATTATATGGCTCTACATTTAAAATTCATTTCATATAAAATAAACTACAATCTGCTGCGTTTCATGAGACATAAAAATATTTCGGATAAGTATTATACCATTTAAGAACTTTAGCTATAAACGGAAATGCAGTTGCGGCACCTCACCCAATCAATAAAACTCTCTTAAAATCCCACCAACTACATCCAATAAATTCCAACCGCAGAGCATTCGAACCCGTCACTGTAAGCAACAAGCATTACATCGGACCAAAAGGATTTTTCAACGAGCTCCGTGGTATACCTCTGAATAAACAACCTTATATACAAAACCGCATACCACATGAACCAACCTCCGTACCTGAAGAACCCAAAAAAAATCTACGACACTCGTGCTAGTTCACCCTATTTTTCTACACCCTTCAGAAGACCTCCCCACTTTGGAAAAGTTTTTCTTCACGTCGCTGTTCTGTATCGCGCGTCGATCGCATTAAATATTTTAACGCGACGTTTTTCACGAGCTCTTGCGACACAAAGAGATAAGCTTTTGCGTACTTCTTCGGAGATACAGCTGTGTATTATATGTATGTATGTGTGTGCATCGCTGAAACGATGAGAGAGAAAGAGAAAAGGGATATAGAAGAGCGGCGATCTTTATTATTCATATAACGATGCCGAGCGAAATATAAAAGTTTACGAGATCGCGAGGAAGCGAAAGAGAAAATGAAACGGGGGGGTTGTAAAAGTGGACCGGCGTGTGTTTCGCCAGCGAAATGATGGGGGGGAGTGAAGAAAGAAGGGAGCGGTTAAATAGCGCGATTCTCCTTGAACCGCTTTCTTTCTTTTTTTCTTCTTCTTCTTTTTCATTATCGTTGTGGCATTCGTTGGTATTAGGTGAATTTAGATTTTCCGATTTAGCGGATGTTGAAAGGTATTGATAGCGAATGTTGAGTTGATTTCGTATTGGTTTTTAAGAGGTGATAGAAAATTTAACTAGTACTTTTATTTGTTTTATTTTTAATTGAGTATAATGAAGAAATATACCTTTGCTGTAAAATAGTTTGAATGAGTTTAATTTGAAGTTCTATAATGTTCATTACCTTCATTAGAATCATAGCAACTTTATGAACGATAATACTCGAAAGTTTTAAATAAACAGGTGACTGAAATGGGCTAATATTTAAAGTTTGACTTAAATAACTTTGCTACCGTTAACTTTATCTCCATAAAATCACTGAATTCTGAACGAGATTGGCGAAAAATTGAATTTTACACTGTGTAACTGAACGTAAAGCTCTCATGTAGACCCTTTTTTTGATTAATTTTTACGTGTAAAACTATACTACTTTAAGCTATACGTGTAAAAAAATCGTAATTAACCAGAAGTGTTATTGTGTTTTAATTGTTGCAAATTCAAACGTCACTTCTTAATTCAAAATGGATATATTCCCATCTATAAATATCTAAAACATAAAATCTGTAACATTATCACATATCGTTCCATCATAGCAATTAATTTCATTCCAGCATAAAATCCTATTGAAATGTAATTTCATCAAGGAATTCTCAGCACTTCGTCCAACTGAAAACGGACAACGTATCGTAATTTCGTCTAGAAAACTGAAATTTTCTTCCAACTGTTACATCTCGTGGCTTTAACTTATTTAGAATAACTGGCATAATTAAAATACGTTTATTACTTTTAAGTATACGTTGCGGGTATTTTACTTTTACGAGCTTAGCGTTAAACTGTATATACGGAAAAGTTTCAATTAAGGAAATTCAATACAACAAGTTTAACATAGTTTCACGTTGAATTATTCCGCGATAACGATGCTGGAACGAGTCACTTGCGAGCCCTTAGTACTTGCATTAGATTGCTAAGAAATATCGTATAAATATAACTCTGTGATATATATATAATGAATTTATTTTCAATCTAAAAATCTAAAAATCTATTTCATAACTTTTAGTCTGCAACTTTCATCAATTTTCTCACTTTTCAAATTATTAGTTACATTGATTCATTTGAAACTACACAGAAAATTATTATAAATTCAAACTTCATTTCTATTTCTACCAAATCTACCACGAAATCTTTTGCCATTGCGACTAGATCGATTGAGTATTATATTTCAATATCTAAGCTGTTTCCAAAATTTGTTATTTGAAAAAGTCTCAAAAGTTTTCCAAACTTTATATTGAATTTTTTTGTCGAATGGTTCAGAGTAAACTGAAAGCTATGTTGAATCATTTTTCAAAAATCGAATGTCAGCAAAAAATCATACCATCATATGAAACGCGTTCTTTCTTCTTTTTTTTTAATATTAAGAAAAGCATAAAGAACAAGAAAAAATATATTCCATGAATGTGCCTTCAAAAATCTGTTTTTATTCTTTGCGAGACGTAAGAGGGAAATAATTTTGGAAATAGTTTGCATGTACGTACATGCGCATAACACACGACCTTTTCCGTACAAGAATTCTAAATAGAAACAAACAGACAATGGTTTTCTCTGTTACAAAGCTTCCTTTCGCCACAACAGCAACATGCTAAACCATCATTAAGAGAAACCGAAAGGTTACCCTTTGAAACACCACCTGAAACCAGTCTTGACCTTTATACTCCAACCTCGCCATTTTTGCAACTACCCAAAATTCGATAAACCCATAATCCCAAACTTACATCTTTCCTTCCAACTTCCACATTTACTAATCCCCCGACACATTTTCATCAGGACCCACAACGTTTCCAACACCGTCGTATATATATAAAAAAAAAGAAAAACTTCTTCAAGAATAATCGCAGGCACCAGAGCCATCGTAACACCGCGGGTGTGTGTGCCCTATAGACCGCGTAAAAGTCGAATAAACCTAACAGACGTCGCGAGAGCTCGTCTCGCTGATTTTTTTCTCTCTCTCTCTTCTCTCACCGACCATAAGCTAGTCCGTAAAGAAAGACAGTCGTAAAGATCATCCTGGCGATTTCGTTCTGGATTCCCTTTTTATTTTTATCCTTCTTCTTTTTAACCGGCTCGTTGTATATACCGTGGCGAAGCAATAAAGCATGAGCAGTGACCGACCGGCCGGCAATGAAAGAACGTGATATATATATATATACATTCGCACGTGTTTTAGGAATTTTTCAATAACTCGAGCAGCCGCGTATATATATATACACCTTTGTCGTTGTTTTCTATCTATTTTTTTTTCTTCTATTCGTTGCGAGAGGTATTATAAGCCAGTCGCACAGGATATATTCGAAAAATGTTTGCTAGCAAAGGAAAATGTTTGCTGCTGCTGCTGCAACGCAACGGGAATTCCGAGAGACGCTGGGGCATCCACGCGCGGGTGGCAGTGGTGAAAAAAAAACGAGACGAGAGAGAGAGAGAGAGGGAAAAAAATGAAAGATTTGCGAATATACGTGCGTCTTTTTTAATATTCGTACTGGGAGAAATGTGTGCGTAATCATGCGAAGGTGTATTGTATATTTGGTATTTGTCGAGATGAAAAGATCTTATTACGGTGAAAGTTTATTATTTTAAGGTAATGAGCGCTATGGAGCTTAAGCGAATTTCAGTTAATACGTACTCTTTGAAAATATTGTTGTTCTGGAATTAGTGACGACGCTTTTTATTTATTTTTGCCTATCCATCAGGTTCGTTTTTATTAAAAAATTTAACATGTTTTAGTCGAAACTAAACATGAACATGTTTATTGGTATATTAAAATATGAAGTGCTCGATTCTCGCACTTTATTTATAAGCTGTTGTTACAACTTAGAAATGAAAATAGTAAGCACCCAATATCAGGAAAGTTCTAACTGCACCTTTTTCTGAAATCTTTTTTATTACCAAACTAAGCTTATTATACATGAAAACTAATTAGCTCAATCCATGTCATGTTGAAAGGTTTATTTAAGAAAATTGTTTCATCTGTGGTTGCAGCATATTAAGATAATCATATATTTGACGAAAACAACTATATCGACTAATATAGTGGCACATGCTAATTCATTTCAAATTCGAAACTACTTAAAATAGAACAAAAGTTCTCGCTATACACACTATATAAATTTGCCTAATCTTCTACGCTAACTTAAGATGTAAATCAACAAAATAACGAAATGACTATGCAAAGTTATATGATATTGTAGATTTTTTACTATTCTCCCACTTCCAAAATTGGCACGGTCCCAGTACTTGATCCTTTACCTTACCAATTTTCATTTCGAATATTTAATTATTTATAGCCGCACGAAATCGTTTATTTCGCAATCTACAACCCTATATTTAAAAATAAATCACTGGAATTACGAGAATGTTTAATTTAACAAAATTATCTAGATTTTGGACGCCATAAACCGTTACCCTACTTCATCGACACTATTAAATTAAAATTACTCGATCTTACATATCATCCATAACTGACTCACTCTTACATCTCACTCATCGCCCTATATATATATATATATATCGTCTGTTTAAAAAAAATAGACGACAGTGTGAAGCTCACACGAGCCCATCATTACGAAATACTTCCGAGGCACATTCCCGTGTGAAAAATTTCAAATTTTTACAATGAAAATTCTCCCAGGCGCGCCGGCCTGCAATTTATCCTTCGAGCTTCGCGTGCCTTCGCATCGCCAAGAGCTCGAAATTCAAATGAGACGCGCGCGCGAGCCGAGCACGTGACTTCGATATATATTTTTTTTTTTTTCATCGTAGGCTGAATTTTTCAGAACACGGTCTCTGAGTGTATATACGGGAGGAAATTTTTCAAGTTGCTTGAAATGACTCGAAAGTGAATGAGGATAGGAGAAACCTCTTTAACTCTGTTTGGAAAAATAGACTTTTTTTATAGCCGAAGGTATTTGAACTATTAATGAGACTTGTCGGTATAACTTGCTGCCGGAGAAAGCTTCGTAACTGAAGTTCTTTTTTACTAAAATAAAATCAACCTTTACAAATCCACTTTATCAATTATAAAAAAGGTACCGCACTGACCAATAAATTATAAGTATATACCTACAATATAAAATGACAATCGATCGTTGATATATTCTCTGTCTACAGTCAAAAGAAGTTAAACGATCTATTTACACTTTTTGAACAATGACACGAGAGCCACGGTGTGCCCTTATTATCTCCAAGTAACGACGAGAGTCCTCACTTCTTCTACTTATTCTTGAACAAATAGTCCGAAAATAGTGTAAGACCTACTTTGCAGGTTATGCAAATGTCCAACTTGACGACTTCTTCGCGACGGCTTTGTTTCACTCCAAGAGGCGCGTGCGCATAAAGCGCGGGGAAATAATTCCTCTGTGCATCCGAAATGACGCGCGATTATCAAAGACATCTTTTGTATATAAGTACGCGACGAAAAGAAAAAATACATAATTACTTTTTTGAACATTTTTCCAACCGAGCAATTTCATCGAGTACGGAAACATTCAATTATATATATGTATATATATATAATACACTTTGGCTAACTGGGTCGCATTCGATTTGCCACGGAAGATTATTCCCGTCTAATATATCAAAAGCTTAGTTGGGATTCCGAATCCGGCCGTTGTCTCGCTTTTAAATGAAATAATTGCCAAAGTTAGTGCAGTTGCCTACTGCACTGGTCCTGGTATAAATGTGTTGGGTGATTACTCTTTTGACTTTAAAGAGGAGAATTTCAGAGTCGAGGTCTAATACTGTAGATATGTGTAAACATTATTTTTTTGTTGAGTTATTCAATAACGAGCAAACAAATATTTTCACAGTCGAAATTATATCGCATGATTGCGCTGTATAACCTCTTCACATATTCGTTATGTACCAATTCGATAAAACCTACATTATCCGTTGAATCTTCTCACATTAATATTCTGTAGACGTATTATTCTATTTTAGAAGAGATAAAAATCTTTCTGATTTTAATTGTGCCTATATATCTACGAGGTCGTCGGTTATACTCGCCAAATTTCCTTCGGAATTTATTGTAATATATTCCTTCGGAAAATTACAGCGTTCCGTTATGCATAATAATAATAATCAATAATATTCATCTCTTAATTTGATTCCCATTATTGAGATTGCATTATTATAATTGAAGAACGTAATTCAAATGATCGATTGAAATAATTAAAATAAAAAAGATAAAAAGAAAATGCATAATCATTATAGTGAATATGCAGTTGAATCTAACAAAATTTACTTCTATGTTTAGACGCGATATATTTCATATAAAGAGATTCTGGAATAAAGAAAAATTGCATTTTCTCAGAACTCACTTTAGAAATACAATACTGAAAAACGATTTCTAGAATAATATTCTTTGATCTTCACTCTTGGAAGTCATCGATCAAAGACTATCACACTATATAGTCTTGAAGTGATCCTGTTCTCGGAATTTCAGTTGTTTTAAATTCTCAACCCTTTTATTATTCGAATTCCATTCAATAAAACACATTATTTATTGCGCAAATTTCTAAATAAAAGAAAAAGTATTATATCATATTCTATAGTGAAACTATTCCCATCTTTCGGCACACATTACGACACAATAACCTAATTAACGCACCATTGAACTTCCTATAATAAATTATCCAAAAAACCCAAGTTCATTTCAATTTTATCACAATTAACGAAAAGAAATTAAATTCCCTCTAATCCAGCAACATTCCCCTAACCGTATTATATTCCCCGCGTTTTTTTTCGCCCCAATAAACGTGCCGTTACAGTGTTCCTCAACCCCTCGCTTATCGCTCTTCCAACAGCACACACCAAAACAACTGCATCCCACTTAATCAACGTCGTATTCTCGCTTAATCACCCTCACATCTCACCGCAGCAAAAACACCCACATATACACACACACATACGTACACAGACACGAGGCGCGAAAACATCCGGCAGACAACAAGAGCTTGGGTGCATCACACGTCAAAAGCGCAATCGACCTGTGCGAGTGTGCGCGAAAAAGAAACGCGCCTCTCTCTTTTCCCTCCTCCCACGCACACACGTGTTTTCCCTAGGGCTCGACTTCTCCATATTCTCACGTGTGTGTGTATATATACACGTATAGACAGATATATATACATATACACACATACGCGACGTCAAAGAATATAAGGCAGGCAGGCAGTCGGCGAGAATTCTGGCAACGAGCCAGCCGGAAAAATAGGTTATCGATCAAGCCCTTCTCCCTCCCTCTTCTTCGTCGTTGCTGCTGCTGCTACTGCTGCTGCAGCGGATGTGTGTTTTAAGGATAGATGTAGAGGTGTAATAGTGAGTATGTATGTATGTGTGGAGAGAAGAGGGGATGTTGCTGCAAGTCGAGAGGAGGATTTTTTTTTTGCTCTGAGAAATTTTCCGAGTGGTTTTTTGAGTTGAGAGAGGAGAGGTGCTGGAGTTGAAGATGGAAGTTTGGGGATAGAAGTTTCTCTTTGCAGCTCGAAGAAAACTTGGATGCTTTTTTTTTATTTAAATGGAAAATACCGTTCATTGCAGGAAATGGAATGACGTGTGTATATAATTTGAGCTTGATTTAATGGATTATTATAGGGAGATTGTAGTATTTGTTGAAGACCATGTGTTCCATCTAAAATGTTATCGAACTTGAAAAAAAAATTGCAGTGCTTTGCACGGTCAGACGTCCATTTCACGTTAAACGAATTTAAAGCTGCTTTTAAAACTTTCTCGGCGCAGTTAAAAGTCGCTTAAAAGCGCATCTCGTAAAATAGAATTTTCCCGAATAGTTTTCAGTTTCTTTGATTTTTTCCTTATTATATACGATTTAAACCAGCTCTAAAGCTCTGTAATGTAAAGTTTTTCACTCCTCATTATATGGAAAGTTTATCGTCTACATAGATATATTAGTTGTTAATTTGTACGAAACAAGGCTCAAAGTCCGGTTTATAATATTATACATACACATATATATATTTATATAGGGTAATTCGCTGATAATGATGGATGGAAGTGGATTTAAGCGAGCGCTCTTAGGAATAGGTCAACAACTAATCCGGATGAATATCGGGCCTAATTGACAAACTTCACCGTGGATATAGAATACGTGTGTGCATACCGCGAAAACTATATGTAAAAGCCTGTAAATTTTAATTAGTTATCGATATTTTGTATATACTCAAAACCCTTACCGTTTATATAATAATTCGATAAATCGCTTTTCATGTCCACTGAATATTCATGAGCAGTTTTATTTGAATAACAAGCGCATAACATATAATTTTACGCACAGAGTTTAATGTAACACTCTGGGTGTAGAGCCAAATATTACATTCCAATGTAATGTAAGTAAATCTGTCGTAATGAAATACGATTATGTTTACGATTATTAAAATGTAATAAACAAAGTCATATAATGGGGACACGATTTTATTTTATGCAAAGTATAAATTATTTTACATGATATTACAACTAAATAAAATGATGTATATACAATATTTGCAAAATGTTAATTTTAACTTCGGCATGAATAAAAATAATTGGTTATGGTTACCAACTAATTAATAAAAAATTTTACTCTTTACCAATTCGAAAGAGAAAAAAAGTTTCGTAAAAATTACCACACTACCTCCTAAATCTACCGCACAAACTGCAAAATCCCAAAAGATTTCCACAAATTTTCCTATACAATTCATCGTTATAATTTTCAGATTTTCACATCCCGCACTCTCGTTATATCTTCAACCGCCATTGGCATCCGCGCCTACATCGTGCAGTTAAATTTTTCTCCCGCACTCAGCAAGCTTTTCATCAATTCCACTGCGAATTCCGCACGTGTTCGTTGTTATTCCATAGCTTTTTCATCACTAAAACCCCCCCTCCTTTGAAAAACCCACACCTATATCAGACTTTGCATCACACGTATAGTACCATCGTAACCCACCCACGCGTACTGACGTAGGCGTATTATACACGTATCTATGTATATATACATAGACAAACGACAGGCATGCACACGTTTAAAATCGTTATCTCAGTGGGCGGAAGACGGGTTTTTATTTCCTGTGCCGCAGGCGCGCACGCGGCTAATGAACTATCGGCGATGTGTATATATATAGTGACTGAAAATCTTTTTCTTTCTCTCTCTGTGTAGCTCCGAGAACGAACTAATTTCAATTACGCGAGATGGTATGGTCCATTGTTCTCCTGGTAGATTCATTTTCGAAGGTCGGGGAAATTTTCTCGAAGAGGTGGAAAGTGATTGGTCATTGCGGGGTGCGGGTGCTCAGTGTGATTTTCAGTCGGTTCGATTAAGGCGGTAGAAAAGGAGGAGAAGGAATTAATTGACGATTGATGATTTCTACTTATCGGTGGGTGGGATATATATTTGATATTGTAAGTCCTAACGAGACGCTTGGTATTGTAAAATAACGATGCGTATTAATTTAATAAAGAGAAAGTATTAAAAATATTTCATACTTTATTCAAGAGTATAATAAATATATATATATACATAACTCATTGATAAAATCTAAAACGAATGTCTGTGAAATGAATCATCGTATAATCGACGTATATATAATATCGTACTTTTTATATTTAACTTATAGAAAAAAAGAGAATGCACTCCAGTTATGCGCTGAAATATTCACTGTAAAATTTTAAAAGGATTTCCGTGTTACAACTTTTCTCTTTAACATTAACTTTTCAAAAGCCATATCTGCTTTATAAAACTTCATCTGCTTGCGCGCGAATTTCACATGCATAAAATATTAGATTACATCATATACATAGTGCGAGAGATTCAGGGTAAAGAAAAAGTAAGTTGCGGTTCCACGTTGAAAAAAAATATTAAAAACCGCAGCTATACAGTGCAATATTATCTACTTAAAACTACGTCACGTATATATACAAAAATTACAATGAACCAAAACGATCAACAACCCCTCGCGCACTATTTTTCATCGGCTCATTCCCCACCTCGTATACGAAAGAAAAAAAAAACGAAGAAATCGCGTCCTCTCTACGATTTATCACACGCACACACCGATGTGAAAAATCACCTCGCGTCGTAATCAAGGCGTATAGAAGGAGGAGAAGGAGGAGGACTGTGGCATCATCGGAAAATTACTTTCTCATCGCGACGCGCGGTCACAAAAGAAAGATTTCCATGTTCCTTCTTCGCCCTAGCTGCAATGCCTCAAGGCTTATGGGCTTCCGGATAGTAACAGTCGGCTCGTTTCATTATCGCGAAGAAAGAGGGTGCGACTATTCTAGAAGAAAGAGAGAGAGAGATGAGAAACCTCGTCGGTCGATATATACAGGAGGGACCTTGAAAGTTTGGATGCGTAATATCCGAGGTGTGCGTGTGTCTTTGTGGAACGACAGGGTGACGAATATTTTTAGAAATGGTTTGTTTTAGCATGATCATGGTGTATTGTCACGGGGTTTCGTGATTACGAAGTATAAGGTTTTATGTGATAAGACGGTGAGCAAACGTAACAAAATTATTCTTCGTACAATCCATAACAAAACGTTTTTCATCTGCTCTAAAAATCAACTAGATTCAGTTACATACACAGCTAAACTTCATTTTCGGCCACTAAATCATCGCCGCAGCCTCGTCGGACTTTGGCCAAGGTTCATTTTTAACCACTAAATCAGCGCGCCCTAAGCCCATAACCAACGAGCATCCATTTTTCATCCTCTGCAACCGGGATTTATACCACAAGTGCACTTTAATTAACTCAACTCCTCCATTGACGTCCTTATATATAACCAACCCCTAATCCACCGACTGGATTAGCTGTCTTATATACAAAATTGCTGTTTAATATACAAAATTTACACGTATTTCTTAAAAAAAAATAACGTAACGTTTAAAATACGAAGAGGACAGCGAGAGAGAGAATTATTCTGTTATCGTTGCCCTCGCGCGAACAATCATTTCCCGCCTCGAGAATTCGGCGCGATTGACCGGAACCAGGAAGCAGGAATAGACGATAAAAGCACACACGCGCGCGTGGCCAATCGAAATCGCGGATAGCCTACGAATTGCCGCGCTCGACAGGTTGCCGTTACTCTTTTTTCTCTCTCTCCTGCAGTAACTTTTTCAACCACCCTTTTGTTCGCGTTTTATAGACGTTTGAGTTTGCTGAGATTTTTGATTGGTGATTGGATTTTCGTATATACAGGATTTTGTATTGGAGAAGTGGATGGTTAGTATATATAAGGAAAAACGTTTGTTTACGTGACAAAGATTTTCCTTGATTGTATATCAATATACGTGCGAATAAATTAATTATTTTACTTATAAACCGTACGTTCGACTACGTTTCGTTTTTTCGCAATCAGCCGCGCGCGATTATATACTCTCATTATATTATTAGCCATATTATCTTATCGCGACACACGCGCACGTGTATATGTATGCGTCATCTAACGTAACATCGACACGCGTGATCCTGATTTTTTTCTTTCTTTCCTTCTCCGATCTCAGCGTTGCGGTGTTATAATAAACTGTTTATCTTCCTCTCGATGAGCAAAATCAAGTTCGATTAGTCGCTGTACGACGTGATTCAAGATTTAAATTGAATTACCAGATAAAAGGTATATCGTTGGTATTTTTTGCACGCGAGGTTACTGGAAACGTATATATAATAAACAATGCGTCTTTTCAAAATGCATCGAATGGTTTCTCTATCCTATAAACAAGCGTATAAGCTTCACGTGTATATACATATATATAAAGATCTTATCTAAAAATACCACTTTGCCTTTTTTTACAACCGTCATTTCCTCTAAATTCACTTTTTATACATCCTCGTATAAATATACGCCAAGCTCATCGGCGCACTACACCGTGAACCACCAGCTATTCATACATCGTATCATATATCCGAGTATAACGAAGATTTAATTGAGCGCGAACTTCTCTCTCACTTTCACTTTTGAGAAAATTCCCCCCTATTGTATTCCTGGATCATCCATTAATTCCATCACGATATTTAAGTACCACGCATAATAGCTCATCTCGAAATGTATGGATGTAATATGTATACCATGATGTTATCACGTATATAGCATCGTACACTTTCTATATCGACTCGGCAAACCACCTTCACTCGTATATATATTTATACGATAACGATCTTCGCGAGCTTATTACCCTTCGCGATAAATATTGAAAAATATTGAAAAATTGGCGGAACCACGCGCGACCAATTGTTGTATATATACACCCGTTACGCTCTAGATGCATATACGTAATGTTATTGTACCGCGACATTTCGATTTCCATTCTACTATATATATATATATTATGTTGCGAGCTAGTCATATGCGCGCTTGTATAGCGTGTATAGGCGCATGAACACCGTGTGATGTATGTGTGTAGCGCGCGTTCTTTCAGCTGACAAGTGGAATGCTTGAGAACGCGGAGATGTGTAATGTGTCAGGAGATTGAAGTGAGAGTTGGAATGGTATATAGAAAAGTGTAATATGAACGGTTTCCGTTGTTTCTAAACTTGTAAAGTGGCATTATTATTTTTTTTTGGTAATAGGTTTACTAGATGAGCTTGGAAATTAATTGATTTGCTATAATTGTTTTTATAGTCGTTTAATACGGGTTGAAGATGATTGGTTCGAATAATACGAGACTTTTTGAGCAGGCAAAATCGAATAAGCGCAGTTTATTAAGGTTTAATACTCTGGCTTTATTATACACGAGTATTATTATAGTTAAGCGTATATTCTATAGGAAATAGATTTTAGTGAAAGTTGATTTCTGGTATCTGGAAATGTAGTCCATGTTCCGAAATCTTTTTTCAGATACGAGAAATCTTATCTCAAATATGTTCTATTTCGTTGAATAATGTTGTCAGTTACATTGACTGTGATTTTGCAAGGTATTATAGTGACACGAACACAATGAAGAAGATTTGTCTTCTTTTCGAACGATTGACGGATTACGCATTTCTAACCATTATCGTACTTTATCTATGTTTCTTCATAATTTTCTGAAAAACTAATATTTGTTTAATGAAGAAAATCTTAAAAAGTGAAGTTGCGCATCTGCTTTTACAATCTTTTCGTTGGTTTCATTGAAGATGTTTCAGTTCTATAATAGAGCATATTTGAAATTAAACTTTTTATACCTCAAGAAAAAGGGCTTACAAGGTGGAATTAGAAACACTGAGCTTCACTTCTGAATGTCAGAAGTAAGCTATTACAACATCGTCGAAATCTACACTTTTCATCTTGTAAATATTTTTATGTAGAAAAATAAGTAATTGACTAAAAAATTTGTCGTATGGATTCTTTTCGAAACCCTTATGTGTAAATCATTTAGTACTATTTTCTATCTCTTGTTTTTTTCTTTTATAAATGAAAAAAATATAAATAAATAAAAAATCCTAGATTATAAAGATTTCTGGTTTTCTTAAATATTTTTCATGATTTTTCAAACTGGTTTCAAACATTTTCCTGCATACTTATGCATAGTCATTGGATCACTTGTAAGAGTTAATATGACATTAATTGAAAGATGAAGAAACGGCAATTATTAGAAAATGGCGTACATCATCCGTTACTTTAAAATTACATCATCTTAAAAGATTCTAATCGTGTTTTTAAAAGTAATTTACACCTAATAATGTATCGTTAGGAACCGTTTGCTTCGTTAATTCATGCAACAATAATTACCGTATTTACAGTTCATCAAAGCATTTCGATTTTTTTTTGCACATACGATCACATAATTGTCATTGACAAAAGTCTTACCCAATGACAATATCGAATAAAAATCACGTAAATTTAAATACCGATTTGATAACAACTATATATTCTCCGTACTCAAATTCATTAGCTTTACTTAAATATAAATCATCATTTTCTTAGATAATCAGTTCTACACTACTTACTGCACATCTTACTCACGTAAGTAGTTACAATCTTTTACATAATAATAATACCTTCCAACAATCACTCGAATCGAGCCACAAAAAAAAAACAATATCACTAATCACACAGAAACGACAAAAAATTTCCAACACTCACGTTTCATCATCAACATCGCTCGTCGATTATTATACTTACAATAACACAGGTTTATCTTATAAAAGCCCCCACTCAAGATTTTTCGGCACTTTAAACGCTATCTAAACTACATTGTATACGTACGCGTATATATCGGATAAAAATCCAACTTCAGTAAACACCGAGAAAAATTAATTTTTTCCTTTCCTATCATCGTATAAAAAAAAACCTTTATCTCGTCGCTCGATCGATTTCTCAAGCACGGCCGCTATGCTATACCACTTCATCCGCATTATTAAGAACCACGGGACGAGAAAAAGCAAAAAAAAAAGAAAAAAGTTCGCTTATTATATATACACACAGATACCGCGATGAAAGGGGACGTTCTCTAGAGTTAATAAAGCGCCGATTAAAAAGAGCTCAAACGAAATGCGGTATGTATATATATCTATATACATTCCGTCAAATGCAAATGTATACACAGAAACCCTTATTTCGCACAGAGAGCGAGAGAGCAAGAGAGAGAGAGAGATGTATTTTTAAAAGCGGCTTTTGATGGGACCTTATACCTTCTCGTTCAATATATATATATATATATATATATATATATACCGAGAGCTATTTTCGTGAATGGTATAACAGCAGTTGTTAACCTCGCTCCCTGTGCCTCGTTATATTTCCTTTTAATTGGCAAGCTGAGTGTGCACGTATAGCAACAAGCGCTTTATTAAATTCTTTCGGGAAGATGATACTTCCTCTTTCTCTCTCTCTCTCTCTTCATCTCTCTCTCTATGTATGTGGGTATATAGTTTGCGTGTAATTTTGATTTTCCACTCGACTGACGTCGCCAACTCTCTCTCTCTCTCTCTCATTCCTCTCTGTGGGTTAAAATTTAATTATGTTTATGCTGGATAATGCGGCGTTTGTTTGCGCGAAATTTAATATGTAGGCCATTGTGCACGCCACACCACGCAGCTATATACGTTTTCGAGAGGGCGCGTACATAGAATCAAAAGTCGCGCGTAAATTTACGTATAGCTGTGTGACGTATGCTATAGCTAGCATGGTATGTGTGCTTCGATTGTTGTCGCGTGGTTTGTTGATGCGAGAATAATGGTATATATGGGTTATGATATGGGAATATAACGAGTGGCAGGGTACGTATGATTTATGAAGGAGATTTTTAGTTTGACGTTTGTTTTATAGTAATCTTTGAATGATGTGATAATGTATAAAATAAACGCGTTATTGAGAAAAAGAATTGGTTAGTGACTATTTTACTTCATTGATTGGTCGTTCGAACAAACTGAGAAATATTTTAAAAATGGGGAAAAAAATGTTATACATTTGTGACAGATATAACTATACGAGTTTTTCTTTTTCTCGACTATCCATTACTCATCACTATAACTTATATAAGTTATTAACGCTTTCAATCATCCGCATACACATATAATTGACGCAATTAGGGCCTCTTATATTTAGGTGCCCAAAATTTCCACTCGTTATAACCTTTAGATTTGACACGTTCCCGTTTTTCAAACACCCGTTCGTTTTTTATCACGTAACAGCAATATTTCTTTTTTCGCTCACGTACGTATATACGCAAATTATCTCTAACGCGAAATTTTCAGCACAGAGAGATTCATTCAAAGTGATTTCTTTCTTTTTTTTTCTTTTAGTATTACGCGTAACTTTTGGAAAGTTCATTATTTATAAATAATATACATGCGTCCCATTCATTCTCTTCCACTATAGTTCTCATCTGTTTTCCAGTATTTGAATCAAACGAGGATTTCACGTAAGCGCGCTTTTCTGCGTATTCATATTTAATAGAAATTTCAATTCACCGTAATACTACGTCAGTAAGATGCGCAATCATGTTGGTATACTATGCTTATATTACTACCGCGGTGACTTGTTCGAAGAACGTCTTCGTTAAAATTTTTAATAACAGCACTATACGTACGTATATTTATGTAATGTATATTCATCTATTATCATGAAAAATTTTTCAGACTTAACGAATACTTCGCATATATTCAATTAATCGAATTCGACGAACAATATATCTGCAGAATACATATAAGTTTACTAAAAGTAGTAACCGGAAATCTAAAGTCAATATAATAATAGATATGGAACATACAAGTATACTGCCGTAATATCAACTTGTCGTCTGAAACAATATTTCGTTACTTTTCCTCGAGATAAATTTGAATTCCCCTTTTATTATGCGAAATATGATTTACACAATTTCCGCAATTTACAATAATTTCAACTGAATTTTAATTGAACATGCTATACACACTGTACAATTTTGTATAAAATAATTTTACAAATTACAACGTATAACAATAAACGAAAAAAAAAGTCTTCGTAATTAAATTTTGCAATCTCACTCTTACTCCGCTCATACTATATAAAACTACGCGAAAAGATAAAATTTTAATTGAACGTCGAGGAGCTAAATTTAGCCTTCACCAAGTGAAATCAAGTGTAATTTATGCTGCAGCTTTTCAAGTAGCTTCGTACCCGCTTGATGATCCTCCCCCTTTTGAAAACCAGTTACTTCCAGTTGTACACGTCGCTTACCGGCCAACCATTTTTTCTCTCTCTTTCTCCACATCTCAAAAACCTCATCCTCGATTATACGTTGTACCCTTTCGAAACTTTTCTATATATCGGATTCTCTCTATGCGCCGTTTCGCGCAGACTGCTGACATCTGTAGCGAAGTTTAAAAATAACCCTCCACCGACGACGAGGCGAGGCGAGCCTTTTTTTTCGGCGCGCGCAGCCGCAGTGTGTAAGCTGAATAGTGGCGACGGCGAGGTGGAGCCACTTCATTCTTAATTATTTAGAATTTTGTACGTTCTTCAAGATTCTTTCTCTTCCACAGGATTTTTTTTTTATTCTTTACGTTGAAAGAATACCGCTGCTGTTGTGTAAAACAGGGTTAAAATATAATTATTCACACGCATGTAGTAGAAAGAGTATATAACGTTATATTGAAGATCTCATTGAAATTATATGCATTGATATATCGTATTAATTAAGAAAAAAAAAATTTGAGAGAGGAAGTAATTAGAAAAGCGGTGTTTCAAGATTTGATGTCAAGGTTGCATTTTCTATTTATAAGTAGTAAATTTGCTTCGAAAATAGCGCAATTTTATATTTTTGAGACGTTTCCTTCGACACTGCGCACAAACTTGTTTAAAAAATATCAATGTAGTATATCTAAATTGCACGTCAATTAGTTATACAGTTACCTTGCATAAATTATAACACAAAGTATAAATAGCATTAGTGTCGGTTTAAAGTTCGTTGAACTTACTTTTTTTTTTATCAAAACTTTTAACGATTTAAAAGCAATAATCATTAGTTGCGTTGAAAACCATATCAGTTACATGAGCGTTTAGCGTATAATTATTACAATAATTCTTCCAATTAACACTATCTCTATATACACATTAAGCAAACTACGACGAGGAAGTCGTAGATCAAAAAAATTGAACCTCTTATCGCGACGTTCACACTATTAAGAATTGAAATGTCCAGATACGTATACATTAAAGCTACATATAAGCATGTGGTAATAAATCAAAAAGAATCAATCGCTTTATTACCACCATGACCTTCGTACCTCTGATACCCAAAACTGATAAAAACTCACCTTTTTAACGAAACCCTATATACATGGATACATTTCATCCTTCGCATTTTTTTATACCATACTTTCCATTTACTCTAACACCGAAGAAGAAGAAAAAAAACCAGCAAGAAAGAGAAGAATCACGCATGGAACATCGAAACCACATCAGGCTATATACTTCCAAGTTCGCACGGCACGTTCGCTCACCTTTGTATATACATATATATATGTACGTATTACACACAAAACCATTTAACAAAGGTATAATTCATTCGCAGCTAATGCAGTCGATTAAAGGCGATAAAAGGAAAAGGAAGTAGGACATCGCTACTGTGCTTGTGCGAGCGAGCGCAGACCGAGTGTAGTATAATATAAAGGAAAAAAAAGCAGAAAAGAAGGGGGAAGGAGAATAAGAAGAAAAAAACAGAAAGAAGTATATAGATAAGAGCAGCGTATGTATGTATTTACGTGCGCGGTATTACGCGAGTGAAAATTCCGGATAAATAATAAATATTGAGCGCGATATATTGCGCAAGTATAACTCACAGTGCAGTATATACACTAGCGATGTACATATGCGGAGATTACACGTGAACGAGGATTCATTGTAATCGTGGATTGTTGATCGCGGTGGTGATTTAACGTACATGTATAGCATGCGTGGATGTAGCGTGAAAGTTACGAGAAGGTTATTAATTAGCCGGTAATGGATGTTGTTTTTATGTGTGCATGGCTATGGTATCGAAGTGTTATGGTCGAAGGAGAAACATTTCGCTTTTTTGTGTTTAGTAAATATGATTTGGGTTTATCCATTTTATGGTGGTGTTAGATCAATATTTATTTGATTGATTTTAGTATTATTTTATAGTGTCATTTGCTGCAATTTTGAATTGGAAAACTTTGGTTTGTTCTGAAGTTCGTTAACTTAATATTCACTAAAGAATTTATAAATTACAAAGATTTCTGATCATAATGGTTTCCGTATTGGAATGCCTTTATACATTAAACGTTATCTAACATAATTTAGGAGCAATAAGTATTTTTTAATTCTAAAACAGACGAATGAAATGAGTTTATTATCTACGTAAGACTTTTGTCAACAAGACCATTTATATGTTGATCCTTGTTCTATATGACATTCTGCGGTTTTTTTTATTTACCAACGTATCTAAAAGTCAAAGATAAGCTTATTTTACACTCTCGCATACATTATATAAACATACAAAAATCTTTTAGTATACAAAAAAAAATATATATATGACTCTTACATTATAATAAAATCTCCTATAAACAAACGCATACCAAATTACCGCCATTACCGACCAACCATCAGAAAGAAAAAACCGCGCGTATATATAAGCACCTGACAAACACTGCGCTTTAAAAATACGTCTCTTTTCGACTCCCTCGCACTATGTTTCCCGAACAAATATCCTCACGTAGTCTCGCACCGATAAAACAGCCACCATGTCGCGTTTTATATTCCCGCGATCGAACCATCGCGTACATAATGTACCGTAAACACAACGTACGAAAAAGACGCTCGACATCTGCTACACATTTATATATAAACTTTGCGCAAAATGTAAATACCGCACATTTCCAATTAAATTATTTACCTCTCTCCGCTCCACTCGCCTATATATCGATTCGTCATTTGCATAAACAATCGCGGGGATGTATAGAGTGGGGAGTAACTAAACTCGTTTGACGTAATCTAGGATAGCGGAGAAGTACGACACGAGTGTGTGTTGGTTCGAACGAAGATATAAAGGATAAGACGAGGTCCGAATAAGGGAATATACTTACCTATACGTATAGCAGCGGAACGAGAAAAATGGGGTTGCGATAAACGCCGGTGCGGGAAATGGTAAATAACGATTAGCGGTATGTATATATACGTGCACGAGTGGCCGCGTGTCCCCGCTGTGTATATATATACATGCAGCTTTGGGTTCGTTAAAACATGCGTTTCTTCTTTTTGCACAGAGTTCTAATATTATTTACATGCTTTTGGAATGAACCATAGAATATAATTTAAATCTAATAACCGACGATTTAACTATATATACGCACAGTAGTATAGTATAATATTCGATTAGGTAATCGTCCCATTTAGATTACATCGCAGGGAGGAAATCCGATTAGCCAATCGCGAAACGTCTATATGTGTACACCTGCAAAATAAGCGACTGGATATATATATGTAGTTGTTAAATTTAATTTTCCGATGAACATGGTATATATGTCCGGTGTATGTATATACATGTGTAATATACATAAAGTTGCAAAATCAAAAGAATTGTCGTTCGAAATTAGCGTTTCGCTCAATTTCCCCTTTACCTACTTCTATTTATGTACATACATACAGTATGTACAGCGTTACCTCACAGTTTATAGCTAAAATGATTAGGCTTGCGTCGTGTTTCGAAAAGCGAGGGTTTCGATACTGTAAAATAATTTCACATAAACATTGCAAAATTATACAGCTTACAATCGTTCGTACAGCATTAAGTATAAGCAAAGTTCCACATCGAACGAAAATAATGCATATATATATATGTATATATATATATATAAGACCCAAACCGTCACACATACACATCGATCATATATTTTCACCGTGTCATTGTGTATATATATGCGTGTTATAGTAGTGCGCGCAAACATTATCGCTTTCTCGCATACGTCAAATTAAGCCGTCCACTAAACGTCCAATCCATCAAGAGCCGCGAACGCGAATTATAGAGCTTTAATTGCTCCGAAAACATCGTATCCCTTTCCGAACTTTTCATCGCGCAATCGCAATACATATATACCTACGTACAACTCAGCATATATGCGCGCGCGGCTCCGTTTATTTTGAAACCCGCGCGTATAAATACACACACACACACACACATGGCGTGCGATTACGATGTTCGGCTAAACGCACGCACGCGCTTCGTTGTCGTCCCCCTGCGCGCGCGCTCACGCGGTGATTATTAAAATAATCAATTAAAGTGAGAGCTTGCAGCAGAAAGGGTATGTACACGCTAGCGCCGCGATTAACGGCCACTCACGTATATATATAGTATGTATGTATAAAAGAAGGAGTAGGAGGAGGAGGTGGAGGAAAGTAGGGGGACAGTCACTACCGCGGTAGAGAGATAAATGCCCGCGAACGCGAGCGAGCGAGCGAGAAAGAGAGAGAGAGAGATAACGAGGGATAGAGTGGGGAAGGCGCGCGCGAGAGAGGCTCAAGGATAAAAAGAGTCGCGCTCGGCCGTCTCACTCTTCCACCTGTCGCAGGCCTCGTCGGTTTTCCTATACTCAGTCTCGCGCGCGCGCGCCGTCCGTATACACATATACACGCCCGCGCGCGCAAAAACCTAACCTGTCCGTATTATCTCTCTCTCGCTCGTTTTATTCACCCCCTCGTCGTCGTTGTGTCGCGAGTCAGTGCAGAATAAATATATATATAACATAAGAGAGAGAGAGGGAGTGATATATATATATATTTGTAGGTTACAAGTGTATGTATATATATATAAGAGAAGAAGAGGGCGGTTATCAGCGGTCGAGTTGAGAGAGAGAGAGAGAAAGAGAGCCTGTATGTGACTGGGGCACAGTGCACGCGCGCAGTAGGCGGATGTAGGGACATGAGCGACATAACCTCAAAGTCAGTAGTGCAGTGGCGCCGCGGAAGAGGCAACAGTATCGTAGCAGTAGGAGCAGAAGCACCTCGACGTAGATAAGGGGTTGCCGAGAGGAGGCAGAGAAGGCATGGATCGACCTCGCGATCCTGGCAGCAGCCCACCGCCTGCCAGTTGAGAACACACGACGTCGTGTTTACTCCAGAAGAAAGTGTTTTCGTTTTTTCCCCCTGACCCTCTCACCAATTCCACCACCACTACCACCACCACCACCAACCACTATACCTCCTTCTCCTCGTTCCCGTGTGCTGTTGCTGCACGACGGTATATTGTTTATTCATAAGGAGAGTGCGCGACTCGAGGAGAAAGAGAGAGAGAGAGAATAGTGCTACGGGTGCGGCGTATAGATGACCCGGCAGGGTAACCGCGAGCCATGAGCTTTCTGAGCCTGCGAAGTCGTCTTCTACAGACGCTCATACTCGCCCTGGTTGGGCTCACATTCTACACTTACTACAGGACTACAGCCAGCGAGCTACAGCAGTATGCCTTTGTTCGCAGCTACAGTGAGTGCGATGACCATTGATGTTGTCATCTTATTTGATTTTTGCATACGTATATATATATAGTTCTATAGTGAGTGAGAGAAAGAGAGAGAGAGAGAGATTGGGGAAGACTGTGCACACTGACTATAAACAGAGCTGGATTGGGTTACGTTCAAAGTCTTTCTTTGCTTTGGCTTAAAGTGAAAGAGAGAGAGAGAGAGTGAGAAAGATCCGTACTTAGAATGCTAGGGATGCCTTTGATGTGTAGTGCTAAGTCTGATTGGACTTTTGTTTGTTGTTTTTGCATAGATAGGATTCATTGCTAGTAGTACAATGAAGAATATTTATTGTTTTACCAAGTCTTTTGAAGCAAATGACAATGGTGATTCACAGTTTTGATTTTTTTATATTCAGTTCCATTTATTGCTGCTTTTTTTACCTTGGTGATAAAGTTGGAAACACAACAAAGTTTACAAAGCATCTTATATATACTTGCATCAATATTATAACCTTACTTGTGCTGATTGTGCAATGGTCAGTGTTCAAATAATATATGTTTAAGAGAGAACAATAATAGAGCCAGACAAATGAATAATCAGTGCTTCTGTGTTGCAATCTATAAATAAACTCTAGGAATGAAAATAGTTAAGATAAAGAATTTAACATAAAATAGACTCCAAAAGAGTGTATTATATTAATTTGCTGACATTACTAATTGCAAATTTATTCATTAAAGTATAAATAAATAGCTTTATCAGTATTGTAGGGGAACTAAATTATTCATGATGTAATGTGTGAATCACCAGACCGGAAAAATATTTTTGATATATTTCCACATGTATGGTTTTTACAATTCCCAATTACCATGTATTTGAATTATAATTCACTCCACATTGCATTCTAACAAAGTTTTCTAGGTATATAAATGCACTGCCAAACTTGATATTCATGAGAAATAGGAAAGTTATAATTATAGTCTTGTAATTATTCGATAAACTATGTTGCAACTTTACAGAAGTAGAGTTTTAATTATGTTACATTCATTTTGACTATTTTATCAACATTATAATAGACAATAGTATAATCAACTTTACTTCAAGAAAATTATGTAAACTTCATTTGATTAATTTGCTCAACAATTTTTTTTTCTTATTATATTGTGAAATAATATGTAATACATAACAGTAAAAATAATGTGTAGCTATAACTTCAATAATTAGGGTTATTAAAAGTAATTCAAGTACATGTGCTTAAATATTTAAGTTACCTTTTAACAAGTTAAAAAACCAATAATCACCAATAATAACTGAGAAACCATTATTTATTATTATATGCTGGTAAAACAATAAAATTAAACACACGTAATAAATTTTCCCTTACAGATCTCTTTGCACTAGTACTGCTTTCTAAACATTCCTACATCAAGTTAATTAGCCTTCAAATATTATGTCAACTCTTGCATAATCATTCAATCACAATTTTAGCATCAATAGCATGCACCAAAATGGTTAATTAGATTTTCTTTTTTTTTTTTTATGAGAGAACGATTTAATACGTACATTGGTTCTGCTTGTCTGCCATTAATGTGACCTAAAGTTACGTATGTCTCAATTGAGTGGATCATAAAAATCTCTTTTGATGAAATCTGTTTCTTTTATTTCAATTTATTTCCTATGAATTCAAAGTGACACAATCTATATCATTTCAACCTTTCACTTGCTTTTCAGTTAAAATTATATACTTTATGATAGAGAAATTGCAAGAGAGTTAAGAAATCTATCAGCTCTTGTAAAGCTGATTCATAGAACAGCACACATACAGAGTCCAGTTGATTTTATCTCTTACCTGGTCATTTTAAGGTTACTAAAAATACATATATATATATACTCAAGCAATCAGTTAAAGCGGACGTTTACAAATCCATTAATAATTCATATCACCGCACTTTTTTTTTCTTATCATGAAAATCTTCGCGCAGCTGTCGCATATATAAACTCCGCACTCTCTTATCTCTGTCCCCTTAAACAATCAACAGAACAAACCACCTTTCTAATTAACAAATTAAAATCCACTTGTATCCCCAAAAACGACGCTTAATTTTCTCTCACGTTGCAGCACGTTTTATATATTTATCGATCGACGGATCCACACTAAAGAATATGTAAAAGCGAGAAATCACGCGCACACGCATTACAGTATATAGCGATAAGTTACGCGCGAGAGAGAACCAACGTGACATTGCATGTGCGCACATATACACGCCGGCTATAAAAAATTTCATACCCAACGGAATCAATGCTTTACTATATAGCACGACGCATATAAGTACATCTATATATCGGCCGCGCGCGTATTATCGGCTCGTCCCGAAATTACGGTCGAACGCGTTTTATCGCGATTAGATAATCGCTCTCTCTCTCTCGTCGTGTACAAGAATATATACATATATCTATGTACCCCGAACGAACCTTAACGGATTAACTCGAAGCATCGGCGGGAGGTCCGCTATATTACATTGACGCGCGGGAGAGTGTGTGTAACGGAAATTTTTTTTTTTTTCGCCTTTTTATTTTAAAAATTTCTTTCACTCTTTCAACGGTATTATAGAGGAGAGAAGTCCTCGCCGAGGGATATAGTTGTATTTCATAAGCGAAATGTGTGTATATATATATAAAGTAATTAGGAAAATATGTGTGCACGCGCGCGTGTGTTACGTGAGCACCCGAAAGAACGTTACCGAAGTTCACTCGAACTTATCCAATTTATTAGTTTTTCACAGGATTCGAGCTTAAATTCGTATATCGCGTGGTGGTTCTTCTTCTTCTTCGCTCGGTGTGCAGTAGTTTTTATGCAATGCTTTGTAGTAAGAAAATGCGCGGTTCTTGGGTTAAAACGGTTGTTATAAAACCTACATAATAATCTTATATACACATAAAGGTAATAAAAAAAAGGTGGTATAACCATATCATATATCACGGTATAGAAATTAAAGATAAAATTTTATTTTAAAATACAACCAATCATAGTAATTTTCAATTAGAATATATAGAAATTATTTAAAAATACTCCGGTTCTTCTTCTTCTACTTCGCACACTCTAGAAAACGGATCTGGTCCAGCGCCGCCACTGCCGCCGCCATGCCACACCGCTAACCTTGACTCGCTAATCGGGTTCCGATGGTTGCTATCCCAGCTCACCCGTCAAGCCTCGTAAACTCCTCACCCGATTAGTCCCGAAAAGTAATTTCGAATTCCCGGGATGTATATACGCGCGGCGGCGCGTGCACAACGCCGGAACGTGTTTCTCTTTCCTTCTCTCTCTTATACACGCTATAATATCGACCTTCTCGTAGTGCCGGTTGTTCTCTCTCTCTCTCTTTTCTCGCCTATTATCGCGTCAAAATTCACTGTAAACTCGCTTTCGCAGCCTTAATACACGTGTCGCGCTGCGGGTTTTCACTATGTATATATCATAAAAAACGCGAGAGGCAACGCCTTTACGGGAACCGCATGTATAGGCGCGCGCGTGTACAGATCCGGAATGAGAAAAATTTCTTATATATCGACAGGTTACTATCGATTTTATTCATGAGTTTTTTGTTGTTTTTCGAGTTTGTCGTCAAGGCTATAATGGCGTTTAATGGTTTGGTAACTACTGCGCGTATGGAAATTAGGTCAAAGTTGGTGTGTCGTGTGCCGCGGCGCGGGGGCGTTTGGAAGAGAATTAACAAAAAATGTGTGATTCTGGTCTTGAGAATAGCTTTTTTTTTTATAGGTTTATGGTATAGTGTAACAATATTACAGAGAAAAACTTGTAACAAGTCGAACGTATGCTTTGATATACTATTAAGTACATAATATCGTATCATATCAGTCACGCATTCCTTTGTACTGACACTTTCCGTTGAATGACACGCGCATAATAAAATTTGCGCACGCGCGCGAGGCACTTAAGAGAATGAAAGTACGTCTGTATATATATATACGACACGCAGCTTCTCGTAGAGAAACCAAATGAGTATATTCACTATTAAGCAAAACTCATGTACTCTATACAACTGCGAACAACTTAATGGATTACCATTTTCCACAAAACACACGCGCACGTCTATATATATAACACACACGAAATTTCTCTTCTCGTTCGGTTGCACAGGCATATATATACGCGCACACCTATACAGTCATTCATAATTTGAATTTAACATTTACATGCGCCACGCGTCCATTCATAATTCATGAACTCATTTGTAATGTTTTTTTTTCGAAATACCTTCGCGTATATCTCCACACGTGTAGTATGTATATATACATATATATAGAAAGTCAGCGTGAAAATCGAATTTCCCATTCTTTTTCTCTTCCTTCGACACACTATTACTACTACTACTACTACAACGTGTGTTTGCGAAAAAAGAGATCTAACGTTTGTACAAACTATACTATACGCGAGAGTCTTTTATTCATGAAAACGCAAGAGAAGGGGGAAATCGATTTGAACGAGAAAAGGTAAACGCTGTCGTATAGTGATAATATTCACCGCGCGCTTGAAAGAGAGTTGATGGATTTTCGCGCGCGCGCGTTTCTCAGGCGTGTGCGCGGAGAGCGAAAAAACTTTCGGAAATTGATTTTCACTCTCTTCGCGACCGGAGCGAATATTAATAGAGGTTATATGGGAAAATCGATGGGCTTTCAATTTTCGGGTATATATGCGCGCGTGAATCGGGGCAAGGTTGCGCGAATATCGCGGCGTTTGAAAAATTGATGTCTCTCGGATACGAGAGAGATACAATTAGGCGGGGGGGTTGAGTGCATCGAAATTCGAAGCCACGGTTTGTTTTTACGTTTTTTTTTTTGATATATTTTATGGTCTAGGGGTTGATGGATGCTTTTTACAACGCTGGTTGAAAGATGAAAAGGCGGTATCGCATGATATACAGGAGGTTGGGTCAGTAAAAATTAATAGCGTATAGAGTGCTAGGATAATTGGAGATGATGAACAGATTTTATTTTTTTTTTTTGGTAGCAAGTTAATCATTTCTGGATTATCTAGTTTCCATATATTTTTGAGTATTCTAAGATGGCTAGTCAATAATAAAATCATTAATATCCAAGTACCAACGTGTTTTCATTAAAAGTTTAGACATTACCGTATTTTCTGTTACGTAGTATCTGACGTGATGTCAAATTACTCTTTATGAAAATTTGATACAATCGTTTTTCAATTAGAGCAAAACCTAGCAAATAGACGGCACGTTATTTCCTTCTAAAAATGAACTACATGAATTATTCAATAAAAGAATCTTTTAATCTCCTCTGTGAATAGCACATTTCCAAGCCTACATATCAATCCAATAATTGCGCATCACGGTTCTCGTCGGAATCGCAGAAATTATTACCTTGCCACGCGCGCGCGCATCGATCGTAACCGCCGGTTTCCGACCATACACACATACACGTACATGCATCCACGACCGTACAATTGAGGGGAATCCGAAAAAGAAAATGGGAAAAATCGGACGCACGAAAGCGCGTCGCTATTGGCACATCATACACACACATACACACACATATATGAAATTTCACGGATCGAACACAACGCGCTATACTAGAGAATGTCATTATCAGACCGCGCATGCGGCGGTGGCAACGACTACGACGACGACGACGAGGAAATTGTGAAACGCTCGCGGGGATTATATGAATTTGTCGCTCGCAGGCGATGCAACTCTCCCCCGCCCGACAAAAGATATCGAAACTGGAGAAAAAAAAAGAGACTCACCGACAGCAGCGGTTATTACGCAAGTTCGTAGTGTATATATATACAGTGCAACTCGCGGTGAAAGCGCTCTTCTCTTGTGGCAATGCGCACTGGAGATATTGTCTTTCGGAAAATTTCGTTATGTTACGCGTATGTGTATGTGTGTGTATGTGCATTTCCGGTGTGCTCATCCAATTGTTCATGCGCCAGGTAATCGAGACGATGTGACGTTTGTTATTATTTTATTTGGAAACGGCATAATGAGGAGGAGGGATCGGATCGACTATTTGAGCGATTGGGCAAAGAGTCGTAATGAAATTTAAAGCTACGGGAGGAGGTAAAAAAAAGCCTCGGTGTGCGTATATACGCGCTCGTAAATATCGTATTTGCCGCCTTGCTTTTAATTAAAAAGTTTTAATCAGATGCGGGACTCTGAAGTGTGTGTATATAGTGGCGGTAGCAACGGCGAGGGGACGGTTAACGCGGGAGCAATAATATGAGCTTTTTTTTCCATTTCCGAAGGGGAAATTTCAAGCAGAAATTAGATGTGCACGGCGAGTGAATGATTATACAAACAATTAGAGAATTGCGGTGTACGTGTGTTGAACACTTTTATTCCTCTTGGATGTTTGTCTTCTTTTCTTTTAATCATTAGGGTACTTGTCGTGTAGATTTTAACGATATAACTTATTCAGTCGAACAAAGTTTTGAAATTTCAAGTATGCTTTAATTCGATTTCGGAATAACGAACAAGTTTTTCTTCGAGCTGCTTAGCGCTAAATGTGTTTTGGGTTGACGTTTTCATTAACGGCCTGCAAACAATGCGGTCAGTGCGGTCTGAAAGTTTATAAACAATTTCCTGAATACATTTACATATTTTTCCACACTTATTCAAACTACTGCGCTTCCCCCTGGCAGTTAAACTTGAGCAATATATCAATAAAACTTTTTATTTGTTTGTGACGACAATAATTACAGCTCTCTTCAGTGTAGAATCATAACTGGAAAATAAATAAATATTCAAGACAAACATTATTGACAAACTCGAGCTAAACTTTTTGGGACACGACTTCCGTAATCATTGAAGTTGTGTCAAAGGCAGACAATTAAAGATAATAGCCATCGATTTTCAGTTGAACCAAAATAATTAACATTACAAGAAAAATCAATAGTCGTTTCTGAGCACTTATAAACATCGTACATCTCAATACCTAAGCTTCATCAATGTAAAATTTAGTTGTATATATAGTAATACCAAATCCTAAAGATGCCAACAGCCGTTACACCTATTAAAGTAAATCTATGAAAGAATGTATGTGAAAATAGACTGAACGAACAACGTATACCTAATCCAGTTTGAAACATTATATAATTTTCACGTAGTCCTATATATACCAATTTTAAACATAAATATAAAAGAGAAAATCCCGTTTTTCTGTTGACAGATCGATCCTCTTTCTATTATGAGCCGCTGCACAGTCATGCCAACAACTCGATCAGTAGTGGCAGCAGTAGTTCGGACGTGCCGTCGACCCCGTTATCACGAAACCTGACCAGCACGGAGCTCGGCGCCTCATCGTCGAATCCCACAGTGCTAGTCAACCTGAACAATGCGTCGCACAATCTCAACTTCGGGACTGGCAGCAATGGCAACCTGTCGACCGTCATCACCGTTGTCTCATCCTCCTCATCTTCGTCTTCCACGAGCTCGGCTGCAGCTGGCGTTAAGCTTACCAGCAGTACGAGTACGACCACAACCACGACGACGACGACGACCACGACAGTGGCGCCATCCACGTCACCCGTCATAGACAAAGACTCGGCGCGCGCCATCTACGTGCCGGGTCACACGGTTGCCGTGCCGGAGAAGTGTCCGGATTTCGGCAAATTTATGGAACTCATGATCATCATTATGTCGGCGCCGATGCACTTTGAGGCTCGAACGGCCATCAGGCAAACCTGGGGACATTTCGGCCAACGAAGGGATATTGGTATAGTGTTCATGTTAGGTGCTACGAACGACGCCAAATTTGAGCGAAACCTGGAGAAGGAGCAAGACATGTACGGCGACATCATTCGCGGCAGATTCCTCGATTCCTACTCGAATCTTACATTAAAGACGATATCGACGTTGGAATGGGTCGATACCTATTGTTCGGAGGTGCGATACGTGCTGAAGACCGACGACGACATGTTCATTAACGTGCCGCGACTCGTGTCCTTCATTAACAAGCACAAGCGTGACAAGAACGTGATATTCGGCAAGCTGGCAAAGAAGTGGAAACCTGTGCGCAGCAAGTCGAGCAAGTACTTCGTCTCGGTGGCCCAGTACAGGAACACCTTTTACCCTGACTTCTGCACGGGGCCGGCCTACCTTATGTCCAGCGATATTATCCACAATCTCTATGAGAGTGCCCTCAACGAGACCTTCCTGAAACTCGAGGACGTCTTCGCGACGGGTATAGTGGCAAGTAAGTTGGGCATCAAGCGGATCCACGCCAATGAGTTTCTCAACCGGAAGATCTCGTATAGCCCGTGCAACGTGCAACGTGGCATCAGCATACACATGGTCAAGTATAGCGAGCAGTTCGATCTCTGGAAGAAGCTGCTGGACGGCAAGACCAAGTGCAAGTGATAAGTTCCGGAGATAGTTTTTTGGGATAAACTCGCGGTTATTAACGATGGATTATATATATATCGAACGAATCAAGTCCAAGCGGACTGACCGCCTTCGCGGCGTTTGCGACAAACGGTCCAAGTGTCTTGGCACTAAGGAGCATGTCCTTTGGACGCTGTATCGAGACGCGGTGTGGAGTGAGACTTGATTGAAATTGTAGTTTATGCATTGAATGGCGTTTTTTTGCTTTAGAGGGTTTGATGATGTAGAGCGTGTGCGTAGCTAGGTTCTCGTTAAGTTTAGTCAAATAATTAGTAAAATTTAAATAAATAGGTGGTAGAAACATGAAAATTTGGAGGTTAGAGTACTCGCTCTGAAGTTGGCGATTATCGTCTCGAACCGACTAATGCAACCTAAGTATTTTTTCAGATATTATTATTACTTGAACTATTACATCAAAGTACTTAAACACAAAAAGAGAATTATCCATAAGTTTGAAAGTTTAAGATATATAGTCTCGCTTTAATCGAGTCTCACTCTGACGCGTCAGTGTAAAAGGGCACAAATATCGAAATATCGAATACTCGAAACTGTATATTCAATCTTAATATTAAGCTGTGTCGTACGTTAAAACGGTGGCATAATACGGCGATTTGGGGCCTCTCTCGTTGGCTTTTACGTTGAGTTATCATTTTGTGTCCCATACGGTAAAAAAAAAGACGACGAGAGAATCATCCAACGTGATCGATCGTGTTTTGTTTTTAAGTAGTCAAGTCTTGCATGCGACGAAGTGCGAAACCGTGCGCGTCATCGATCATCGTTCTTTCACGAATTTTACGTTTCAAAATGCGTGCGACAAACGAGTCGAGAGTGCCTCTCTTTAAGGTTTAGGAACAAAAGAAAAAGAAATAACGATTCGAACAAAATGGTGCAATGAACATTCGACGATATAATACGAACGTGCGACGACGCGCGGCTCATTTCACCTTATCGGACAGTATGTGTTGCGTATATACATAGTAGCAGCGATTCGTAAACGAAGCAATGTCTAGAACAAGCGAATGAATAACGCGAACGTCATTGTTCGCGCACGCGTGCACAGGGGCTTCGGTGCAATCCTGTTTTTCAAATTGAGCTCTTTATCTCTCCGTCTCTTTTCTTCTTCTTCTTCTTCTTCGTTTTTTTTCCCTTCTCCTCTTCACTCATAAAACGTCATCGCGCGCGACCTTGCACAACCGTCGGCAAGAATCGATGATACTTAACGCGAATGAATGAAATTCTATTTGTACCTAATTAACGTGTATAAAGCGACGCTCACGTCGTCGGTGTTTATTGCGGTATACATGATTCTCTTTTCATCGTCGTCTGTAAGCTCCTTAAATACGTAATTTTTCAAAAAAAAAAAAAAAACGCGAATCGTGAGAACCGCGACGCGACGACGTGGACGATTTGACGCTGGTATGTGTATATGTATAATGCGAGAGAGAACGAGAGAGAGAGATAGAGCGAACACGTTGTATTGTACTGAAGCTGATTTTTAAAATGCGACGACGTGAAATGAAGATGAACAAAATGAAATATTGTAAAATAATTGAATTTTTATATTTTTGACAAGCCTTACTGGTATACAAATGTATTGTACTTAAATAAGGTTATACTCAGTTTTTAAGCCCCCCTTTCTACCCCATAAATACACAAACACACCCCACACACATGAACAACACACGATACCACAAGCGCGTTTCCTCTTTTACATTTTGTTCCTGATATACAAATAAATATATATATACATATATACGTTTGCGAGTGTCACTTCGGTGCTGTTTTCTCTCTGAACGTTGTATACACGTGTTTTACCATCGCGTCAAATGCGACTTACGTAATTCTCATTTTAAAGTATTCTAGATTTTGTCTTTGTTTCTCTTTGTAATATTATCTAGTCAACGTCTAGATAATTATACTCACATTAACGCAGTTGAATCTTTTTTTTTTTTTTTTTTTTTTTTAAATACATTGCCCAGCTCGTCTCGAATGTTTTTTTTTTTGTTTTGTGTATAAATGTGCAATAACTGTTATGATTTTAATTTTCCTTTTATTTTGTATAAATTTTGTTACCGACGATGCGGTTGGACAAGTGAAGAAAAAAAAATTATAGTTTCTTAAGTGCCATAAAATGCGAAGTGTGAATTTTTTTTAAAAATCGCACTCTATATATATATATAAATATACATACAGTTTTGACGTGGATTAAAAGAAAAAAAAAGGAGAAAACTGTGTTCCTACATACGTCATGTGTTTTTTCCAGAACGAAAAAATGAATTTTTAATGCTGCCTTATTAGTTTTTGCGTATAGACCTAGTTTTTAAAAGTATTTTTAATTAAGTATTCCTCTGGGATCAAAATTTGTCTCTTTTTATTATACTCTTCATTAGCAAAATTATACATATTATATATAAACGTCCCGCTACTCCGGATCGTTGTTTTCTTATAGTGTACTCGCTTTTATAAAACGACAAAAACAACAAAAAAACCAACAAATGAAATATCACTTTCGTACATTGTCTTATTATACGAAAAGGGAGAAAAAAAATTTTGCCATTCGACTTTTAATTTTAATTTCTAAATAAATTATTATTTATTTATAAAAAAGAAAAATAATTTACTGCCTTATGATTTATTCCTAAACTCTACTATACTATCCATTTCTCCTATACTCCTTCATCATATATATATATATATATACATTTTTTCACTCACTATATACTCTCGTTCACTCCTCCCCCCCCTTCTCCATACCAACGTCTCGTGTCGTCGGAGAAGGCAATAATCTTCTCCCTCGACTCGAGTTCTCTGTGCAACAAAAACATATCAAGGAAATGACCTATCGCTCCTACCGCGCACGGGAAGCGTAAAAATTTGATTGCCTCGATTCAGAAAATGGGACCAAGGATCCCGTTGTCGTAAAGCGAAACGAGCTATATATATATACTGCTGTTGCTGCTGCTGTCGCGCAGGTATAAAATAAATGTGTATGTATGTGTGTGTACGCGTATATATATGATGCAGAGAAAAGAAGTACACAGGTGACCTTGACGACTATTATTTAGCAAAAATTAATGCAGACAAAAAAGGTGAGATAAGCGACGATGATGACGACACGTGCAACAATTGCGAAGAAAATTAATAATGCGACGTGAACCGATGGGAGATTTATATATATGCGGGGTAAGATTGTCCTATACGATGTGCATTCTAAAGTCATATATTCTAAACGATGTTTGTCCTGCGAGAAAAGATTTCATGGTGTTTCTGCAGATTCTATATATATATAAATAGAGGCATAATAGAATAATAATAGTTCGAAGCTTTTTTTTCGAGAATGTATCAAATGTCAAAAATGTGAGACGTGTGTGTGTCGTGGTATCCACGTGCAACGTGTACAAAAAAAAGTATATAGCATTATCAAACAAGATTATTGCGTAATTTTGCATATTATGAAATGTGTCTACATAGACATGTATATCCTTTGTAGTCTCATAACGCATGAAATTGGCTTCACAAGCAGGTTAATACTCGTATACCATTTTTACAATTTATAAAAAGAATCGTAACTGAAAACTTTTCCATCTCATATATAGTATACATTTTCATATCTAAAATTAACATATTTGAAGTCAAAGTATACATATACATAAAAAAATAAATAATAATGTCTCTATACGTGAACGAAAAATTACGTTCACACGTGTATAAAAAAAACTATTTAGATAGATCCGATATTTTAATATAGCAAAAGCATACATAAAAAAATCTATATTTCCTCATTCTGGACGTAAATTTACTAAAGCAATATATATTATACTCTATCTCGGCGAATATAAATCGAAAAATCTCACGTATTTCTTCCTCGCTCATCCATCCATTAAAAAACAAAAAATCGATGATTTCCACAGCGAAGATTATTAAAAAACACCAATATGAACGCATAAGTATATACAATATATCTTTTCGTTCGAATTCGAATCGACCATGATGCCGCCTCGCACACGTATACGCAAGCATCGTTTCATTTTTTTTTTTTGTAAATAATCCACATGGCGCGTATATATATACTTATACGTATACTCTACTCTTCCTCGTCTGTTTTGGTCAGCGGACACGTTTTGTATGATGCAGTGGAATGCAGCAATCGTTGGGCTTTTTTTTATTCTCCTCTCTCCGATAACGCGCGCGAGAACCTCGGAAAAATTATATTATCTCGATCGGGGAAATAAAGGCGCGCGGAGAGAGGCGAAATATAACGACGTGTGCGTGTATGTATATGTATATTATGGTGTATGTGTGTGTGTGTGTGTGTGTGTGTTCGAGTTAATTTATATATACGTGAAAAATCGCTGTATCATATATATATATAATATATATAGATGGTGTTATAACTCGAACTGGTTTTTTTGTACGAGAATTTTAATTAGAATAAAAGTCTATGGATGAATAACGATGGATATGTATAAAATCGCTGTGTATGGTCTCTATTTTTCTTCTGATTTGTTTTAGTTTCTCTCGGTGACTGCACTTTGGGGATGAAGTCGCATTATACAGTTTTTTTTCTCTTTATACGTTAGCATAAAGTAATACATATATAAAATTATAAAAATTCATGATCCTTATTATGTAGGTCAAGTCGTCCTCAAAGTGTAAATATCGCCAATTTAATTTCATCTGATGTTTTTATATAATTAGCTTCCTTTATATATATCTATTATATTCCCTTTTATAATCTCTTAATTTACCAATCAGCGATGCACCAGCTTTATTGAATTTTAATTTACCCTCATAAATAATAAACAATGCTTCTCTTTCAGCTCACACCGCAACCGTTCCCTCTTCTCCACTCGCGCGTTCCTCGGTTTCCCATTTACGCTTATATTAACTTTTATTCCCCGTGAATCAACGTATTTTCAGTAAATATATATATTTATGACATATAAATTATAGAAGCGACAAAAAAAGGATCCAGTAATCAATATGTATTTATATGATTTCTTATAATAATTCTCGTATAAATCGTACTTATTTCATCGACGAATTTTTTCAAATACCCATACTACGCGCACACTATTAGTCATATTATACGCTACGTCGACGTGCAATTATATCATCGAACAAAAAGAAAAAAAAATGTCTATACGAATATTCACGCGTCGCTTTTTTTTCGACACTAATTGGCGTAACTCGACCGGCGGGAAATTACGTTTGTTTATCGCCGCATTCTTTTGACGCACATATATACACACACACACACACTGCGCTTTATGTATATATCTATATCTATATATATGGTTCTTTTTAAAACGCGGAAAACATCACGTTTCACTTTTCATATCGGCTTCGGAATAATAATTAGTCCTCGCGTATACAACGAGCTCTGTATACGATATTATAAGCACGAAACAATAAAGAGCAGATTTTTATTCACTTTTACGGTCGCTTAATTAACAACTGCTCCCACGTGTACACATATATAACTATATGCTATACGTATATAATTGCTCTTAACAAAACATTCGCTAACTGAACTTGGGTTTCCTATATAGTTTTAAAATTCTGTGCGCTGCGGTGTATAGGCTCGAAAATTTTTTAACGAGATAAGAGCGCGCTTTACAACGAGATCGTTCACCTTATACAGCTCTATAATGGACAGTCGTTGCGATGTGTCATATTATATGTCTATACTCTACTATCAGTTTCATTCATATATATATATACCGATATTACCCAGAAAATTATGTCTTATGTGATAAACTGATAACAATCCAATTCACCATATCAATTTTCAATCTCTCCAAACCCATTAAACCATCGAAAAGTTCACATCGGACGTGTAGTAAAAAACGAAAACTTTTCCATACGACGACGTATATATACGAAAACATTTTTATCGCGTTGATTATACAGACACACACACACACACATACTGGCGCATTTTTCCGGGGAAAGCTTTACAGACAACCGCGCGTTATATATATATTTACGAGCAGACGCGACGCGACGGCGATGATGATGATGATGATCAAGCGCGTGTGTCGTCTCGGTCAATTATACTTGTTCCCTTTGTATATATATATGCACCGCTCGTGCCTGAGAGAAGCTGTAAACTATAACGTCCGACGCGTAAATTTTCGAGTTATAGTTCTTTTTTTTGTGCGGTGGTTCTTGTGTAGATGGACGGCAACGAAATACCGCGACAGTTTCATGTCCCCTATTCGCAAACACCCGCAATATTGCTAATCACATATACCGCGTATATAACTGTTTCGAATTAACGATGTATAATTAATCATACCGGTAATGGTACGAGATATACTTGACAAAATATTTTTACAAAAATCACTGTCGACCCGCACATGCATATATATATATATATATAATATTATATATATGGAGAAACGGTGACAATGACAACGACGACACGCAGCCTCGCGCGCGAGCGCGGTGAAACAATGCGCGTACTTTTACTTTGGCGCGGGCATTCAATTTAAATTAGCGAAAGTGATATATGATCCATCGAGCGGGTTGATTTGTACTTCTGCCAATAGAAACCACCGTTTTTATATACTGTCTTATTATTGTTGTTAGTGTTATTGTTATACGCGGAGATATTGAAATCGATACCACATGGCCGTTTCATTTTAGAAACCCGAGCGGCATGAAGTTTCACTTTTAAACTTGTATATATTTTCATACTGTATCTATATACATACACATTTGCAAAACGTTCATGTTTGCAGACAACTACATTATATATACAAGTACAAATATTAACCGAGATATCTCCCAAAAAATGTTGCGCTTACTTTGTTAACATTTCGTAATCTTATTACTCCGTGTCACCATTATACTACACCTTCATCTATAACCCGACATTTAACGATACAATCGTTATATTATACCCTCTGACCGCACTTCACATCTACCACGCAGCGATAGAAAGATAAAGAGTTTTCGAATCTCTCGCGTACGTTACCCTCCACACACACCGTCCCGACACTTTCTCACCGTTAAAACAATGAAGCCGAGAGGCTTCCGGCACGTGCTTCTACATAGTGCGCGTGTTATTTGCATTTAATTACACGCGCGGTACACGCGCCAACCCAGCAAGGTCGGCCTTTCGGTTAGTTTACACGCGTATATAGTATATATATATATATATATATATATATATATATCCTTTCGACACGCGTGCTATGGTTATATGATGGTAAGTGATGATGGAAAGATTTTCAAATGGTTGCTGTGTGTAAGGTGTAACCCTGTGGTGATGGTAAATTTTAGACGCGTGCGCGTGCATAATATATATGTAAAATAATATTTGTATATATATAACGTGGTGGTGTTGAATTTTATGTGGTCGTTGGTATATACAGGTAAAGTAAAACATATATTGGTTGAATTTTCATTCGTTGGTTTAACGAGATATTTGATGAAGTAATAATTTTTGGCAAATATTTATCTCGAGATGCATTGTTTATATTTAACGTACACTTTTTGACATCGAATTAGCAAATCATCGCGGTATCTCAAGATGTTTAGCAAATATTAGCGCAGAATAAAAAAAAAATCTAGATTTTATTTGCCCAACCTTATTGCGTAATCTTTGTGTGTGACGATGATAAGATGTTTGTTGGCTCTCTGCGTATAACGCTACTCGTATTCTTTATCACTTAGCAAACAGTGCACCGACAATAATAATAATCCCCGTATAAGAGCGAATCCCATTGATGAAGTATACATATATATATATAATTTGTCCTCCGCATAACATCAATCGGTGTAATAGTATATAACAAACGTATTATGCAAAGAAAAACTTTAACGATACACAATAAAAATCATTGTTTATTCTATTGCCAAGGCCTACACGCCGCAGTATATATAATACAATAAACGCTTTTGTATTATATATAATATACGGAGAAACGCTGCAGAACCGCGCGTCATTGGAATTTTTGCACAATAGACAAATTACAATTGCAAACGGTTTATAGTTTCATTTAATTTCCTGTATACATTTCATGATCGAGAACAAACGCGAGAATAATAATCGACCGGGAAAAACCAATGGCTATTACGATTTCTTCGCCTTTTTTTCTACGACTGACATTATATATACCGTATAATATTATAGAACACTCGACCACTACTGCTATTTGCTGTTTTTTTGTATCCTGTTCAAAAGAAGTTCTCGAATTACGGTGAGTAACGTTAAAAAAACTTTATACAATCCATAAAACGTTATTCGCTGTATACATGTATATATAAAACTATACTCCGAACTAAATTTGTTATACCGCAACATACATTCCTACTTTATTTTTTGAAACCCCATTCCCCCCCCCCCAAAAAAAAAAGCAAATTAAAGAACGACCCGCCTTTGCTTTAAATTCAATTACACGAGACGCGCCTCTTGCGCTATATAAGAGAAAAGAGAGGCGCTCAGACGTCGACAACGCCCCTCCGCGTCGCAATTGTCAATTAGCCGAAAATTAAATCGTCGGGCGTGTTTCTTCTTCTTCTTCTTCTTCGTCTCCTTTGGTCCTTAGTTGCGCAAAGCTTATATACACCAGGCGCGCTTGCAAGAACAATGAACGGGTGTCGCGTGAGCAAAGCCTGCTGCTGCTGCTGTGTGTTATATATATACGTGCGCGTGCTGCGTTGTTTGCGTGCTTTCTTTTACCGGCTGTTGCTGTAATTAAGTTCGTACTTAAAAGATATAGACTATTAGTGATATGTTATAGTTAAGGCCATGTGATACCAACAACCAAACGCATTTCAGTATTTAATAAATTGAAATTCAAACATTTATTTGGAAAAAGAAATCTGTCAGGCGCTCGGTATATGTTAATACTATACCTAAAAAATTTTTTCATGTAATTTCGTTAGCATTAGCAAAAGATACAGAAATTCTACGATTAGGTCTGTTTTTCACATCTCCTTAATGCGTCTATTTTGATATGAGATAGTATAGGGCTCCCTAATTGGTAATTGGAAATCGACATTCGTATGGTTGATTTGGAATGTAGAAAAAGTCAATATTTCAATGAAATTAATTGTATTTTGCGATCGGATCATTAAAAAAATGGTTGCAGTATCTATAAACACTTATAAAAATAATATATCTAACATATAATATTTTTACATGCATTATAGCACGTAAAATTCACTCTCCACCCAATACCCGCAATATTTCCAGCTATATCCACATCAGACAAAACATCTCCGCAAACCCTGCGCAAAACCCCCGTAGCTAAAAATCTCCAACCCACTCGTAACTCTCTCTCTTTCTCTTACACTCTTCGGCAACCGGCAATCTCACCTCCTCCCAAGTATACACATACAATAGCCGCGCGCTCAGCGCCGATTTCCATGCAAATCGCTTCACTATACTACTACTATACATACATATACACACACACACACACAGCAGTATATACAACAGCGATAACGAACCGCGCTGTCGAGGTGAAAGCCGCGCGAGGAAAGCAGCAGTAGCAACAGCAGCAGCAATGTGTCTGTCTCCTTCGCAAGGACGCGGGGGTTCCCCCCTTTTTCTCTTGTATATATATACATATATATACCTCGAAAGAATATCTGCCGAAGGCTGCTGCGGCTGCTACTGCTGCGTTAACTAATTTATTGCGCGGTATGACGACGTGGCGATGGTGGTGGTGTGTCATTATGAGGTATATACCGAGTTGCAAAAGAAGTAGAAGACGGTTTGCGCTGGTAATTCACGCGCGCGAGGGTTTGAGAATTAGCTGTGGAACGACACTCGAGCGCTATTTAGAAATTTCGAGAGTTCGTTCACATGTATATAGATATATATGAAGCAGTTACGAAGGAAGTAGTATAGTAGACGGTATATACCACAAGTGGTGCTCTTATCTATACGGTAGAGTAACCGCGGTTTGCTATTTTTAGGAAAGTGTGGAGAAGTTTAGCGTATAACTTTTGGTCATGCTGTATATATGTGTAGATACGCGATAATTAATCGCTCGTGTCGACACTTATGTATGTGCCGAACGTTGTCGCTTTATGAGATATACCGAGAGTTTTGTTTCAAAACTAGAGAGAGAGAGAGAGTAATTGCGCGCGGATTCGATTATAGGATATTTTACGAACAGCGCGAAGAGTTTTTTTTTGTTCTTATGGTGATGGGTATAATAAACGAGCCGCGAACGTATGGTTTCACAATTATTGATGGACGACGACGGGCTACTGCACTTTACTTTTTCTTCTCTTGTTGTCATCGCTTTGCGATTAGTCGAGGAGAGGTTGTTAGGAAATTAAAAAGTTTTTTCGTTAAGTGCACTTAACTCGATTCGTTTGATAGTGCTGGGTAATTTAAGAAGGTGCGGGTAAGATTACGTCGTAGAAATTTCGTCGTACGATGGTCCGAGCAATTATAAGTGATATAATAGAACGAATTAAAACGATTGAATATTGGTAATAAGATTATTAAAATAGTACTATTAAGGAAAATAACTGGCAGATATTCGCCATGACTTGAATGTTAAACATAATTATAAGCATATATATGCAAAAGTAAATAAAGCTCGAAAGGTAATGAATAAATTATATTATTACGTTTAATGGGCATACGTGTATAAGTTAATATTTTTTCGTTAATTTATATTCATATTCCGAGTAGCCCTTGAAAATGATTAACACCCAAGACGAAGAATATTGCAAGACCTTGGTACAAAAATCTCGTTAAGACAACACGTTCTTGAAACTCACAATTTTCGACATATTTTCAGGTTTTTTGTTTTCTTAAAATACTAGAATACTGGACCAAGACTATAACTTTTAAGTACTGGTATAATAGAATATAAAAATAATAAAATTAAAGAAATACTCTTATACTACTACAACGATGATTGTGCTTTTAGGATTAAAATTATTCCATTGTAACGAATTATTTATTAACATGTAGATAAGAAAAGCGACGAAGAAAACAATTTTCCTATCATTCGCGAATCACCTTATTTATTAAGTTGCTTATATACGTCTCTCTTACTCATCGCCATTATAAAAAGCCTATCTTACAAGCATCAGAACCAATGAACTTTTCCTTGTTGTTACCGGTTTCGCATACAATCTTTTTAAAACAGCTAAAAATAATCCTGATGCCACATCATTTTTATCAGTCTCAACACAATGCACCCACAGTGTATCCCCCATTTTCACCAATACCTGCGATACCGAAAACACACGGACTCACTTGTCCAGCATATCAGACCGTCGGTTCATCAACGCACATACACGCATCATCTTTCTCCTCCCGGCATCCCGAAATTCCGCAACGCTTCGTACCCAACTATATATATTAATCCAGCATCATCCTCGTTTCATATCCTCTCTCGCGGGCGCACCAGCCGCCGCCATCGTTGCTGCAGCAGGCAGGCAGCATAGCAGCAGCAGCAGTCGCGCCGAAGCCGCGAAAAACTGGTTTGCCGACACTGCGAAAACTGTTAGACCGGTTCGTATACGTATATATATATACGCGTGTATACGTGCGGGTAAGCACAGCGCGACGACCCGAATCGTATATAGATATATATATGTACGAGTAAAAGAGAGAAAGAGAGGAAACGTGTGTGTATATATACGCAGAGAGAAATGTTTTTATCAGAGCTTTAATGTAGAGAACTGGTATATATATAGGTATATATATATAGGAGGCGAATTTTTATCGAAGGGTTTGTGTATAGTATGATGCGCGAATGCGGGCTAAAATTAGCTATACGGACGGTGGGTTGTTGCGCGGCTATGTGAGTGCGGTATTTTTAGACGACGCGGTGGATGTACGCAAAGAGAGAGAGATAGGGAATGGTAAGGAGTATAGTATGGCTTTGGTTTTATGAGAGCAGACGCTGATGAGTGTGTTTTATGGGTTCTTTTAGGGATATAGGGGTATTGAATATAAGATGAAGAGTGTTTTTAAATGATCTATTTTTGCTGTGGTATACTGATGATCTTTCACAGGATTTACTGGACTATAACGTGACCAGTCGCTGGATCTTCTGAGTTTCCATCTGAAATTTATGATTGTGAAATCGTCTTGACATGCGACTATTCATGATGCTTTAATTTCGTAGTACTGGAATTTTTACTTGGATTGGTATATATGTACAAGTAATTACGGAACCAATATTCTCACGGAACTTGTGCACATCTCATGCTCTCTATATCACCTTTGTATAACCGTTCTCCTTTCCATTTTCAACGAAAGTATATATAACAATTTTTTTTTCAAACTACATACTCTAAGCTTATAATCACCATAAAGAAAATTAAATAATTTCCCAATATATACCTCAACTATATACCTTACTAACCCATAAACTCTGTAACATAATTACTCCCCTTGCCCGTTATATCGATCATTATTATTATTATTGAACCACACATATACTCATCTTATATACCTATACCCATATCGAATCCACTCTCTAACCTCCTGTTGTATAGCCACATCTCCTCAAAACAATAACTCATACCATAGCAGCAAATCGTATATATATATATAATACACCTTTTACGCAAGTTGCGTCATATCGCGCGAGCTTTGAGTTTTTGTTCATTACAAAACCGACAATTATTATAGGCTGCTGCTGCTGCTGCTGCGCGAAACCTCTTCTCGTACATAAAAGCGGATTAACGAAATCGAAATCTAATGGAATAATTCAATTGTGACGTCGTAGTCGTAGTCGTCTCGGGCGGTTAGGTAAGCGTTGGTGCGCGCGCTTACTCGAAAAGTGCTGTAATTCGGTATAAGCCGCGCTGTGAAGTATAAGAGGTATAGCGTGGTGTATATTAGGCGGTATATATATAATACTCTTGGTTTAATTGCGATCATCATCGCGAGTGGCGGTGAGTGTATAAAAAGTGTGGAGCGCGTGCGGCTGTTTATACTGTGTACGTGGTATAACGTTTGCGAAGGATACGTGTATTAGAGTGTATATATATGTATCTGATGAGGTTTTATGAAATATTTATTATAGCTGCGAGCGAGATCGAAATTTATCGTGTTTATGAAAAATTTATAGTTGCTCTTGGGTTTAACGTTGAAAGGATAATAATAATAAGAATAATTGCCCTTTATCGCGTAATTAGTTATGAGCAAAGAGGAACTATTATGCGGAATTTATTGTTTGCAGGTTGCGAATTCTTCGAAATAAGTTGAAAATATGTCTGTGTGTTAAGGTAAAAGTGTACGTTGAGAAATCTTATGATCGAGAATCGGTAAGAGTAAAATTGCAAATTGTGTAACGTAGAGTATTAAAAGGGGGGCCAAAAATTTAACTTTAACTCTAATTGATTTAACCAAGTTATACAATAATAATGAATAACATATAGTATGAACTGCATAGCTGGGTTTGGAGAAATATGCCATAATAACGTATTTATTATACTATTACATAATTATATTTTACACAGAAAAATTTTTCAATAATTAATTCAACTTCAAATATAAAAAAAGCGCGGTAAAAAATTGTTACAATGACATATTCGTGCTTTTTTTACATTGAAACTTCTTTTATTTTTCTACATTCAAAAAGTTAAAATTATACGACCTATTTTAAAAACTAAATTCTTTCATTAAAAAAACTTTTTTCCCCCTCACACTTTTTTCAACCATTTAAACTTTTTCCAAAACTATACCTTCTTCTTTTTAAGTACAATACCCCTATACGGTTCCTCGACCCCAAAATTCAACCGGCGCCTATAAGCCAATTTTTCACGCCCCCTCCCTTTTTTATCTCATCTCATCTCACCACTCAAGCACAAAAAAAAAGAAATTCTCCCCCTCACGGGGATTACCATCGAAATCAGCGCGATTCTCTCGTCTACTTGTATCTATATATATATATATACACCTGATAATCGCCATCACAAAGCGTGCCTTAACGATCATCATCATCACATCGCGTAATCTAGCACGAGGTATAACGCGAGAGTATACATAAGTACCGCGCACATGACATCACGGGACGAGTCTCATCACCGGGAATAGAAGAAAAGAGAAGGCGCCGCGCGCTTATCGTTATCTCGAGAGAGAATCCCCCGCGGCAAGGTCTCCCCGCGCTAGCTATACGTATATATATATGTATAACTTCAAGGTTCGCGACACTGTTGTTCTGCGCGACTCGTTGTTGGAGAGAAAGAGAGAGAGAGAGTTTTAGATGTTTGGATTATTTTTGAAGATGTGTCGAGAATTTCATGGCTATTTGTAATGAGTTTTTTTTTTAAGTTTTTGGAAGAAGTATGGGTTAACCTTCTATTTTGTTAAAAGATATTTTTTTGGGAAAGTATATTAAAATACCACGTAAGTGTGAATGTATATCTATAATAAAGAAATTTATTTGCTTGTGCTATACAGAGGAATTCTATTCTATGCGTATATGCACACACGTCGCGCTCTAAAATCTAACGGTAAACCAGCAAAGCCGTTAAAATAATAATAAACATCGAAAAATATTATACTTGACATACAAAAAAAAATTTTCTAATTTTAATCAAAGAATTGCGCACGATCGCTCAAAATCCCGATAATTTTACCAACACCGTATCCACACGAACCTCCGATACCCTGCAAACTACGTCTTCATCGCGACCTTTTTCCCATTCTCGCGCGTTCAAACGTAAAATTAGCGCAATTCTCACGACGCTTGGCCAAGCATCGCGCATATCCCATTTCTTCCCAAGCGAGTGTAGTAGTAGCAGCAGCGACTGATTAGGAGGCTCCAGGCGTTTTTCTACTCCTGGCTTCGTGCCGGCTATCTGTGGAGGCTCGGTCGGCACGTTTTCTGCTATATGTATATAGAAGGTGTAAGTGAGAATAGACCGTGTATAATGCGGTTGTTTGGTGCTTGCTGGTGCTGAAAATAAAAAAAAGGTGTTGAGGTTTCCTCGCGGTGAATTTGAATGATGTAAATTTTAAAGAGGGGGGTTAAGTGTAAGAGTAAGTAGTAGATTATTTTTTTATATATAGGAAAGAAACGTAATATTCTAGTTGACGAAGTAAAAGATTGTATAGTACGTGGATTGGGCAGTACGTTAAATTCCCATCCTTTTCAAATCCAAAGAGACATCGAGACGGTTAAAATAGTATCACATATAATTTATAAAGTTATTTATCAGTTCCTTATTTAGCAACGAATCCCGAGCGACATTTTTATACGTAACGTATAAAAGTTCACCGAAATTTCTATTTTCGTATATAGCAGTGGATTTTTTCGAAATTATTTAAATATTGTACATTATAAATATTCGAAAGGTTTTCAGCTCATAGCTGTGTGTGTGAATAAATCAGAAACCCGACATTTTTTTTCTCGTACATAATTAAAAAAGATCGATCGAGTTACATTAAAAATGGGACGTTTCGAGATATAACTGTATACGATATAAACGCCGGACTTCTGTACGAAATATTCGCACGTTGTTGCTTCTCCGGTGATGGAGCCATGCCTGAATCCGGTATTATAACGAGCGTGAAATTGAGGACGTCGACAACAACAACAACAACAATAACACACGTTGTTACGAAATTCTCGTAATATATACATTCCCACCTCGTAAATCATCCTGCTACATATACCAAAACAAAAAGCTATTACTCTATTGAAATATCAAAATTCCCAAAAGAACCATTGAAATGGTATCCCCGTCATCGATATAAAACCTCGCTGGCACGATATTAAAATTCCCCGATTTTTACGTAAACTCCGATCACTTTCGCTGACCGGATCTCTCTCTCATATACACGTGAGGGACATCTTCGCCTACTTCCTTTCGTAACCGCGATATATACACCGCACGAGGAAGCGAGCAAACCACAAGAATAATCTTCAGACTGATCATGCAACAACGTGATAGTGAAATTCGATTTTCAGCATGTATAATATATATGTACCGCTATAAAAATTGGGCGGCACCTTTTATATATATATACCCCGTTAATTTATGCCTTTCACCGTAGTTTTTTTTTCTTTCGTTCGGGAGGTATATATACGGAATCGCACAGGTTTCTCGAGACACATGTGACAGTTGATCTTCAGGTTACCCTGATTGTGAGAAATTGACGCGTTAACTTTGGTATATAACGAACGAAAGTGCAGTTAAATTCTGAGAAATTCAACTGTAGTAGTGTAAACATCGTTTTTTCGTACCTATACACGCGTATATTGGGTATAAAATGATACTTTTTGATTGGTATTATTTATGTATGTATCGTGCGAAATCAATGTCAACTTTGCTAATATACACGGATAAACCGATTTGTATAGTCGCCGTTGATCTATTGACGAATTTGGGAAGGGGAAAAAAGTCGTCAGTGAATAATGGACAAAGCTGTGTGTATAGAATATCAAACCCAAATAAATTATTCGAATTACTTATTACAACCATGGACCAGGAAACTCCTTACGACGTCACTATATAAACTGCGCGCACGTCAGACCCCAATCGGGTTTCCCACATACACACATACAAATACGAGCAGCTGAAGCATCTTCTGGAATGCGCGTCTCTCTCTCTCGCTCTCTGTCGACAGCAAGCTACTCCTTCCACGAAATTCACGCCGACGAGGGCCCGTATATATACACGTATACTCTTCGTCCTCGACTCCTTCTCTTCTTCTTCTTCGCTTGAAATGCCGCGTAAAAGAGATAAATGTGGTTCGCGAAAGAAGCTTAGAGGATCGATTTTAAGAATCAGCCATAATGGTTACGATTCGAGGTTAAAATTTGTATATTATAATATATCACATTCGAAAAATTGAAAATTTCACTATATACACGTGTATATATATAGATATATTTCGCTCGGTTATACCCTCATCTCGAATGTATAAGGATTTCATTCGCCATTCGTTATATAGCATATATATACTTGCGTGTGTTATATACATTTGAAATTCAAAATCGGTGTACGAAATTAAATTGAGATTAAGTTCTCGTATTGTTACGTACCGTTTTAATGGCCGTTTCGCTTCCTTTTCAATCTATTGCCAATTATAAAGCCGGAATGTAACTCGCGTTTTTAAAGGCCACGCGCGAGCGAACGCGTATATACGAAACGAACGAACGCACGCAAGCATTTATTATCGAGTTTGCCTTTTTCAGAATTCGATACTGCGAGAGCGCGCGCGGGCGCGTACGCCGAGATCGATGTAAAACCACGTGTAATGTTTATTATACATGGCGAGGTAACGCTAAACAACACGTGTGAGCAGAGAGAGGAAACAAAATTTTTTATATTTTTGGTTTAGAGAAATTTTATATAAATGGGTTGATGTAGAAAGGTAATGGAATGGTTATTAGAGAAAATATAAGAGTTCGATGACGAATGGAGATCTAAAGATTTGAAGTTAAATGGATTATATATAGTTGCTATAAGATTCTTAAAGTATGTAATTACAATTGGTTGATAATGCATAGTATTATATACTTGTGTATGTGTGTGATTATCAACCGAAACCTTCTTGGAGAATGTATAATATAAGTAACGAGAAATTTTTAATGTAGACGGGTTGAATATAATTACGTAATTAAGTACCTTTTTATAGCTTTTATGAATAACGTTATTAAACGCATAAATTTATATACGAAAATTTCATGCGTGTGCCTTCCGTTTTTTTTCTCACATTTTTTTTCCCCTACAGCAAGTTGCTCAAAACAAAGTACCGTATTAAACGCGTAACTTATAAGAAAAAGAATGTGACTCAGCGTCTTTTTTTTCGTCCATTTCTTCTAAGATTCTGCCTGACTTTAACGTGCCATATCATCAAATTAGGTTTTTCACGATGCTTTAACAAAAGAAACGAGATAGATAGAAAAAAAAATAGGTAAAGAAGAAGAAGAAGAAGATTCGAGGTTTCCGTAAAAGTCATAAATATATAGTCAAACTAGAACGAAATTGAAAAAATGACTCGGATGTGAAAAGGAAATCGATCCGCAGCTCCGCGCGGTTATATAAAGGCGTGAACGAAAGAAAAAAAAAGAACGTAAGATCTTTCGTCGTAAAATTACGATTTTATCGATGATTATATTAATGATTAACGTTTTTTTTTCTTTTTCTTTCATTTGATAATTAGTTTCTGCATCGATAAGCTCGGGTCTCTCTCGAGGTCTTTTATAATTGGCCGGAAAAATTTATTAGAGCTACCGCGTAAACGTCTTGTAATATATAAACGGCGAACATGAAATTCATAACCAGAAATTCCCTATCGATTTCATCATTGAATTTCTATTTACAATAAATTAAAATGTGTACCAGGAAGGGAAAAATAGTTATTTTTTATTTTATTGCCCTGCGGTATTGGCGTTGTTATTTGAGATAGAGCATATATATATATAACTATACATTCTGTTATAAAAGTTATAATTGAATAAACAACATATATGAGCATGAAACGTTACTTTCGTACATGTTAAAAAAATAATACAGGGAACGGAGCGTCAATTTATTAATACACTAAGTAATTTAATCTAAAAGCAAATATTATAATTGAATAAATTGTCTGTAAATGTTGTAAGAACTCTTAATACGAGAGGAGTAAGGAAATTAAATCGATTGATTTAAACTGATCTAACAGTTTTACGCAATGTGCACAAAATATCAAATATAAGTATCGACTTTTACACAAGATAGATTCTTCTTTTACTGTATATGTATATATACTGTTGAAACGAAATAAGAATTTACGCAAACCGGAACATTTTTTCAAATGCAGCTTTAAAAAGATCCGAGATATAAAAATAAATCTTCATTACGTCACTTGAAAGAGTATACCCATGATGCAAATGGAATAACTCGAGACTTCTTCCTATACTTTCCATTTTCTTTTTCGTTCATTTATATAAATCCCAAGAAAATTCCAGGTACCTCTTCGCTTTTAATCAGCTTCGACATTTTTTTTCTTTTTCACAACAAATGTTGTTCCTTATACCAACGTCATAAAATACGAGATTAAAATATCCAGAATTTCCCCTCCTATAATCATCAACTTTTATTTCACGCAAGAATTAGTTTTCATACAATTTCATCCTGTATATCGACAAGGAAAACAGCTATATAAATACATTTCAATATATACATACACACCTACAGCTATTCTACACTCTCAAACTCTTTCATCCCGGTACACTCCATCACAGTATAGTTATACGCAAGCAAGATCATCAAAGAAGAAGAAAAAAAGGAACCTCGGGAAAACCGTTGTCCGACGCGACCCGCAACGGAAATCGAATACAGGCTAATCCCGTATAGTCCTACAAAGCGTATAGCCGAAAGCGCGCCTCGGAAACGCATTATTAATAGATTCCATACACATACGTGCCCAATTTTCGAACGCTAACCGGTTCCTAACAGGACACCGTATATACATATATATATACGGTTTACCTATACACACATGTGTGTAGCCGGTCCCCCCCCATGTTACATATCGATTTATCGAACCTCTATATATTCCCGTATAGCGTCTTGGGGGGGTCGTCCGAAAATAGCACCGAGGCCAAAATCAACGGACCACAAGGGATGGTCAACCCCTTAAGTGGTATATATACGTGTGGGGTATAGAAAGGGTGAGAAAAAAAAGATACACACACACGGAAGAGTGATTTTTTCTCCTTGCATGGTGTGTATAATTATGGATTTGCGTGTAGTATTATGTATACGGGTGAGGAATTTTAATTAGAGAACCGTGAAGTCTTCGGCAATGATTTGTGAGTTCACAGTGCGCGAATGATAGAGGAGGTTAACAACGTGTTGGCAGGATGATGTAATTGCGGGATATGCGCGTTCAGTGAACTTCTACTTCTTCTTTTTTTTTTTCTTTATTGCGGAAGTACAGGTATAGTTTTTTTTTGGTAAGGAAGAACGAATGCGATGATGAGGTGCTAAGTTAGTCATATTCTGAGATGAGACGTACGTATAACGCGTGTCATTAGTTAATTGCCGAGAGTGAAAAGGTCTCGCAGTCAAGGTTGAAATTTAAATTTTTTGATGCGGGTATATATACGAGTGTTTATTTTACACTGTTTTTTTTCTCTCTCCTTATTCCAATTGTGATTAGAGCTGTTTAAATAATCTTAAACCCGCGCATATATATGTTGTTTTTCTTTGTATTAAAAAAAAAGCATAACAAAACAAACGTACATTAATCTTTACACTATTTCTTCCTAATGAAAATATACCTGCCGATCGGTTTTGTATGTATATACATACATATACATATATATCGAGGCGCATTAGATTTATTTGCCTCCCGTGGGAAACGAATAAAACGCAAACATGTTGTTGTTGTTTGAACGAGATCGAATCAAAACTTTATGAAGTTCTTTCGTAAAAATTAATTTACGATTCGTTAGAGGTGGCGACGACGACGAAGAGAGAGAGAAGCGGGAGAAACGCAATCTCGCAAAAGTAATGAAAAGTAAATTTTTCATCGTTTATTTTTTTAAAGTTGGTAAAAAAAAAGAAAGAAAAAAAGACCGAGGTATTCGTAAAAGCGGAAATAAGAAATACATATATATCGTGGAAAAGGATAAATAACGGTTATCTTGTATAGCTGCGAGCTTTAGTGGATATAAAAAAAAGGAAAACAAAAGAACACATCGAGAGTTGTTATTGACAAAAAGGTATTTACTACGTTGTTTATTGCAACAAAATATTTTGACCTAATCGATTAAATCACAATTCAACACTCGCAGACGTGACAGGACGCATTAACTCGAAAATCATCCTTTTGACTCGTCGTTCATAAATCAACCGGCGTCTTGTACGGCTAATTATTACTCTTTGTCGAGTGCGAGGCACGCATGAGGATGATGATTCATCACAACGTCAATGAATCGGTAAGAATTTATTTATAAACATGATTATTCGTCGCATTTCGGATTTCCTAAGAAATGCTGCATTCTTCGAGTGTTTTCGTTGTACATATATACATATATATACATGTTGTCGAGAATTAAATAAATATTTCTGATTAATTGTAAACGATAAAATTATATGATTCATTATTTGGAAATGTGCTATAAAAGGATATAAATTATCGTAAATTAAGAAAATTTAAATTCCATAAAAACAAATATTTTACATTGCGGTTGTTAGAATGAAACTGTTCAAACGGTTCATTTATGTTTATCTCCTTAATGTATATAAGAACCTTATAGATATAAACATAAATGTGTATAGATATAAAGTTATATAGTTTTATAAAAATTCATCTTCAATATGAAAGTTCATTTATATTATACTACACGCTCAAATAAATAAAAGGGCTTAATACTAATAAATCAGACCAAATAACCACCACCAAATCAACAATTTCCATCAATATAAAAGAAAAAAACGCACTTTATTTAAAATCATTAAAAACAAATAATACCAAACACACACGGAATTTACATTAAAACAACGTACAAACTGCGTCACACTGACACAACTATAAAATGCAATCCTCGGCACCCGTCGCGCACGCACTATACTCAATCTCCCCGAAATTCCCCTCCGGCCATCAGCGCCAATCAAAGTGTCCGGATAATCCTCGACCTTGTCCACGAACGCCGCGCGAAGTCCCACAAGCGCGCGCGACAACGCGCGTGCATTGCATGTGCGCTCGACGGCATAGAAATTCGAGGGTCAAACGCGGCGAGGGATGATGATGATGGATATTTCAAGGGTAAGATTACACGTATTATAGGGTCAAGAATAAGAGGAAGTGTTGTTGAGAGTCGCGAGGTATTGATGTGAAGGTGATGTTTGGATATGGAATATTTTTATTTCGTGTATGTAGATAAATAAATAAAGTATGTTATTAATTGCTATACAACGGGTAACCTTGCTCTTTTATGTATATATAACCGAAATCTCGAACAGATATTTATCTGTTATTTTAGTTATTCTATACTAATAAAAAAAAGGAACCGAATATCATTAGCATTATTTGTCAATCGAATTGACGATTTCTACAATTCCTCTATATCGGACAGATGTATAATAATGTGGGACGCCACGGTCGCGTCTAAAAGCTTTCGCCGACCTTGTCATTGAACCGCGACACTCGGTTGTCACTATGTCGTTCGTAGAAACAGAATATATATGCGTAAATTCAAATCGGATTGTGCGTACATTCTAATGTCGCAGTATGTATACATATACACACACGTCCGTTTTTTTTGGAAGCGTAACGAAACTTGGTTCTTCCGCGACCTCGGGATGATAATTCACGAGATCATATATACGTATGTTTGCATATGTACATATACCTGTGGAAAGTATAGTTTATATACGTCCTTGCTTCAAATCAGAAATATGAATGAACGATTTTTCGTAAATGGTTGCAAAGTACCTTGTACCCTTTTTTTTTGCTAAAAATGTTTACATAGCATTATATAAATATATGTATATAAGTAGGACGAAGCTCGACCGACCGCAAACAACTGTGTTCGACCTCAAAATTAACGAACGCATTGTGGATAGGACGTTTTGCAATGTAGCTAGGATACATATATATGTATAAGTATTGAGCTCAATGCTGCGCGCATAAGTACGTGTGTGTATGTTGTACTTACAGCGCAATAGTACATACATATAAGTAGGTAGATGTAATCTCGCCTAATCAGTGGAAAAACATATATTGTTCTTCAATAAAGGAAATAGGCAACCGCACGAACTAACGAAAGTACAAACGCTATCATATATATGTATATATAAATATACGCGAGGACAGGAAACCATCATCATTATTAAATGATTATTTTTTACCTACATATAAACATTATTATGCACGTTATACACGTATATGAGCTATTCTACAGAAAAATGGACACTTTACAGTCCAAAAATGGAGACTCGTCATTTTTGAGAGCACACTTACCAAACAAGATTTTTTTTCATTCTTTAGGAATACAAAATAAGAAAAAAAAGAAAAAGAAACTAGAGAGCTTTCCAAATCTTTTTTCAAAATTAAAAAATGTTAATTCCTTCAAGAGTTCTGTGAGTTTGAAGTTGGGCTTAAAACTGACAAAAATGATAGCAAAATTCACGAAATACTGGAATTATGTACGAATTCGATGATTTTTTTTCCAAATTCTCCCTTTACTACCATTTTTCCTTAGTTTCAAGCCCAATTTCCAACTCACGTAACTTTTGAAGGATTCAACATTTTCTACTTTTGAAAAAAGATTTGGAAAGCTCTGTAGTTTCTTTTTCTTTTTTCCGAATTTTATATTGAGTTGTTATTAATGAAATTATTTTGAATCAAACTGGAGCTATTTTTAGTAAGTTTTTCATTATCAGTAATTAGCCCGTAACTAATTGTTGGCACATGGTTCCGAATTTGCACCCTTTTCCATTTCATTTGTAATGTTCTAAAGACTGAAAAAAAAACTTGTTTGGTAAGTGTACCCCCAAAAATGACGGGTCTCCATTTTTGGTCTATAAAGTGTCCGTTTTTCTGTAGAATAGCTCATATATAAACATTATTATGCACGTATACGTATATACTATTGTGTAAACCATGACCCCTCAGAGCTATACGAAACAATAAATCGCGTACACATATTATGCAAAAAAGAAAAAAAAAGTAGTAATTCAACCGCTCCGCGTCGCGGAACACAATTCCTCATTGTAATCGATTATGCGCCGCGTATAATATACGTGTGAAAGAATCGCGCGTGTGGGTTGTATATATATACAGTCATCGCAACGGTATATATTATTGCGCATATATATATAAACATACACACACACACACACCGACGCGATCTGAGATCTCAAAATAGCTTTTTTACATTCTTCGCCGCTTGAAATAGCTCGCGTGACATCATATCTCTTTCTTTTTCTCTCTCCCGCGCCTTTTATACCGTCTCAAAAGGAAACGATATAAGTTTCACTTTTCTTATCTCTTTTGTGTATATGTATTCGCATGCGCGCGTGCTTGGGGAGAACGATGGAAGACTTTTTTTAAAGGGGGACGATATTAAGCGATGTGTAGTTTGGTATTGCCGAATTCATTTATCATGACCGAAATGGTGTTTTACGGTCGTTGTGGATGTATATATGTATAGGTATGCAATATGCGATCTGATATATTATGAGAAATTGATGTAGTTAGGGTTAAGCGCATTGTTTGTATAGTACTTTCTCTGCATAAATTCATATATCGATTAGTGAATAATAATTTGCGGTAATTTTACTCAAAATTGTAAAACTTTTCTCATATCTTGTCCTCTAATTTCATTTGCTATTCTCATCTATTATACACGTATACGTATACAACGTATATACAGACGACAATATATGTCACGATAATCCTCACTGACAATCGCAACACCTTTCTATATATATACACCGAAGAAAAAATACCACTCAATCACCCTAATTTCATCGAGAGAGATAAGATTATCGCAACAGCCGATCTCACTGCGCTCTCCCAACATACACCAAACAAAATGCCATTGCGCAATTATTTATCACGACGAGTCCATCGCTGCGTAGTTCCAAATTTTCGTGTACCTATATATACATATATATACATGTATGTATGTACGAATGTTCACGTGTGCGTATATGTACGTAATATGGAAATCACAGGAAATGAGATGCAGCAGCAACCGAGGCGCTGCACTTCTTGACTTTTTCGGTATACGTATACGCGTACGAAGTGCTAAAAAGTTATCAAAAACTGTTGTTTTTTGTTTTAAAGATATATTTAACATATCTATTCGTATACGGTATATTGTTGTACATTACGTAACGTTGTGTGATACATCATTGTATAGAGAAAAAAAAACGTAACGAGCGGTATATAATTGGATTCCCAACAGGGCTACTTAGTTTCTCAATATATATATACACACACATACGTGCAACAATGTACGCACTGTTGGAACACTTCCGCGCGCTAAGCCAAAGCAACAATGCTACGTACCACCGTCGCTTCTAAACATTCGATTCCTCTGTCTGTTCTTTACACTATACGAATACGCGTACTTATACACACACGTCGTGTTTCGATCGGATACTATACGCGGTTTTGCGCAATTATATGTGTACCGCGAAATTCGCGTAGCGTACACGTACGTATGTATACAAGTTGTTCTGAAAAAAAACTATGCATCTCTGTGGATACCATCGTGTAAAGTGTGAAATTCTGAACCAAAAGTTTCTTTACTACTTTGATATGGTAAATAGTTTCTTTGTAATTAATTTGTCAAGATTATTTATTTTGAATTGGAATTGCGTACATCTGTAGATATTACATTACGAATATAGATATATGCAATGTTTATTTATAAAATAAATAATTTTGATATATATTAATTATTAAGAAACTATTTATACCATATCGAAAAGTGACAAAGGAATTTTTCATGTCGAGAGGAATGATTTTTTTTTTGTCAGCGAAGCGTTTGAATTTTGACTAGGAAGTAAATGAAAAGTAAAACTATATATACACACACACTTCATTCGGATAAGTGAAGTGCTTTTTTATTTAATCAGTTTCTTGCCATTCAATGGAACACACGGTGCCGCATGACGTATATACTATAGTATATAGTACAGGTACATACACACACGAGGCACGAGTTTCGGGATTAAGCGGTCGTTGTAATTTGATATCTCGCATTGTAAAACGTCCAATCGCGAGTATAATAAGTCCCGATAGTAACAGCAGTAATCCTTTTATTATATATGTATCGATATGAGCATCTGGACGTAGACTCGATTTTCCATGCCAATAATACGCGATTTAAATTGACCGAGGAACGAGGAAGGGGTAGGGGTACCAAGAGAGAGAGAGAGAGAGGGAGGGAGAGAGAGTTGTATGTGCTTGTTATACCATAAAATTAGTTTCATTTCTTCGCCATTAATTTGATATCGCCGACAATTCATTTACTATACTCTAAAGAAAAATGATAATATTTCCATTAAGGCCCGTTTGTGAGCGGACAATCAAAAGTAAAAAGAAACATTAAAATCGTGCAACGCGGGTATATATGCAAAATGTTATATTCCTATACGCCCGGGTGAATTAACGAGCGCCCGATTCCCGGGAAAGTTATGTTCATTTTAACAGCTCCCGTCTCTATTCGCCATAACGACGTTATAAATTATCTTTCATTTTTAAGTTTAACGATAATAAAAAACCAAAAGAAAAGAAAAGAAAAAAGAAAAGCTGCGCGAATGTGTATAGCTCTGGTTCGTTTTGCAATCGTTATACGATATTATATATTGTTTTTTTCCCTCGTTCTGCTGAATTTTACGTCGACCTAGTTTTCGTTTCGCAATATAACCGCTGCATTCGTTAAATTAATTTCCATTAATGTTTATTATATCTCTATACAAATTCTGCTTATACATATATAATATACCTTTAAACAATCTCAAACCGCTCGGCAATTATACGTTACACAACCATTATACGTTACCTTTATTTAACGCTTGGCTATACAAAAATATATTATAGACAAGTGCCTACATGTACATACGAAAATTTATTAACTCGTCGTTCCCTATACAGTGATGATTTACCTCTGTACACGATGACGATGCGAGAGAGAGAGAGAGCAACGTCTTCCCTATGTACCGCATACATACGAAGGACATAACAACACATCTATATACTCTGGGATACCCAGGCGCATGAGGTATTTCCGTCCGTTCGTCAATCCATCTCGCGAGACGTGAATCACGGCAGCGTGCGGAATCCTTCATCATTTTCATAACTGGTTTACCTTCTCTCTCTCTCTCTCGTTTCTCTCCGCGGCTTCGACGTGCCGTTTCGTGCGAATGCCGCGTACGCGCGGCCTTGAAAACTTCCCATATAATAATAATGCAGGTGACATTTTTTTCACGAACGAGATGAAGGGTGCGCATACGTATATATATCTTTTCGCGCTTGTGGAGTTTTGTGTGGCAGTGCGGCGTTGTTCGTATAATGTGCATTGATGTATATAGTTGTGGAGAGGAAACCTGGAGAGTTTTGTTTTGTTTATGAGATTTTTTTTTGTAGTGGGATATGGTCCATGGTTTAATCTAGGAAAAATAATTTATATACATGTTTATATATATAAACTAATATATAGTCGCAGATGGTACGTGTGTGTGTGTGTGAGTATGAGAGCAATTTCTTTGATATTGTTTGAACATACCCACATTCATCAATGTATGGGCATGTCTCATTATAAATGACTATACATGGACGTATATGAACGTATATGAACGTATATCGATATTATCATATATGGCTATTTAATGCACTAACAAATATACAAACATATATAGTAAAGACGAAATCCATGATATGATCATATTCATAGATAATTTTTTCGCAAGGATAATCTCATATAGATCTTCATACCATATGTTCTAGTAAAATAAACTGCAATGTGTTAATGATAAATATACCAGTTCAAATAAAACAACTTTAAATTATATTAAATGCAGTATTGTTAATCATGTCATATTTCATAGTGAACTTAATTGAGAAAAACATTAGAGTAAAAATTACATATAGTGTAACCCTAGGATATAGACTCATATTTTCATAAATATCATTACGATTCACAGTAATCATTTCTATTTTGTAATTTTCACCATATATCCATGGCAATTTTTACCATAAATTGTTGCAATTTTTCTTAACCTTTAGAGGACGGGATGGCCTCTGTACGGGCCATGCCCATAATATAGACACATAACCTATATGTTAGTTTTGAGATATGAGATATCACATTTACCCAATTTCTATAGAAAAGCAAGAGTAATCAAAAATTCCAAATTCCCGTTCTCTAAAAGTTAAAAAGATAAATTAAAATAAAATCCATTATTCTGTGTACTATAAAGAATTATGATTTTTGCTTTGCAATTTTTCTAATTAGTCAATTTTATCATAGTCTCTCTATATTTTATAGTATATATACATTAAAATGATATATATATATTTCTAACACATAATCTTTGCAACCATTGATAAATTACTAAACTAAAAATATAGCTCGATTGATAAAAATACGATCATGCAGTAAAAACAATTCATACACAGCTGACTTTATTTCTGCCTACACACGCGTCACTAGATTCATTTAAAAAAAAAAAACATATTTATATTCGTAGAAATAAAAATTTTCACTATATACAGAGCTGAATTCGAAATATTTTGTCACATTCAAAAAAAAAGTTCCTCGCGGCAAATATTGTATACAAGTAAATATACTGCCAAAATAAACATTGTCCATTATTTTATTTCTATTTTATTCTACTTTTTATTCGCGTTTACCGCTAAAATTCAGCTATACGACTGATCAACTTCAAAATGAAAATTGTCCCTTTGTTGTATATGTCTCCATCCGCTTTATCTGCTTCTCTTTCTCTTTCTCTCTTACTCTCACACGCCGCAGGTACCGCGTTTATTGTCGCGGGCGTTTTATCACTTTTACGACTATTTTATATTTCGCTTCGCGTGCGTTGCGTGCGCATATAAATGTTTCTCGTCTCTCTGTCGCCGTCACATATATATATATACAGCCCAACCGACGCTTTTCAACGAATGAATCAACGCTGACGCGTTTTTGTCCCTCTCTCCTATTCTTCTTATCAACGTTACTTCGCGCCGGTTTCCTGTCGGAAATAGATATATATATATATATATTCGGACGTGAAAAAAGCCCGACTTAGTCGGAGACAGTACATAGTATTATAGTTACACGAAAACCCAGAAAGTTTTGAATCTTCGTTATATATATACGAAATATAAAAAAAGAAAAAAACTCCTACAATATATAATACCGCATGTATATATTTTCTTGTTATTTTGAAACTTTCTCACGTCTAAGGGAAGGGAGGACATCTGCTGCTATACGAGCAATAAAGAATAAACGATGAAAGATGGCTGCCACGTCGATAACATGAAATATTTGTACCGCGTAGCGTTTGTTATTCGTACAGTGCATTCTGGAAACCGCAGTATATCCAAAAAACATAAAATACAATGTTATATACCAATAACAAATCCCATGATCGCTTCTGTATATCTAATTCCAACAAACTGTACACTTGTCGTATACAGTACTAATAGAGACGCGGAGGATCATCGACGTGTTTCCCCTTCTTAGAAGCTTATCGATAAGGACGTTTCATCCGGCAAGGAAAATCCTGTACTCCACGGAAGATACTTTCACTACCGGTCAAGGATATATAACTCACACGCTGTATGACGCGTCCTTGCAAGTTCACGGCTTCCGCTCGAGATAATTCGAGAGTTTGCTCTCTTTCTCTCTGTTCCATCGTCTGATGCAGCAGTTTCTTTTTTCGAGTCGCCCCATCAGCGTCACTGGACAAGTGTCACTTGATTTTGTAATCGAACGTGGTCGTATTCGTGTCAACGATTTTGCTAGTTCGCAATAAAAACAAACAGAGAGTATATATACATATATAACGAAAATATTATAAAAAAGTGGGGTTTAAAAAAGAATAATTGCAGCGAACCCGCTGTTAGGCTGTAATTGAACCATAAATATTATAAGTGGACATTTAAAATTTTAAGCTCAAGGACGCGTCATCGTTCTGCGGTTAATTGTTGTCATTCGAGTTGAATAATATAATGACAAAAACCGATGAATCAGTGACGTCAATATTGTATTTAAAATGTTGTTAATAAAATAAAATAAATGCACAAAAAGATGATCATTTTCTTATCTCTTGATAAGTTTTATTCGATTTTTTGTTGTTGTTACAGCTCTTTAATATCAAACTCAAACATGGAAGATAAAGTTGCTTACTTTTGAGAAATCTTGCAAGTTTATTAAAAAAAAAAAGTAAACAAGGTACATTATAAATAATGACATAAATGAGATTCATAACAATATGTACTTTCATTGTAAAGTTAATTATTTTTCAATCATTCGTCCAATTTTATGTAAATATATATAGATATCACTGAAGTTTTAAAACCACGCACACATATATTTAATACATATTTCCAAAACGAATATTACCATTCCTGTTAAATACCCACTCATGATAATATTAATGAAAAATTTTCTTCTGACCCACGGTTCCTCAAGATTTTGCACTGTGTAATTAGCCATTGAATTTATCTTCGTTGTTAATGTCCAATAATCAATTTTAATCCGCAGCCTTACCAAGCCGCCATCTGCCAGATTCATCATCTTTTTATTTATTTGTCTTACGTATGGCGATCCTTTGAGGAGTAACATACCTTTGTACGAAGCCCACAAACACTCTTTCATTACCTCCATAACTGGCTTACCTTCTCTGACATTGTACATGTAGACTTTGCTTTTTCCTTGAAGTTTTCCCGTGATGCAAGTAACATTTTTGTATTTGACAAGTGTCTCTAAACATTCATCATCAGTATCGGCTTCTTGTATAGTTATATTATGAATATAACCATCGCCATCTTTGATTCTTAATATTTTGTTAATTGGCATAAATCGACTTTCAGCGTAAGGGGTTAATTTTACCTTTAAGATATCAGTGAATTTTTTAATCGGTATGTACATTTTCACTTCAATATTTATTAATCCATTAAACAAGGTAATAGAGTATATGATAAAAATGATAGTAAGACAAATGAATAAAATTTTTTCTGCAGTTGTTTTTGATTTACCATCAATAGAATATGGATAGCCTACTATTATGTTAAAAACATTTCCAGGAGTCCAAAAGTTTCTGTCAAATTTCAACAATCTAGCACTGATTACAACTAAAATGGTTACTGCAACTGATACTATAAGCGATTCCATAAGATATCCTGTCACTAATTGATTAGCTGGAATGAGTGGAACGATAGGACAAAGATCGTTTATTACAATGGGATAAGTATGTTCAAATGTACTTGTATTTTCAGGACTTTTGCTGTAAGGTCTATGGTTAACAAGTATCTCTGCTTTTTTATTTTTTAAGTCACAAATGTAACCATAACACGTCTTATTTTTACCGTACCGAAGATAAACATTCTCTCCTGTGTACGGGATGAAATTGATTTTGAAATTCATCACTTCCGCAACATATGTCAAAAATTTTACCTCTGATCCACCTTTTCGTATAACATGTCCAGTGACATTTCTTATTAAGACAGCAAATGGAGGATCCATTTTCATTTGTACGTTCATCTTGTATCCATGAAGATTTTGTAAATTATTTGTAGGCCAATAAAATTCTGATTTACATTCATTGGTTATATATTGATTTTTGAAAAGATTGTATTGGTGAATTACTAAATAAAAACTCGGTGGATTAAACGAGATTAATGTATTTTCCCAATTACTTTCGGAAACATGCAGTAATGAAGTATCAACGAATTTCATTTGCCAACTATAAATCAAAATATCCTTCAAATATGTAGAAGCAATTATAAGAATTTGTTGATAATGAGCAGACCATAAAAGTTTATTCAAATTTTGTAATATTATCCTAGCAAATGTTATGTTTGAAGAGAATATAACAAATAGTGTTGAAGGTCATCCAATTTTTTCAGACGGAAGTTTCTTTAATGGGTGATCGTTAGGTTCTAAATTATCAATTATCAACGTTGGGAAGTGAGAACTTATTACTTTATTTATAACGTTTGATAATACTGGCACAGTGGTGCTAAAATCATAAATAATTATTCCTTGATATATTTTAGGATTCATTTTCAAAAAACTAGTCAAGCTTTCTAAACAGTCCAAAGAACTATGTTGCATTTGTATACTTAATATCTGAAGATACAATAAAATAATTATGAAAAGTCTCATTATGATATTATTATTACTAAGTATATTAATCTTTTGACATTTTTTAACTTGTTTTAACAAAAACGTTTTAACTCTGAACAGTCTAATCGTAGGTGTAGTGCAAACTCATTCCCAACTCACATATTGTTGACACATCATCGATACTTATTTTAGCTGAATTACTTAATAACGAAATCGATAATCAATAACCACTTTTTAATCATTAAAATTATCTTTACACAATATTTATAGATTTAGCTTCATAATCCTGCATATTTACACGAATAAATGTCGAACAACTCTGAAAATAGATAATCTGCTACTAATTACTTCTAAAAAAAATACTATGGTTGAAACACAAAGCCCGATTGATATAATTTTCAACATGATACGTTTGCCAGATCCTTCCGGTTCAATTAATTTATTTTTATTTTCGTTTATCTTAGTATTCTTGATAATTTCTTGTCGAAGCTTTAAATCACTCAAGTCGCTTTTAACCGATCTTTTCACGATACCAGAATATCTAGCAATATGTATAAGGATATTTACTTTATGTAAATATGGCGAACCTTTCTTTAAAACCATCCTAGTTGATGCTGCCCACAAAGAGTTACTCATGATTTTCATGACTGGTTTACCATGAGTTATTGTACCAGAGAATACACTATATTCTCCAACTGTTCGACCCATTAGACAAGTAACATTTTGAAACTCAGCAAGCATCTTTAAGCAACGCTTTCTCGAACTCCACTGCTGTATACGGATTTGATGAATATTTCCTAGGTCATCCAGAACTTCCAATAACGGGTCATTAGGTATAACACTATAATCAGCCTGCAAAGTTGACATTGAACAACAAGAAAATATTTACAAAAATGTTTATGCACACTCAATAACATTAAGCATACACATTACCTGGGGAGTAAGCTGATGTTTTAGAACATCTTTTAGTTCCTTGAAATCCACTTCCATTAATTCATTCAATTCCATCTTTGTAAGCTCGGATAAGACATTTTGGGAATAGACCATCGCAAAGATAGCTAAAGAAAAGAATATAATCCTTTCCGCAGGCCTGTAAGGTTGTTCTGAAACTGATACCCCAAGTAGCATTTCCACCATACGCGTAAAGTTCCAAAATCGTCGATCAAAGGCACAGCAACAAGCCATGAACATATCAATAAAGCTAACAAAAATAATGAAGAAAACAGCTATGAGAATGTGACTTTGTATCGAGGTTTGCTTGATCCTTATAATAGGCACCACGTGACAGAAATCATCTACGTATACCGGAAAAGTATACTCGTAATCGGTTTCGTTTTCAGGCCGTGGACGGTAAACTCGGTCGTTTGCAATGAGATCCACCTTGCCAGTTCGTAATTGGGAAAGCAGCTGATCAGCGTCAAGGTCCTCAAAATATATACGAGCGTAAGAGCTGTGCAATAAGTACATGACAAATGTAATCACATATACAATGATTCATTAGTAAAAAACTATTTACCTATCTTCGAAAATCTTTGGCTCGAAGTTAAGACCTTTGGCTAGATACTTAAGAATATTCGCTTCGGTGCCAATGATGTCGACAATATGGCCACTGGAATTTCTCTTTATGAAGCTAAATGGCGGATGCTGAACTAGAGTTATCCACAATTTGTAGCCGTGTAAATTTTTCAACTTATCAGGAAACCAATTTGTCTTTGTAGAGCATTCATGTGTATCGTAAGTGTTTGTAAAAGGATTGTATTGTTTGACAATCATAGTCGTAGAGAAATTCAATTGAAATTCAAGCTTATTGGAAGTATCGTTGAAATTAATTTGCAGAAGGGTAACATCTAGAAACTGTTTCGTCCAGGCATACTCTAGAATTTTTTCAAATCCCGTAACCCCCCAAGAGATCAGTAAGATCTTTGGACAATGGGCAGACCACATTTTTTCATTCAAATTGTCGAATACACTTTCTACGTATGAGGTATTAGCTGAAATTACAAAAAACTTTGCCCTACTCGTTCGATAAAATTCCATAGACGGTAATTGATATAGCGCATGGTTCCTTCGTACAAATCGATCGACCATCATAGCCGCAATTCCCGGACATAAATATCTGTTTGCTCTTAAGATTGCCACGGGATAATGACGAAAATCTTCGTAGATAACAAATGACTGATAATAATACAAGACTTCGGATTCCAGAAATCTAGTAAGACTGCGTAGACAGTCCCGGGAATCTTTGCCGTCAGCTGACACCATAAAAACTTCATGCATCAGAAGAAGACGAAGCAATAGTGTCAAGCTGCCGTAAAACATGATAAGTCCCGATATCAAGGGGAAATATATGATCGTATACACTGTTTATCGTACATATATGATGTGGCACTGTGCAAATATAGTACTGCGAATTTGGTAAGACGGCGTAATGACTGTCGCGTGTTCGATGATAGTTTTCACTTCTGAATTCCGTAGACCAACGCTGCCGGGTAATTATCTTGTATCTGTTATGCGAAATCGTTCGACTTCGCGTTTTTTAATTGCCTTTCGAATCGTAAAAATGTGTGCCATTCGTCGTTTGCGCCATTCGCGCTGTAAAGCACGGACAAACGTAATGTTTACCTTGGTGAGGACTTTTTTTTTCTTGGGAGTAGTAATTGTAGAGTGTACGTAATGGTAATTCACAGGTAAAAGTAATTAATTGTAATTGGGGTTAGAGTGAGTTTAGATAATAATTACTTATATATGTTGACACTCATATATGTACACAAATGAAATTATGTTTTTTTTCTACTTTTAAAAACACAAATGTAGCCGCTACAATCACGTAGAGAGTAGCATTACGTAAGGAATACATTTGAGGTTGCAATTCAAATTATATATCATGTAGCTTAAAATAAATTCATAAAATTTCCTTTACAATTATACCGAGAGTGATAAAATACAACAGTATGAGTACATTGTATATAAAAATAAACGTTGATCCCCTCTCGTACGTCTACTTAGCGAAGTACAAAATTGATTAATTATATAATTTAAATCACTTTGTTATATATACATTAGATGCGAGCGAGCATGTTTCACTTTAGTATTTTAATCCAGTTTGGCGTCTCGAACTTATCTGGAAACACCGACCTGTCGAATTACACTGTACTCTAGATAAGATTAGATTCTATTAAGTCGTTAAAGTTAAATAGAAGCTAATACAAACATTGCAAAGTGCTTTGTTTCCTTATTGCATTAAATTCAGATTGTGAAATTAAAAAAAAACAGTACACTTCGAGATCTCTATCGACATCATGTCCTTTGATATTTACTAAAAATCTATATAACCAAAACTTTACCTGAACATTTTAAATCCAATGTCTTATACATATACCCATCAACGATAAAAATCAATTCAACATCAATCTAATCAGACGCCTCACACGCGCATCATATATACGCATCTATCCTACCATCAGAATATATACATATATATGTCGAAACCCCTCAGGGCTCGCTTCCTTTCTGCTTACATTTATACACGCGGAAGCGAAATCACGCGCTTTGTCATTGTTCAAGATTCGACGCTATATACAGTGTACCACCAAATACACACATACACACACACACACAGCGATGGCATTGCAGATATATACACACTATACATCGCACGAGAATCTGTGTAACGTAACGCTCATGCTTGCTCGTCAAGAGAGAGAGGATAGATGCGCGGTTGCTTTTTTGCGGGGCGGGCGCGCATTGTTCGAGATTCGAACGCGCGTTGCATCATCGAAATTACGTACGCACGAATTCCGCGTACCTATATACCGTGGTTCAAATGCGCGCACGTAACAGTAAATATAAGAGAGAGAGAGAGGACGAGTGGGTATAGGTTTGAGAGTAGAACCGATCGGTCGATGAGATTTTCTCTCTTATCTACACCGTCTGTGGAATGCCTTTTGTTCGTGTATAGGCCGTGTTGATGATAAAGGCGAATTTGATCGCTGAATGAGTTTGGGTAACAGTGTATATATATATTTATATATATGTGTGCGTGAGGATTTGGGTTGAGAATGGGAACTGAGGTTTTGCAAACGTATTACAGTCGTTTTGTTATGATTTATGTAATTTGTGTGTGTTCTGATTCAATCGTATAATTACGATTTAATAATTTTCAAGTCTTGTTAAAATACGTTTTAATATTTTTTTTTATTATCTACGGGTGGTTATTGAAAACATTGTAGATTGGCAGTTTTTAAGTAGTTTTTAAATGTATCAGAGTTCGTGTCATGGTTTAACAAAATATTATTTTAAGATTACAGGATATTGATTTTAATGTGCACGTAATTTCGCAATCAGAATGTTTTAATATAATCTACAGACTCGCGGAGTTGTAGATTATAACTTTGACAGTAAGCTTCATGAGTTACAATGATAAAAAATGTAGAAATCTTCAGGTATATAAATAATATATTGAGATAAAAGTGTCACTTGTCAAAAAAAAAATTTGTAAAGGAGTATAATACAATAACAATCTTAGATAAAAAAAGGTCTTATGTAACTAAAATTTTCAAATCTCGATTTTCTCATAATCTTAATTTAAAAATTTCTATACACTATAATATTTAATTACGTATTTAACTTAGTACAAATGCTGAAAAGTACAGAAGATTCAATAGACTTTGAATAGGAAAAGTATGAAATTTGAAAGAAATACTGAAAACGATATTACTTATGATAACAGCTCTACAAAGTTCGTGCAAAGCATAAGATTGTTACCTCGTGTATAATGTATAATAATAACAACCCAATAATTAACTAAATGTAGTATTCATAACAGTATAATTGATTAATTAGAAGACAATGTTTTTATTTGAATTTGTCCACGATAAAGATAACAATAATGTGTAAATTGTCAACTTAACAGGTTGTAAAAAGTAACCTAAACTATTATTGTAAAGATGGTTTGTATCAACCCACCTATATTATGCTCGCTTAAGTTGTGCTTGTGGTATCATAACTTTTTTAGTGAAGCTTTCTAGAATTGTAGGTGGCAGTAGTGACAGATGTAATAATATTCAACAATTCCACTTTTATTATTAAAATTTAATATTAAAAATTTTACTAGCATTTATAATTATTTTTTTATGATTGTATAATAAATATTGCAATTTTAAATTATAAAAATTAATAAAAAATTTCTGTTGATCATATTAACTATCCGCCGCTAACAGAATGTAATTGATTTATTTTATTTGTATATGACCTGTATATTACTATAGTTGACTTTAAAAAATTATCGGCTTTATCTATGAAATATATCTTTAAAATTAAAATGAAAAAAAAGTATTTCAAAATTTAAAAAATACGACATTGCAAGTTTTCCGCGGGAAACAGTCAACGAATCAACTGGAACATGCGCGCGCATGGTCATAACTTGCAGTAGATGACTTTTATCTTAAAGATGCCTTTAGGTAGTTAAAGGCATCATTTAAGATGAAAGTGCGTAGGGGCGCTTCAGTATCACAAATTATGAGAAGGTAACCTTATATACGTCTACATGGCAGAAAGAAAAACAAATTATTCTTAAACAACAAAAATTGTTATATCAAGTATACGGTTTAAGTTAAATACAAACGATGGATGACGAGGCGGAAACATACAAGCTCTGGCGCATCCGTAAAACGGTTATGCAGTTATGCCACGACCGGGGTTACTTGGTTACCCAGGATGAATTGGACCAGACCCTGGAACAATTCAAGGAACAATTCGGCGATAAGCCCAGCGAAAAACGTCCAGCCAGGAGTGACCTTATCGTCCTTGTGGCTCACAATGACGATCCTACAGACCAGCTGTTCGTTTTCTTCCCCGATGAACCAAAAATCGGTATTAAAACAATCAAGACATACTGTCAACGTATGCAGGAAGAAAAAATTCACAGGTAAGTTCAAAAAACATTTATGCAAATGTCTAGTGAATAGCAGAAAATATGGTGTAAATTGTTTTGAGAGGTTACTTTGTACGTTGTCTTGTGTTACTAACCAACCTGCTGAGCATATTTCTGTATTGATAAATGTTTATTGACTTCTACTATATGCATATACTGTATTAATAGATAAAATTAATTTTCACAGAGCTATTATTGTTGTGCAAGCCGGTATGACTCCATCAGCCAAACAATCATTGGTTGATATGGCACCGAAATACATTCTGGAGCAGTTCCTTGAATCAGAATTACTGATCAACATTACCGAGCATGAATTAGTACCTGAACATATTGTTCTGACGCCAGATGAGAAAGAAGAATTGTTGTCGAGATACAAACTTAAAGAAAACCAGCTTATGCGTATCCAAGCTAATGATCCTGTAGCTAGATACTTTGGTCTGAAGAGAGGTCAAGTGGTCAAGATTATCCGACCATCAGAAACTGCCGGACGTTATATTTCTTATAGATTAGTATGTTAAAGTGACATTGAATTTAGGCTGTTAGTATTTGTACGACAGATTTTTTGTACATAATAAAATATGTATGAATATCAATTAAAGGCTAAGCCTAAGTTCAAAATATTTGACATATATCAGGAGATAAAAGCACATTAGGAATCTTTTAAAATTATAAAAATTTTGATAAATTTTGATAATTGTTTAAACAACTATATTTGAATTCCTGTACTCAAATAATGAGCAGTTTTGTCGTACAAATAGTAACACATAAATTTATGTTATTGATCATTTAATTTATAAATCAAGAATGATAACATGTATGTATGGTTTTACTAGTGAAGTTTTATTAAGTTGAGAATGAAGTAAGTGAATATAATTTAAAAACACCTTGACAAAACTTTAAGTAATGTCAAAGAATTTACTGAAGTTTTTCATAATTTTCTTTAAACTAGAAAAGAAATTATGAATTGAATTTTATTCAAGAAAATTCCATTAAGAGTATTATGAAAAATTTCTTTTAAAATTCAAATTAATATTTTTTATAATGATGCCTTTTCTCTCGTGTAAATGAAATATATTTTCAACAATTGTTTGAAAAAAATGCCCTTGTAAATAGTATAAATTTTTCACAATATTGTATAAAAAGTACTTATTAGTGTTTAAAAATAAAATAATATAAACAGTCTGTGATTTGAAATAACACTTTATTCTATCATTATTATTAGAAAAGTAGTTCTAGTAGGTCCTAATTTTTAGTTACTTCTAGAAATAATAATTAGAAAGCGATTTTCATATAAGCCATTACATAAATACGTTTCATTTTTACTTTATAATTTTTTGGTTTAGGAATTTTTTCGGATTTGCATTTTAATTCTAGTTTAGAATGATAAAAAATTTCTCCTATGTTTATCTTATTTTTTTTTTAATAATGTATTACATACATTATTAAAAAAATGTATACAGAACTAACGACGTCGACTTAGAGTAGATGTAAATATAAATCCTATTTGTGCATATGATTTTAACAGAAAAAAAATAATTTCGGAACTGATACGTATATTGACTTTTCGTCAATCAAAAGGTTTACATTGTACAAAAAAGTGAGCTCCCAGCCCAAAGTAGGTTTCCACGTTAAAATTACTATAAATAATTACTTAAAGCAATGGATAAATTTTTTGTTCTCTCAATCTATAATTTTTCAGTTCCATATGTATGCATTTAGTGCATAAAGTACTACGTAAGAAAGGAATTTTCATTTTAAAAACTACAGAGTATATCAATCATGAGTTTCGTTTATTAATAACATTATAAATGTTATTTCTTTATAACGTGTTTGCTGCTCAGCACAATAAAATACATTAATTTTAATTCTATGAACTATATGATTATAATTAACTTATATACTTCAAAAATTAAAAAATGCGACATTACGGAAAATCATCAATTGAACGAATTTCGATATTTCAAATTAGCTCTGATTTGCGCGCGCATAATCAGAACCCGCGACAGCGCTACTGTAGGTATTTACCAGCTGTACCTGACGTCAACCTCTGCGCATAAAACCGGTGGTTCGTTTAGGTTATGTTACAGTATATACACAACACACCAAGCGTCCGCACGCATGTTGCGTCTTTCTAAAAAAATATAAAATAATAAAGATTCCAGTGCCTCAAATTAGTGCTGACCAAAATAGTTTGACTCAATATTGTTTAAATTAAATACAAACCATGGATGACGAGGCAGAGACGTATAAACTCTGGCGTATCCGTAAAACGGTTATGCAGTTGTGCCACGACCGAGGTTACCTCGTTACCCAGGATGAATTGGACCAGACCCTGGAGCAATTCAAGGAGCAATTCGGTGACAAGCCCAGCGAAAAACGTCCAGCCAGGAGTGATCTTATCGTCCTTGTGGCTCACAATGACGATCCTACAGACCAGCTGTTCGTTTTCTTCCCCGATGAACCAAAAATCGGTATTAAAACAATCAAGACATACTGTCAACGTATGCAGGAAGAAAAAATTCACAGGTAAGTCCTAAAAACATTTGTGTAAATGTCGAGAGAATGGTAGAAAAGATGGTTAAATTGCTTTGAGAGGTTAGGTTGTACATTATCCTGTGTTAATAAAAACACTGCTAAGTGTGTGTTATATTTCATCAATAACAGAAATGTTTATTGACTTAGTCTGTTAGTTAAATTTTCAAGGATTTGTTTTATAACTGATGCAATAGATTATCAAAACAATGGACTATCAACATTGTATGACTTAACCACTCGCATGTGTTTTATAGATTTGTATGTTATAGTAAATAAACGTTATTTTTATAGGGCTATTATTGTTGTGCAAGCCGGCATGACTCCATCAGCCAAACAATCGTTGGTTGATATGGCACCGAAATATATTCTGGAGCAGTTCCTTGAATCAGAGTTACTGATCAACATTACCGAGCATGAATTAGTACCTGAACATATTGTTCTGACGCCAGATGAGAAAGAAGAATTGTTGTCGAGATATAAACTTAAAGAAAACCAGCTTATGCGTATCCAAGCTAATGATCCTGTAGCTAGATACTTTGGTTTGAAGAGAGGTCAAGTAGTCAAAATTATTCGACCATCAGAAACTGCTGGACGTTATATTTCTTATAGATTAGTATGTTAAAGTAACATTAAATCTATGTTATTGATCATTTAATTTGTATATAAAAAATGATACCATAATGTGTATGATTTTTTATCATTTACAAAGATTAGTTAATATTTGTTAATTCACTAGTGAAATTTTATTAGGTCTTAACCTAATTAACTTATTACTGGTAAGAATTAGAAGTAAGTGAAAATAATTAAGAAACATTTTCAAATGTTTAAATAATGTCTGAAAGATTACTGAAATTTTTCAAGATTTTCTTTAAACCAGATAAGATTTTTGTGTTACTTTTTATAATTTTTACTTTGAGTGAAAACTATATTTTTATTTTTTGATGATTCTCTGTGGAATATATACTTATTTAATTAAATTCAGTTAGTGATATCATGAAAAATTTCTTGTAATCCTAATGTTGGTCTCACAGGATCAAATTTTCTTAAATAAAATTTGTAATATTTGGTTACAAAAACTAAGAGCATCATCAAGCAATTTTGTTTTTAATTCTTAAGATTCATTATTAAAGCATAATGTCACTTTTTTAACATTAGAGTGAATTGGAGTTATTTTGGTGTTAATGATACCCAGTGTAATTGTTATAAGATTCTACTCAAGCGTGACCAATTAGGAAAAAATTCACATTGAATATTTTTTATAACAAAGCTCTTTCTCTCATGTAAATCAGATCTATTTTCAACAATTATTTGAAAAAAATGTCCTTGTAAATAGCATAAATTTTTATAAATATTCTGTAAAAAAAACTTATTAACATTTAAAAATAAAAGAATGTAAACTGCATATGCTTTGAAATAACACTTTATTCTATCATCATTATATTTGCGATACATAATGATTTTCATAGTATTTTACATAAAATCAGGAAAATGGTTCTACTGTGTATGAATCTCTAGTTGTTTCTGGAAATAATAAAGAGGAAACGACTTACATAAAGGCAGCTACATGAATACATTTCATTTTTACTGTACAACTTTTTGGTCCGAGAATTTTTTCGAGTTCACATCTCAATTCCAGTTTAGATTAAAAAAAAAAAAGAAATTTCCCTTATGTTCAGTGTATATTCATTGCTGTGTTTCTTCACTTTTTCGTTTATATTTTTTTCTTCACATTACGTGATAGACGAATTAAAAGGTAGTATAAAAAAAGTATCTGATTTATCAGAATTACTTTACACGAAATAAGCAAAGCTGCTCTAAGCATTTACCGCACACATCAAAGCTACGGAGAGCCTATAACACTGTAGCAGCTTGAAGTTGCTCGACTATAGCTCATCAAAAAGTTTACTAAAAAAATTTGATTTCTGAGTTATTGCATATTTATGGGAGAGAAAATTTATTTCTTTTGTTAATTATAAGTGAATTAAGTAGTAGATATACTCATATATAGCGCAATTTATATATGTTACCTTTTAATTCACATTATCTAACAATTAAAATGTTGAAATTTACTTTATCGATTCGTTTTACAAGTTCTTAAGAGCAATACATAGAAATGTAAAAAAAAATTGCAATTTAAATTATTGTATATATAGCTTTCCTCCAAGTATTATTTTTTCTATTTTTATTTTTCACTTTACTTGAAAACGTTTCTCGACAAGACCGATTCATCGAAGAAGAAAAAATCAAAAGACCATCACCGATCTTTCGAATGTTCACTTTCATTTTTTTTTTTAAAATACAAATTCTGAAGCACCGTTGATTGAACACATTGCATTGCGTAGGATAGAATTTTTCAAGTTAACTCGAGGTGTCCGCGCAAAATAAAATCGTCCATCGCCTCGAGTAGCCATTTTATTTTGTATTTTCATATTTTAATTGTTGAACTCAAAAGAGCATTTGGCAGGAACTGTCGTTTATGCGTTGCAAATGTCGTCCTTTCAAACTCAAAATTTAATTTCTCGTTTCACTTTCGTTTACTTTTTTACTACCTCAGTCAGATGAACCTTAAACACTACGTATACAAAGTCTTTGTTTCGTCGATCGTTTTTATTATTATATTTTTATTTTTTTTTTTGTTTATTTTATTTTGTGTTTTCATACTCTGTTGTAGGGGGGCACGTGAAACAAGAAAAAAAGGAAACAAAACACGTTATTTTACGATTAATATAATATATTGATATTAATAAAATGTAACATAACGCAATAATAATAATTACATAGTAAGAATCATGGTTTTTCTTTTAAAGAAAGATATATAGCAACGTGATTCAGCAAAGTATATAAGGGACGAAAGTATAATAAAAACTGAGAGTTACTGGTAAAACGACCTTTTTTTAAAGAAGGAAAAATGTACATCATATAAAGGATAAACGCATTGGGCGAAGACGAAAATTGCTGAGAAAGAACAAAAAGGGAAAAATGCCACATCGTACAAAAGATTCTAAAAAAGAGTGTGAGTGTATGTGTGGGTGAACAGTGTACAGATAATGCTTCAAAGTCATTGTCTCTAACACGCTGTAAACTCGTTTATTTAACTTCTATTCTCGTAACATGTGTGTATGCGACGAAAAAAAAAATATAGTCACCTTAAGTATTCGTAAGTGTCAAATTGCTAGTTCGTACATTTTATTGTTGACAAAGGATAAGATCAGTACTTGTTGTTAGCTCATATATAAGCTTTTCTTTGTGTTTATGGCACTAAATCAAATCAACTAGTATTTCGTATTAGATAAACTTGCAGTCAGCATTATCATCAGCTGCTCTCATTCGAAAACCCCATAGACACAAGGAAAAGAATAACAGCAAGTACTGACGTACGGTAGAAACTATGTAGTGAAAAAAATAAGTGCACGAGGGGGGATAAAAAGCTACATTATTAAATTGTCACTTGAGATCTAGTACCTTATTGTTTTGCGTTTCTCGTAAGCCCACTTTTCGATTCACGGTAAGACCCAAATGAATTGCAAAAATACGCAGAGAAAAAAAATATATACGTGTGTGTATGTATGTGCACGCTTTTTCGAACCATGTCGACGAAATTCTTTTTCGTCCCTCTCTCTTTCGCTCTCTCGCTCTCTTTCTCTCTCTCTCCTACACAAACATGCTACTCGTCATCAAAATGTTTTTTGCGCTCGAAACGCGCAAGTCTCTCGTGTACGCGTGTTTCTTTTTCTTTTATTTCTTTCATCGACATCATTCTTTCGCTTTCATTCTCTTTCTCTCTCAGCTTACACAGACAAAAAAATACAATATATATCGACGCAAGGCAATCGTAAAAGTGCGCTTAATCGTTAACATCTTTCATTGTTTTCCATCATCACCTCGCAGAAAGCAGCTCTCTGCTCATTTCCCTCTTCTTTATTTTTCCTTATATACTTGCGTAAGAAGAAATATTTTACAGCGACTTCTTTTCTCCTATTATATTTATACGGATTTTACATTCATTGATAAAATTAATTAATAATAATTAAATGAGCTCAATCTCGAAAAAAGTCTGCGTTTTTTCTAGGCCACCGCGAGCCATTTAATATTATATATTCGTAGTTAATAATTATTAATTTTTTTTCTTATTCTTCCCTTAAAAAATACGTCTTATAGCGCTACTGCAAAAATCGATTCGATTCGCACAAAAGCAACAGCATTACAAGAGTTTGCCAACTCTTTTCCCTCCATCTTTGCTGGCCGTTTAACTCGATCGACCAGACTTTTTTTTATCATCGACCTTGACTGTGCAATTCGACCGGTCGTCTCCCCCCTCCTCCTTTCATAAAACGTATATATAATCCAAAAATATCAAGAAACTCAATTTTGACTAAACATCCTTCGTGGATTTTTTCCCAAACGTAAAGTCCATCGTACTCTTAATACTATCGAAACTTAATACTTGCGACTCCTTAAAAACTACAACTACAGCGAAGGGTAAAGCCCAGTCGAGTCGCACAGTCGTATAGGTTATAATCTCTCGCCGTTGTGATGTCTATGACAAATCCCATCGTCTCGTCGACAGGACAATGAAAGCTACGCAATAATGGCAATATCCAGGAGGGCAAACAAAAAAAAATAACAGTTGCTTCGGAGATTCGCGTGAGTGTGTATACGTGTATGTGTGTATGTATTAAAGCATTTCTCGGGGGGGAGGGGAGGATATAATAATTACAAGCACAGAAGAGCAGGAGACTAACCATACGTTTATGCACGTGTATTTATGTATGTATGTGTGTATTCGTGTGAATGTGTATATGTCTCGTTCAGTAGTATAATATATATATATATAAAAATCGGAAACCGCGTGTGTCCTCGACAGACACACGCACATACTCTCTCTATCTATCTCTCTCTCTCTTTCTCTCGCTCTCACTCTCAGTTAATACAGGCGTGCATAATTCGCAGTCATTCGTCGCGTTCGCATATCTCTCTAGTCGGCGCTGCATGACGTGAAGGATGCGCGCCTCCTCGACCACCAGTAGATGCGCATGGCCCACTCGATTAGCGGCGTACGCAAGATGCTGTTCAGGAGCTCGAACGTTTGTTGGATCAAGTAGATAATCGGCAGGGACGACGTGTAGCCGAAGCTCAGCCATCACATGCCACGCGGTCCTCGTGAACGGGTCTATAAAGAATTAAAAGAGTTGATGGTTATTTTTTGTTTGTAAATTATGGAAAATATAATGTTAGTACGCACACGACTGTTTTCAATTGCATTGATTATTAGAAATTTATATGCTTCGTCGACTATAAATTGTATTTTCACGTGTTTTGATCTTATATCTTTAGTAAAAGACTTGTAGCGAAATTACAAAGCTCTGGGATAAGCTGTTGTCAATATGTAATTAAAGTTGATTGGTAACATTAGATACCGGTTTTTTCATTTCTGAACTTCATGCGCAATCTACCTGAAATTATTTTTCCGACAGCATGAAATGAAGTTACAAAACATCAAACTTGTCGAAATCTTGGATGATAACATGACAAGACATACTATTTCTGAGACTCGAAAGATTTATGAAGTCTATAATATATTTTCACGCATTCGGTAGATAAAAAACTATCGTAATTTAATTCATCAAATTATGCACTCAATTATTTTAAAATATTTTCCAGTTATTACACATTCAAATTCTGTATGTATTATAAATCCAAAACATTTGGATAAATTGATGTTTCAAGTAGTGCATAATGTAGTACAATTCAGTACCTTACATCAAATTTTTTATTAACTACTTATTTATACTAACTTTAAAAACTTTTTAAACATATAATTTGACAGCTAAAGGTATCTCAAACTATCAAAAACTTCACCAACACGTCAAGCAGTATATTTTCTCAAGAAAACTATGGTCTATATGTATAAAGTGTAAAACACTTGTAGATGCATATTTTTTAATAAAAAAAAAACACGCCTCTCAGTTCTCTTTTTTTTTACAATTTTCCATGCTCACCTAGGAGTGATAGGGAGTGACGTAAGTCGAGGGAAACAGCCCGCGTCTATTGCCGATCTCGCCGTGCCACCAATGCTGATCTGTGCGGTCCGTCACCGTGATCACATCACCTCGCCTGAATTCCAGCTCACCCGGTTCCTGCGGCGTGAAGTCGTACAGCGCCTGCACCAGGCACTATTCCCAAAGAAAGAAATCGTCGTTAATACATGTGTAAAATGGTATGAGATAACAAGTTCAGCGCTATGAAGATGTTTAAAAGCAATTTTAAAACGTCAATATAAAAAAAAGCATAATTTTGAAACAAAAGTATCTTAGTGAAATAATATTCCAATGTAAATATTAAATTATTACAAATTAGGTTTGGCGCTGAACCTGTTAAAAATAAATGACTAAGCTTTACGAAAATTTGTACATGTAGGAACCATTATTTTTTAGCGATATATGAGTATTACGTGTGACATTTTATTGTATTACAAAAGTCTTGTCTAAATGTAATATTATGTAACAAACATAGAGATAAGCTTATTGAAAAATTTGTTAACAAAATAGAATAACTTCATATATTGACTGTATCAACATTCATATCAAATTCTGTTAGATTCAAATCTAGACAAAGTATATTATATCGTCGATTTCTATGAAGACTAGCACAACTGAAAAAGGCCTATTTTAATTTGCCATTGTAGAATACCAGAGCCGATAGAAGATCATATAAGCTTAAAATATACGAATTATACCTCAAGATAATTGAGTTCTGGACGAATTTATTTGACTCTGGTGCTTTAAAATGGCAAATGAAAATAGATATCTTTTTAGTTGCGATATATATCCTAGGAACTGTCGAAATGATCCATAATTTTTAAATCATTTCTATATTTTTAAATAATGTTCCTTTCGACATCAAATTTAGCCAAACAACTACATCGTACGTTTGATGTTTATAATGTAGAAATTATTATTTCCAATTGATTCAAGCAACCCAGAAATCTGTTAGTATTACAGGCTAACGTTGGTTTACGCTACGCAATACCTAACACAATGTGCAGCTACTACAGATTGCGTAAACTCAAAAAACTACCATAACTCAAGAACAAGTTTTATAATATAAACAAATGTATATGAAAATTGTTATAACGTATGATAATATTTTGGGTGTTTACAATCTGGTAGTTTTACAGAGCATAAATATTTTACAATTTTGACCACGCAGTTTTCGCAACGTACATACTTCCATAATATGTAATAAAATCATCAATTCGAAAAGAAATTTTAACAATCAATGTTAATATGTTTGGCAAATTATTCCTTGATTTCCAATACAACAATACACGCCATATTCTTATATTAAATCCAACTACAATCCATCAAATTCGAAACCCAAACCGACTCGTAATAATGAAAAAGAAAAAATCGCAAACAAAAAAAGACGGAACGCCGCGCACGCGCCAACGCCGTCGTCTCTATATACACATGACCGCCAAGGCCGCGATCGCGACGCGCGCCGGCGGTTCACTTTCGTAATTGCGCTCGCGCTCACTCTGCAATTGCGCGAGAGATTCGCGCGCGCGCCTCGAGTTTTCTGCGCACTTTCCTCCTCCTCCTCCTCGACGACGACGTCGTAGCAGCGATTTTTTTCCCCCTGATATTCGGTATATCATCAGCTGCGAATGTTCATGATTTTCGTTGTGATGGGTATATTCGGAAGAGTTTTAAAAGACACAACTATTTTGAAAAAAAATAGCCGATAGCGCGAGTTATATGACAATGAGCGGGCTTGTATACACGCGTTGTTGCGTCACGTGACGATTTCGCGATTTTGTTTTGCTAAACGCGCATATACACGATCAGCGTCGTGCCGAACAAGGAAAATATGATCTCATAGTAGAAAAAAATTTCCCAGTTTTATCAGAAAATGTTCAATCAGTTTAATTAGAGCGTTAATCGATTCTTTTGGAAATGCGTAAAAAATCCTTTCGATTGGTTATTAGTCGAAATAGATTGCTTTATATTTTTTTGTTATCACAACGCTATGTGTGTTTGAGAGAATGTTTTTTTTTGCCTTGGCGTAATTGACTTTAAGACCTCGTAAAAGCAACAAGCTGTCTCTATTTTTAGTCTTATAAGTAATCGCGTATAGAGAAATATAAAAACAACAAAATTTCATCGTCCATTTTACGGTATTTAATTAATACCTTGCCGACGATGAGCACATAAAAGGTGCCGTTATAATACATAGAATCTATGAATAATTCAAAATTATTCCAGCCTCCAACGTTAAAACTATAATAACCAACTATACTATAAGTAGTTGATTCATTTTTTGTCGTCTACTAGTTCATCGTAAAAACGTCACACGTAACCCTAACCACCTATATACAGTGTGTTCTATATATATATCTCTTTCTTTCTCACCTCTTCGGGCACCATATCGCGCAGCTTAACGTCCTGAGAACGCGATACGGAAGCCGTGCGGTGATACTCGACGAGCTCGTTCAGACTACTGAACTTCACCACCCAGAGGAAGAACTTGCCCTGCGCGTCCCGCAGGACTTTGAAGTGCTGCACGCCGTCTGAGCATCTGCAAAAAAGAAAAAAGATTAAATGATGTTTTTTTATCTATAGGAATAAGGAGAAACGTTGTCAGGTATATTATTGGAATGTATTTGTAAAGATCTATGTTTTAGTATAGTGTTGTACTCATGGATTGCGAATGATTTATATCTGTAGGAATTAGTAAGAGTACGAAGAAAATGAATAACACAATGTTTAATTATACGAAGAATCGAGAAATCTTGCGAAAACGCAACGTAATCGAACGTTTTTAAAAGTTATATATCGCATTGGTAGCCCGTAAGAAGGGCACCAACTACTTTATTGCGATATCTATCGAAGTTATCGTATTAATATAAATATAAATTAAACATCGCGAAACGACTGCTTACGTTTGAAAACTTTTTACAAGCAATTAGAATAGGCTAAGGGTGCTTCTTTCATCAGAGTAGAAAATATTCAACACAACAACTTACGAGTACATTTTAACTTTGAGTAATTGTTTCTGACAGCGAATAAACGAATCTATATACTCGTATGTTTCATACCAGTTCTAAAAATAACCAGACACAATCGGCAACCCTTTCTACGCGTAAACCATCCGAAATCCAACCGATAACAAGTACTTATATACATTATCTAATTAACTTCGTCACACCAGTTTTTTCCTCTTCTTAAGAGAGAAAGGTAACACATTTGCAAAAGACCCTATGCACGATAGCTTTTCGAAGAAAAAGCAATTTTAATTAGCTAGAAAATGCCGTAAACAGCGTCGCGAGTTCCCGGTATATCGAGCGTTTCTGTTAATTCACCCGAGCAATTTCATTAAGCTCTTTCGCGCGCGCACAGCACGCGCGCCTCCATAAACAGATCGCACGAGGAAGAAAATTAAAATCGCCGGTGCCAGTGTGTAGCTTACCCTATATATATACACAAATGTTCTTTATTTTACGTTCTTTATGTATATCTCGAACAAACGACAACCCTGGGTCCATTACAATTCTTCGACGCATAGGAAATGAAGAAAGAAAAGAGAGGTATACTATCGGTCGCTTTCCCATTATTTCTCCAACGAAATTACAAAAGCAGGGTCTTATCGGCGTCCGCTGCTGCCTGCACGCGCATAGCACACAATCGAATCCGATTGCTCAACATATATACGCCAGCGGCAATTAGCTTTGACCTGGATTTATTCTCTCTCTCTCTCTCTGTCTTTGGTTCTATACCGTGTAGAAATTATATTATAGGTGTACTCTATAGCATGTGTAGGTGTACAATACTCACTTGACGGACAGTGAGAAGTCGCCAGGCGAACTCTCACTGATCCTGATGAGGAAGGCGCCCTCGTGTTTGTTCATTAGTAGCCTCTCCGCGTCCGCCCGGGTTATCCTGCCGTAGTACCAGCTGCGGGTGGGACAAGAGAATGGATTAGTATATATTTAAGTGGATTTGTCGTTGTTGAGTGGTAATTATTTAGGGTATTATATTGGGAATAGAAGAGAGAATTGTTGAGGATGAAAATATTGTATTGGATATGGTTCACGTAAATTTTTGGTGTGAAGAAAACAAATTTGAAGAAGAATTTTCGTATAATAATATTGTAACAGTAAAAAAATTACATTAACAAAATTCAGTATCTTCAACTGCTGTTGTTATATTAATAATTAAAACAGTCGTCTTTTATCGTTTATACGAGATATTTTACTTCCGCGATTTGTGTGAGAAAAACCGACATATTTTAATCAATTTTCAATTAGTCTAATAAAAAGTTTTCAGATTCCATCCAATGTTCAATAATTTATAACATATAACGAACATCTAAATATTTATCTTAACTTGACTTGATGCCTGGCTACGAGTTTCCTGACAAAACTTACTTGAAGATACAGAATAACATAACATTATGTTAAATGAGTAAATATATACGTATTATTACTATTACAATATCAAAAGTTATAGATAACAGTTTTCATATTATTAATTATATTATGATATCTTAACATTTATGACGAAATATCTTATTATTAATAAAATGTAGTTTCCAAACTCCAGCTAAATAAATATATCAGTTATAAAGATTTCCTTTTCTCAGTGTTTACACGCGTTTTCTGTTTCCGTTGCAGCATAATTTGTAACCGTCCTTTTAGAATATTAAGATTACGAAATTGAAAAATAATAGATCCTAAAATTTACATATTCGTATGTTGTATATTTTAGCTATTGAAATTTGTTTTGAGTTTAATAAATCTAGAAATTTTTTTTATGTATAAGGTGACATAAAAATAAAAATATCTTATAGTTAATGTGCAATTCAATATATTCAATATATTTGAATATTGGTTCCAACATAGAAACCCTTAAACCCTTTTTTTCAAATTGATGATAGAGTTGACACATGAATTCTTCACAATGCATTTTTATTAGAAATAATCACGCATCGTGACAAACTACAGCACCGTTTTATGGCTTATTCAACGAGCCTCTACATAAAAGTCAGAAAGATAAACTTTATCGGACAGCGCGCGTTTATCAAAATTCAACTTCCCGCGGCGCAGAATAAATGTGTATATTTTTACGTCGACGTCTCCAAATTGACGTCGACCATTCCTGAGTCAATATGTATCCTCATTTTTATTTTTTTTTTCTTTGCTGCGCACTCGGTCACGCGTTAAGTCACTTGACGTAAGACCAACTCGACATTTATATATACGCGTTGTATATAGACGAAAATGTTTAATGCAATCCACACGTTAACTCTTTTTTGATTGGCAAATAATTTCGAGGATTTAAAGTTACTCACTCGTGGTTCTTCATTTCTATGTAGTTACTGGGGATGAGGCCTTCTCGCGAGTCGAGTTCTGCTCTGTACCAGTTCATGTCGTCTTCCATGTTTAGGATCTGAAACGAAAGAATAGTAGTGAGTAATGTGCAAAAAACAACAAAATCAAAATTTTTTTTTTTCTAGTTACGTGGTTAATTAGCGTAATCGAACAAAATGTTTGCTTTAATTAAAAATTTGCGGTCTGACAGCTCACTTAAAGGTTACATAAAATAATCTTAGAAAAGTTGTTTAAAAATTATATTTGTATAACAATCTTTTTTCAAGGAAAAGCCACTAGACCGAGAATGAGGAAAAAAAATGATGGCACTCGGTTATTATTTACAATGCTTGTGGTTAGCAAGAGATGTTGCAAGTTTTATCAAAGATATCCAGGAATTCTTTTCTTTTTCCACATTTTTATTTTCAGTGAATAGACTGTAAAGGTACGAGAAAAAAATGAGTTCTTACAAATATGTCGTTACTGTACACACCGGCTGAGAAAAAAGTGTGTTCTTAACTATTATATACACTAAATAGCGTCGTAAACAGAATTTAGAATAATCTCGTTATTACTAATATATGATTAGCCTCGTTAGCTATACTTATTGTCGTAACGTATTTATCCAATAATAAAAATTTACGAGTATATTATATTTTTTTTGTTAAATTCACTATATATTTTAGTACAATAGTTGATAAATTATACTAAAGCTCAAATTTAGTATAAAAAAAAAATACAAATGTAATTAAATTACACAGCCATACGAAAGAGTAATCCTACCCTATACTTCAAACTAGTTTCGTAACAACTGACCGCTAAATTTTTCCAAAGTATGTTTTCCAAACTCCTTTACTCAATTCAACGCAACCTGAACACATATACACAAACACAATATTCCTCAAAATTATCATTTCCAATCACATATATAAATCCTTTCGCCATCCACTCTTCAACATCAACGACAAAGAGAATAACCATCATCACCTCGTCACCGTCGCCACACGCAGCTATTTGCAAAATACACGCGACATCATGCGCAAACCGTGACGTGCGCGAACGTTATCGACTATATATATACACGCATGTGTGATGTGCACGCGTCAAAATCGTCAAAACACTATATACACACTATACTGCTTTTGCTTTCTCTCTTGCGCACAGCTGTTGACCTTCGAGAACAGTGAGAGGGAAATATAGATAACGCGGTGTACGCGCGCGTGTGTTGTCGACGACGATCGATTGATTGGAACTGAGAGAGTTGGGATGATTGAATTGTTTTAGGGTGAACCGTGTGGTGACTGTGTGTATCGATTTTAGGGACCGATATAAGGGGAAACAGATTCGTTGGTAGGTGTAAGGTGTAGAAAGTTGAGGGAATTGTGTTGTCTACTATAGTGAGTGATATTGCCGTGATATATAGATATGAAAATACGGGTTTTGGTAGCGAAAACTTTGCCAACGCTGAAAATTAGTTTGATACGATCCGAAACACATTGGCAATCGTTGACATCTCGGAAATTTAAGAAAACTGGTAGAAACAAAGAAAAATTTATGACAATATATTTGTGATATATGCGATGTCATATATATCATATTAGTAAAAGCACATAATTAGGAGAAAAGAAAAAAAAAGAAAAATTAAAATATGTTTGATCAGAACATTACTTTCGTATATCGCCTAATTAGCTTAATGAACATTGAGTTAAAATATTATCTCTCATGATGCTATTAAAATTTTATTTCTCTATTGTTATATAAGAGTCACACACATAGACATTCAGTGCAATTAAGAAATGATTATAAGCTGGCTGGGATTTAAACATGTGAAATGCACTATGTAATCTGAAGCCATTTGAATTTTTTGTATTGATTATAGATTTTATCACGCGAAAATTACGTTCATTAGTTTCATTACTTCGTACGTATACTCTTATCCGATAAGAGAATAAAAAAAATTTTTAAAAAATAAAACCACAAGTATAGTTATATAACACAGTCGATGTTGTGTACTTTTGTTGAATTGTTGGTTTTTAAGTTTAACCTTAATTTTAAATTTTCCATTTTACAAACAAAAACGCGGACATACGTATACGTACAAAAAGGTTTTTTTTCGTAACTACTATTGGCGAGTCGTCCGGATATTGCATGATTCATGAAGCTTAATCTGATAGCAGATAAAATTCAGTACACATTACGTACCCTTATCAAGAAGCGTATTTTCGCGTGAACGTGAAGAAACCAACAAGCAATTTGTTTTTTATCGATACATAAACAAAAGTTATTCAAAAAAGGGCTTTTAAATTTTAAAATCATCTATCTTTAAAACATGAACCAACAATAATCTAAAGTCAAATCGCGCTAAAAATATCCGTTTTCCTCCTTAAAAAGCAACGATCGAAGCTTTTATCGTAGTTATATAAGCATTCGCATCTGAATGTTGAGATGCAAAGAGAAAAAAGCTTTAGTTTGCACGGTTTTTTATGCGTGTGCATATAGAGGACATTCTGTTTTTAAACTTTATATTTTTCATAAAAATGTTACTATTTCCACACTAACGTTGCGGGGACATCCTCTTCATATGAGATTTTTATCCTTTAAATAATAATTTTAATGATTTTCGTAACAAATTTCACTTTTTTATTAGTAATGTTTCCAGCAAATATTTTACTTTTAGTAACAGTATACTTGTTATGGGTCTAAAGTTTTCAACATTGGAGTGCAACAAAACAAATAAAAATTGATTTTACTTTAAAGTTATAGAATTCATTTTAATTTCTTTCAAAGTATAAAATCACACTTTTTGAGAAAGGTCTAAGTAAAATTTCCATTTTACAGTAATGATAAAAATTATCATTTGAAAAGTAAAGACTACTGTGGAAGAAACAAAAAGTTTTTTTCTCAATGTACAAAATGCGTCTATTGTCACCATGTTTGCTTCTCATTAACTTTTATAGAGTATATATTCACGTGCACCTGACATAGTGCAGATTACGAAGCTTTTTGTTCCATACTTTTATTCTCTGCATGAAATCTTCTTTCACAATTGCTATAGTTACACAATTTTAGTTAAAAGTAAAAAACGCCAGGTTTTAACAAAAAGCAGTTCGTTCTAACTATGAAAAAATGTAACGTTGAATTATTCTCTAAATTCCTACAGAAAATTTTACAATTGTCATGTCACTTCCGTTTCCAAAAGGAAATCCATTAGATACAAAATCTACCACATATCTTGTTATTTTTTTATTTCTTTTTTAATGATGAGATATATTTTATCGTTAATCGCTACAAAAAGCATTGAGATAAGTAAAAATTATACAGATTAATCCTATTCATCCTTACTCGTGATAAAAATCTTTTTACTATTGATTTTTCATGCTATTTTGTAATTTTAGTTTTCAATTGTATCATATCTATAGCTGTAGATGATCTAACTCTTAAGAATATCGTCTCAATATTAGCTACATCTTACAAAACCCTGTACAATACAAAATATATCTCGATTTCAAACCCACTACCATTTCTAAAAATATATATCCAAAACCCACTATTGCCTATGTCTCCATACGCCACCGGCATCGAAAAAATTCGCAAAGCAGCCAACGACGACGACGACAACGCGTTCGTTCCTCGCGTTCGCGCGACCTCGCGACGATCGATAATACGAATTCTGAGTCGCGCGCGCGCGCGAGCGAGCGGCACACACACACCAGAGTGCAGTATATAGTAGACCAAATTCGCGGAACGCCACAGCAGCCGGCCAGGAATGCGTATAACAGATGAGAGACAGAGAGAGAGAGAGAACCGTGCACAAACTAAGAGAGAAGTTTCGTCTGGCTTGGCATGTTATGTGTGCGTGTGTGTGCTTTGGAATAATATGCATATGATTATTTAAGGGAGAGAGAGAGAGAGAGAGAGAGAAAAGGTCGGATCGGATTTGATTTTGAAGATGCAGGGTATAGTCAGAATTGATAGATGAATTGGGGTATTGGAAATGGATAGCGATGAAGCGTTAAATTTGTTTTTGAGAACTGTTTTAAATATTTTAGAGTTGGAAATAGCGAGAGATAATATTCGCTTATTTTAGTTGAGAAGAAAAGAGGATTTGTTTCGTACTGTAACAAGCTTCTTATTACGATAATAAGATTATGTTGGAAAACCACGCTTTATATAATATTTTAATGTTATGCTATCTTATTTCTTGTACATAATTAATGGTCAAATAAAATAGAAGAAATGTAACGAATACTCGTAAACTAACAACAACAATAAATTATTTTTACCACTTATTTGGTATACAAAATAACATAACAAACTGTTCACTCGACTAAATAAAAAAAAAATTATCCAGCTACAATACCTTCGTCTACCCTGCTATAATTAGCCATTACCATTCCTCTTACTATACCGAAACTAAAGAACCTCCCCCATCCGCTCCGCCACCTCAGCACACACCCCCGAAACCACACAACGCAGCCGGCAATTAGCCAATCTCCCCCCCATCCTAAAGACGCTTCTCGAACACTGCTATACTACCCACACAAAACAACACAGACATTTAGCCGTAGCTATATAAGAGAAAAAGGTCGTACACGATACACACACACACATACATACAAAATCTCCTTCGGCCTCGGAACGCCAGGAAAATACCTAATTCGCAAGTCCTCAGCGAATATCAATGAGTAGTAGCAAACTCTCGCGTCGTTTGTTTTATACGCGTGTATGTGGGAGGAGGGGAACGTCGTCGCGAGGGAATTCGATAAGCGAGAGAGAGAGAAAACGAGTGTGTAAATTACGATTGTTGGATAGATCGGCTACTGCAGGGGTTGTTGGATGTAGGCCAGAGAGGAGGTGGTGGTGCTGTGTCGAGATGAGGTTTCGCGAGGAGTTTATACGGGGTTTCGGTTGTATTGATCGGATCGGCTCTCCCTTCTCTCGTACTATCGTTTTGTTTCGAGGTTCTTGAAATAGTAGTAGTAGTAGGGTGGTGAGGAATATATTGTATATATATGATCGTTCATTCAAGTTGTTTTACGAGCGAATGGGTTCCGGTGCGTGCTTTCGACGTGGAAATGTTTTTTTTTATTGTTTCGTGACTACTGCAAGGAATAATTTAATGTTGAAGAGAGACAAATGGTTTTTTGTTTTGTTTTTATACTGTGACTAGAGAATAATAAATAACAAGAGGTCGCGGTTGTCTAATTCGAAGAATAATATATAAAAATCTCAGAATCCACTTTACCACTATTTCTATATCATGGTATTGCGATCTATCCTCAAAAAATATAAATCGAAACTGTGTAATAAGGGTAATAAGATGAATAATGTATACTTTTATCCTACACACAAGTTTTGTAATTGATCATTCAAATATATGTAAATATTAAAGAGCTTATCGACATTGGTTCGCGAAATCTAAAAATACTGGGTTTTTTTTTCAAAATCATAAAAGGCTATTTCGATATCCTGAACCATCCTGAACGTATACAGCATTATGCAAATACTATATATACAATTTTGTTTCGTAAAGCTACCGCAGACTGTAAAATTTTCAGAATTATCATATTTTATTGGGAATTTGACATTACAGTACAATGATTTCTCCTACATATTATATTCCCAACAAAATATGGTAATTTTTGCCATATAGAATAATACTTTTTTACCCAGCCTATACAATTCTATATATAAACATTTACCGGTTCACACGCCACCTATACATACATATACACTACCACCCACTCGACCCATCATCATCGTCAACCGCACACCTCATTTCTATTTCCGCAATTTTCAAACCCTCTGAACATTTCTATACATACGTGTATACCAACCCTATACCCCCAATTTCCCTCACCCCCCGTACCTACGATGCAGCAGTTCAAAACCCCTCACTCGCTTCGAATTTCCAATCGCATATATAACGCATGCACACTCGAGTAAAGAGAAAAAAAGCAGCAGCAGCAGCAACGCGAGAGAAACTAGGCCAGCTCGCGCGAAAATACACACACCTGCGTGTATATAGCAAGCAGCAGTCGTTCCGAAATATCCCTGTTGTATGTGTGTGTGTATAATGTCTGGAAGCGCGCATTGCACCCGGGAGAAGAAGCAAAACAATCTCAGAGGAGCTTCGCTCTCGCGCGGTGCGGTGGCCTCGATCGAATGCGCGCGTATATAGCAATTTGATTAGATGTGCGCGCTGGTTTCGTTGGCTTATAGGTGGTTGTAGAGTAAAGGTTTCGTGTAAGGGAAGGTGATGGGTGGTAGTGAGATTTAACAGATGGTATGGGTGTGTAGACCATAATTTTGAAGTTTAAAGGTTATAAAAAGAAAGAAAAATATAGTGCATGATATTTTAAAGATTTTGATAAAAGTATAATGAACCTTTGGCATTTTGTCTTTCGATCCTGATTTGTGAAGCATATATATATATAATTGTCGTACTGAATGGTAAAATCGTTATAAGCTATAATTTTACCATATAATTATTTATCGTACTTCTAACGCTAAAAAGTAGCAAGGGCTATAGAAGTAACGTCTATATAAATGTGAAGGTTTGTTGAGGATGATTTCGTAAAAGACGATGTAGCGTTTAACAAAGTAAGATGATTTTAGTTAAGATACATGGAAAAATTAGTTTATTAGTGTGAAATGTTGCAAACAATTTAAATCCTTGCATAATTATAAACACACAAGAACATAAATTTTCTTTAATTTTCGGATGTTATTCGCTGTTTTCTTATTGCAAGGTTTATTGACAATGTCAATTTGCACATAAATGTCATATATTCATTAATTGTTGACGAATGAATAGGTATTTTTGCAAGAGAATTACATTTTTCCCAAGAATCAGAAAAAATTCAAAGAAATTTTTCTTTTCCGCGAAAGATTATCGAAAATTGGTCATTTAACAAAAATGCGCGCGTATACGCTAAAAATATATTTTATCTTATTGCTACATAAATTATTTTCTCTTATACATGCGCATACGTATAGCAATTATTTCATTTAAAAAATAATTGCAATTGCCTTGCAAATTAGATGCAGTTCCGTGTTGTACATCTTTACATGTATCATTGTAAAAAGTTATTTATACTAAAATCAGTTCAAACAAAGCTGGAAAAAAGTAAAAACCGCTTTATTAACCACATCTACATATAACGTGTTACGCAACTGCTATACACTTGACACGTAAAAATAATAGACAAAACCTATAGAGGCGAATTGAAAAACCGCACATTTGAAACTAACGAAAAGAAAAGAGATAGACAGAGAGAAGAATAAAATACGTTAATTAGACGCGCACTATTGTCGCACATACACACACACACACACGATGTCTATCTCGAATTTACATCCGCGAGTTAGAAACACTAATTGAAGCGGTAGAAAATAGGTAAACGAGGCCTCGTGCAGTGAAAATAGAACGCTAGGTACTACAACAACACAGAGAAAAAAAAGAAGAAAAAGAAGAAGAAACGAGTGAGTTATATATGTGCATACACACGCACACACGATGTATATGAGGGAAAAGGGAATCCGTCGCGTGTTTCTGGAACGAGTAAAGTTGTTGGGCGTCTGATCGGAAACGAGTGCGCGAAGTGTTTTTGTGCAGTGGGATATGAAAAGGGGTTGATGAATGAGGAAGTAATTCATGGATGCGTGCGTGATTTCGAATAATAAGAATATGGTTGTACTGGATGTATATATATACTTATATCTATGGATGAAAACGAACAAAGACAGTTACTGGGGTTAATGGGTATAGATTTTTCTTTATTGAAACATTGTCATACGTTCACTTTGTATTATTGCTTGTACTGTAATAAATATCGTATAAGAATAATATACCGCATACATTGTTTCAAGCAAAACAACGCATAACTTTTCTATTTAAAGTAGACATTTTTTTGTTTATTTTAATATCACAGACAGAAATTAATTAAATATACACTTATACAATAAAACAATGATAGTTTTGATCTCGGAAACCACTATAAATTTGATAATATACAATACAAGCCGCATCGTCACCCAAACTTCAATAAAGAAAAAAATTATACTATACACGTCTTCATCAAAACCACGCAAAAAATCACGCCGCGTCGTCGCGAAAGCTCTATACCCACTTACCAACAACGTTTAGAAACACCCAGCATCATGTGGTATGTGTATGCGTCATACCTTACAGTTCGTTTTTTTATTTCGCATGCCGCCACATGGCGACACCGGTTTACCTGTCGAATATATATCCATGCGGCGGGTGATAGGTGCCCCGCAGGCTTTACTCAAAATAGCGCGACTGCTGCAGAAAATTCTCGCGTATATGCGCGTGTGTCGAATTCGTCGTGTGTGTGCACGTCGTCATGGCACACGATCGAATATGTTAACGGTTGGTGATGACTAAAAGAGGTGATTGAGGAAAAAAAGAAAGAAAGAGAGAGAGTATAAGTGTTGGATGTGGGATGATGATGATGATCGGAGAAGAATCATCGTGTGGGTGGAGAGGAGAGTTGGGTTTGGTATGGAACGATAGAAATTCGGTTGTGCGTGGTTCGTGTATATTTTAAATTGTTCAAGATTTCTTTTTTTTTTTGTTAAATAACATTGAAAATGTCTGTATTTGATACGTAAAACTATAGTTTCATTTCCTACGCGTTTAGTGATTTATATAAAAAATACTCTTGTACTTTTGAGTCACTTTATAGATACGAGAACCAGGTTCCTTGAATTTCAAAATAATATAAACCCGGTTAATGGTATTTTTCATGGTTTTAAAGTAGCGCAGCATAATTTGAATAATTAATTAAACGTATTTTCACGAGAATGTTTATATTATTGTACCCACAAAACGGCTTTTGCTGATACCATCATAACTATAACAATATACAACGGAAATAATTGTAAACCCCAATTAATTAAACGCATATATATAATGCAATGCATCGTTGCAGCGCCGCGAACTTTATTACACACACATACACATACAGCTTCACTTTCACTCCTTTACAATACCCATCAAGGTCGTTTCTTACCACACTATTTGCATGATAAACAGTGTTAAAATAACGACAATTATCCTACGTATACTCGAGAAAGGAGGAACAAAGAAATTTGCGCTTTCAAACGCACGCACACACACTAACTCTCTATGTTAATTCTTCTTCCTTCCCCATGATATCATACGAAAATTACAATGACGGTTTAGGTACGTAATATACGCGCGCGTGCCCATAGACGCGTGTCTCGTCTCACGCTCTGAATTCCATTTCGCTTTAAATAGACCGTAACAGTTATACCGGCCTCTTGTTATTAAAAATTTGGAGCGCATGATTTTCTTCTTTTTTTTCGGTTCTCGTTAACACGCCCCCCCTCTCCTCTTCAGTTTTCCATCTGTTGTTTCTCATTAAGTATGCGAGAGTTGAATCCTCATTGGACTTTGTATAATTAAAATTTCAATGTGGTAGTAGAGAGAGTGGGAGAGAAACTCGCTTGGGGAATGCAATTTTAGGCAATTGCGGTTCACCTCTCTTTGAAAATTAATTAGATTGCATTTATAGGATGATGTTTAGGGGTTCGTGTAAAAGCTGCTGTTTCGACTGCTACTACTACTTTGTTCGAAAATACATTCCGTGAATACACACAGTGTGTGTGTTAGTTTAATTTAATCGAACAAGTTGTTATACAACTATACAAATGGTCTCTCGAATTGATCTTTTTGCGAAATAAAAATTGTTGACATTTTAATACTACTCATTTATAATTTTCTTTTCAGGTATAAAACTATACTTTTGTATTCTCTTGTTTATTTATTATATATATAATACTAAAAGAGATATACGAGCTTCACGCTATGACAAACATCTATATTTCTTATTACTTGATTTAAAAGAAAAAAAAAGTAATGATATCCTACCGAAACCCGTAGATATATACTATCCATTCAAAACGTATTTCCTAGACTCTCTCAACCTCCCAACGCACGCATCACACACACGTATAGTCGACTAATCAACCAAATCTCCCTCCCACGGTAATCCCACGCACAACTAATCCCTCAAAAACCTGTCAGGCCACGACCATCATCACATATATATATACATACACACACATATCCCGAAACCTCATCCTCTCTCTCTCTCACTCTCCACTCGAAAAAATCTTTAGACAACGGCGGCTCGCAGCGCTCTCTCTCCACTCCCCCGCATTAAAAGCCCTCTCTCTCTCCCTCTCTCTCTCTCTCCCCTTTGTACTACAAAACAAACACAAAAGGGAGCCTCCTGCGCGCGCGAGAGCAGCCTCGTCGAAAAAATCCCAGCAGCAGCAGCAACCTCTCCCAAAACAAAAAGCAAGCAAGCAAGCAAGCAAGCCCGTATACGTATATATATAAGTATACAACACAACGACAGCGGCGGCAGAACGCCGCTCGCGCGCTTGGAAAGTTCGGGATATCGGCTCTGCTGCTGCTGCTGCTGCTTGCTGCCTGCTTGCTGCTGGCGGGGGAGGCGGGGCTGAGAGAGAGAGAGAGCGAGTAAACGAGAGGGACAGAGACAGAGCGAGAGAGCGGGGGGTCAAGAGACTTCCGAAGAGAGGAGGTGGGAGAGAGAGAGAGAGAGCGGCGGCGAGCGCGACGAACTCGCGAAAGAGATCGAGATTCTCTCTCTCTCTCTTTCTCTCTCGTGTGACTATATATATATATGTAGATACATGTACAGATGAATGTATATAGGGATGTGTCTCTTTTCACGCTGCTTTTCACGAGCATATAGCCCTCCGATATATATATGTAGCTGTGGAGTTCCTCTCGTATATATACTTATATAGCGAGAAGAAAAGAGACGTATATAGGTGTGCGCATGCGAGTGTGTGTTGTTTATGCACGAGCGACAGAGACGCCGAGAGAAGAGTAAAAGAGAGAGAGAAAGAGAGATAGATAGACGGACATGCCTATTTCGAGCGAGCGAGAATAGCTACGAGTCTCCCGCATAGTCTCTCTCTCTCTCTCTCACTCTGTCTTCCTCTCATATACTCTCGTTTTTACATACTATACTTCTATATTATAGCCAACCGCAACATATATATATATACATAACATTAATCGCGGTTCATTTCGGAGCAAACATTTTGGAGCAACTTATTTTTTTTGTTTTGGAGCAATATATATATATAATTAAATACTAACCTTCAACACTTGGCCTCTACGGAAGCTCAGCTCATCCTCGGCGGTCGCCGTGAAGTCGTGCTTCGCGATCGCCTCCATCCTGTCTCTCCTCTCTATCTATCTCTCACTCACTCACTCACTCGCCTTCTCCTTTATAGGTTAGGTCGCACCGGGGGGGTCCCAGGCTAGCAGCGAGTAGTAGTAGTAGTAGTGCTATATGTATAATATCCTCTGTCTTGTCGTTGGCACTTGTATATAGGTGTATATATTTTATCTCCTTTGCTAGGAGACAGAGATAGAGAGAAAAATCACACACGCACACACACGCGTGTACGCGTTTACGTATACGTATAATATCGGATTCACGTAAACGTCGACGACGACGACGGCGGCGGCGGCGACGACGACGGACGACGGCGACGACGTCCGCGGGAGGCGCGCGCTCGCGACAGAGAGTGAGAGAGAGAGAGCGGTGGTGCCCCCTGTCACGTTTCTTAACCTACAATAAAAAAATAAACGGCGCGCTCTGCTGCTGCTGCTGCTGCTAGCTATAAGCAAGTACAGACACAGAAGTGAGGAGAGTGATATATACTATATATTCACACAAGCGCGAACCACACAGACACAGACACGGGCACCGATATGATGTGTAGATATATATATATGTATATATATGCACACGAAGAGGTTGCTGCTTGCTGCTCTTCTTTATTCTTCGTCTTCTCTCTTACTCGGCGCGAGCGCTCGAGAGAGTCCCACAGGTGTTCTCCACTGCTGCTGAGAGCCGTTTAAAGGGAGGCTGGTTCTGTCTCTCTCTCCCCTTTTCTCTCTTTACTCCTGGAGGTTAGGTGCAAGGCACAGCCTCGCGGTTCGCTGAGATAATTGTGTATAGAAACACCGAGGGGACCCACACACACACACACGTCAATGCTATACCGCTTAACACTGCGCCAAGTGCGTGCGTAATGTGTGTAAGTAATGTGTGAGATAACACTACTACTGGTTCGATCCTTATAATACGTCTCTTACTACTTCTACTATATACTGCTTGTTTATATCTCGTTGTATATAGAGCCGAATTTTCACGGTTCTTCAATTAACGGGGATTCCCCGAACTGCCTATGGGATACTTTTTTTTAAAAAATTCGCGTATACCCCGGTATTTATAATTCACTTTTATATATATATATATATAGTATTACTATATTATTATTATTGTCGTCGTCGCGTACGCGCTCAGCTCTTGTTTGTAGTAAAACAGGAGGAGCGACGACGCGCACTCGATCCGCCGTCCGCGTTATCAGGCGTTACACTCTCGCGGCGCTCGTTCGTCGATCGGCGGCGGCTCTCCTCTCGCTCGCTCTCTTCTCAGTCGCGGCGGCGGCAGCTCCCCTACTCCTTGTCAACTATATGCTTTGCCCCGCCGCCGCCGTATTATAGCCGCAGCAGCTGACAGAGACGCACCCACACACGCGATCGTCACGTGACGGTCATTCATGAGTATATACGTAAGGTATATGTATAAGATGTGTGTATTATATATACGTGTATATGTGGAGGTATATACGGTTGAGACGTAGGTTAAGGACCGTCGAGGAGACGTGTCGGTTTTTTCAACGGGTTGCATGACCGTCGGTGTAGGTGGTTTTGTGACGGAATGTGTGATATATATACGTGCAAAGGATCCTGGTTTTTGATATGTAGCTTTTTTAGTGATGTAGGAAGGTATGTAACGACGTAAAGTGTCATTGTTTGAAGAATAAAGCATATAAAACGAGACCCAGTGAGTATATGCTTATATGAAAACGGTTGCAATTATATTATATATGGCATACCTACACTAGAATTGTGTATATATATATATATGCATGATAATGGTCACATCACCAACTGAAGTTTTCACGTGACCAGCTGGTATCTTTATTTTTTTATTTATTTTTTCGCTACATTTTAGCATGTATTTCATCCGCGTAACGTAAATTGCACCGGTTACCGTTTATATATGACATAACGAGGCTTGCGCGCTCGCTACACGCGTGAGCTTTGTTTGCAACTCGCTTTTGTATCGCGTATACCCGCAGTTGCTTGCAGCATTGCATATACTGCGCCAGTTTCGATTGTCGACATTGAAAATAACACAATGTTTTTTTTTGTTACTCTTTCCGTTCCGTTTACAATGCGGAACCGTACGTATACGATCTTTTGCGCATCTAATCGAATAGCGCGCTGTAGAAAAAAAATCACGAACGTAATGGTATTGAAATTACCGTTATGAACTGTGGTATGAGTATACTACATATATACATACAACAAGGTTTCCTGTAAAGATAAATAAGAAATTAGCGCTTAATTTATGAGGACAACGACAACGATTGCATTTATTTATATATCTGCATCCAATCGTCAGACCATAATAAGTTATACCTACGAAAAATCACCAGAAGAAAAAAAATAACATACGCGCCGTCGCGACACTCCGAAACCCCTTGTAATCGCCACTTATACACATAGATATAGCAGGCAGCACGCCTCTTTCTCACGCACGCTCTCTCTCTCTCTCTCACTCTGTTCATCCCCCTGTACCATATATATATACACTTTACGAAAACGGAACACGTGTCCCCCTCGTATATATATATATATACATAGAAGCGGCGCCTTGCAGCCGCCACGTGACTATAATTGATAGGCCGAATGCGTGCGGGTGTGCAACGAGCGGGAAAAATATGTATATATCTATATACGAGGAAAGGAGAGGATATATATATATATATATATATATATATATAAGGACGAAAAAAAAATCATGGGTGGTCTCGAGGGGGAGATGTGTCGCGACGATTTCGAAGGGGTTTTAACTTTTGGGAGAATTATCGGGCTTTATCGGTATTGCTTAGGGGAAGTAATTGGAGGGGTTTTGATCCTGTGGGAGGAAGAGTGTAAACAAGTGATTGGATTGTCCATTATGGTGCACGTATCTTTTGCAGCGAGAGAGTATAGTCATTGTACGGTTGATTGTGGAAGGATATGGTGGTTTGCTGTAAATAGTATCATATATAAAAGGGTATTTTCTTTTACGATGGCTCTTAACCTGAATTAAATAAAAATTGCACAGACAAATTAAAAAGCTTTAATTAATCGTACATTCAAATATAGTATATATGAAAGCTTTTTAATTTATTCCTAACTCACTAATTATACAAATGTAAAACTTTCAAAGATCTGCCTCATATATCGTAACACTCGTCGTCACCCCTTACACATAGGACCCTTTATTTATTACAAAATTATCTTGTAAACCATATTCCTAACTACAAATCCAAATCGATTATACACGAATCTATCATCTTCGACTCGCAGCCATATACCAAAAACCCACTTGATATCCTCATATATATATATATATATATCGTAGCAATGACTCGTCGAAACGAACCCCCGTGATGTATATACGCAGCTCATTCACGCATATATGTACAGAAACAGAGCGACTCGCGGTGCGGGATCGATTTTTGCGCGCGCGAGCTCGCGAGCGGCCCAAGGATGACGGGAAAACCCGCTCGCATGAGTCACGCGCTTCGTATACATATATATACGCACAAACGCGTTTCTCTCTCTCTACCGAGGTGCGTTGTGCAAAAGATATGTGTATACGAAGTGCGTGTACTGTCGATAACCGTGCGTAGGTGCGTATCTATGTGCGTATGTATAGTAATGTAACGGTTTCGAATTTTAGGAATGCAAATTGTTGGTTCGTGGTGCACGAGTGTGTATATATATATATATAAGCGCGATGATTTTATGATAATTTTGGTTATGAATTTTAATGGGGGCTCAGAGTGTTGATTTTCGGCTTTTGATGGGTATATAGTATATATTTTAGATTAAAATAAGTTGATTATTCTGATTTAATGAAATTTCGTGTATATATAGGTACCATGAGGTAATAACGTTCAGAGGGCTTGAAATAATTGAAAAGTAAATAAGTATACCTTAATATTATAATACTTGTTATAAAGTTGATGATCCATATATAGAATGTATGTATGCGCTTGTTTAGAATGATAATAATGCTTGTATATCTATGATTTTTAAAATGAAAATATTTCCTTTTGAATAGATTAGAGGAGGCCAAACAAGGAGTTAAGATCTATACGTTGTCACTTTTATCGTCATGTCAAACAGCGTTAGTCACGCTCTTCTCAATACAAGCGAGTATATATATTTAAAACTAGACAACTAATCAGATCGAAAGTTCTATACTTATTACGGTCTCACGCTATACGGTAAATCGTCTCCTTTCGAAATGAACCGAATGCATATAGAGAACGACAAGAACGAAACGAACCCTGATACCCTGCGAAAGAAGAGTTATGATAAGAATAAACCACTCGTGTAATATATATATATATAAATCGAGTGGTAACGACAGCAATCCTGGTATGTAATTGTCAACGCGTGAAAATTCACGAGAAATCTAAATGTCGCGTCGTACGTTTCCGGCGACCTAGATTTATATACGAGTTTCCGGTCGCGCGCATCGAGGGAATTCGTGTGATTGTTCACCGAGAAAAGCGCGCCACTTATTATCGCGACGAGAAAAAGAGAGAAAAGGGAAGTTCGTATATATATAGAGAGAGGAATCGGTTGCAGAAAGGATTTGGAGAAGCAATTTTAAGGATAAGTGATGCGTTGAAGGAGAGGAAGATTCGAGAGAGTGAGCGATCGGTTCATTGGAATAATGGCAAATTGTCAGGTGCGATAGGAAGTTTTTACTTGTGGGTGGATGAATCGAATTGTTCTATGCGCGACTATGAAAATTATCGTTTCTATTGTTATACAGTTGAGGAAAAGAAGAAGGATTTTTCCTAACGTATGTTTAAAATTTCTTATAGTTGCACAGTTCGGTGGAATAGTTAAGAGGATACCGAGTAAGTAAGAAATGCCGGTAGATATAAGATTTCTGAGAAATGATCGGATTATTATCGTCACGGTGTAGTAAAAGTTATGTAACAAACGTTCCGGTTTTTTTTTTGTATGATCGCAATTTTTACGGTTGTCAGATATATATAATTGTATTATATGAAAAATATATATACAATTTCAGACAATTTTTATTATAATATCAAATATTACGCAATTATTATAACGCCGAAAATTCATTACGCGCTATACCACAGAATTGTTATATAATAACATATAATTTACAAAAGCGAACAAAAAATCGTAAAATCCAACAAAGCCCAACATCATCACATTATTAATTTCGCGCGCGACCAGCACATCATACAGCGTGTTTACTATATATGTATACATAACAAGGCGCATCCATTAACCCCTACGTCGACACGGAGACGCGCGGAGCTAGAGCGCGTGTCAAAAATGAGCGACAAACAACCGTAATGACGCAATTACCGGTCCATTGAATAGCGTCGCGAATTTAGAACCATGCGCTCGTGCGTGTATACCTATATATATATATATATATATATATATATATATATATATGAACGACGCAGAGAGACAGACGCAGGATCGATGCAGCGCGGTTGTACGATTCTCTACGTAATAAACGAGCTTGCGAATGAAACGCAGACGTGCTACTATACGTGACAATAGGGTAGGCTCGTTAGATGTTTGTGTTGAGTTTGGTGTAAAGTGTAGAAAAAATAGGAGGAATTACTTTTTCCGAGGTGCTGATGATTTTCGGTACACATTGAAAATGGCGCGTTTAAAGTTGACAAAAATCAAAACTGAAAAAAAAATTTTCAAAACAAATCATTAATTATTTATTATTTTTAAGAAAAGCGTTAAAAATAGAATTTTTTTTCAACTGTATTTTTATCAGTGAAAATTAATAATGTTCTCTTACAAAACTTGGCGAATGTATAGCAGCCCATGATTATAGTAGAATAATAGTTTTATCATCTGTTTTATCAATTCACAAAAATTGGCAGATACATAATATAATTCTACCAATTGTATATTGGGTCTTCTGAAAAAAAAAATTAAGGGTAAAAAGAAAGAAAGAAGAGCGAATGAAACAGCTAAATCTAACAAGGGCTCCCATCAGCGCGTGTTTCCGATGACGCGCGCTTGTGGTTAACGAAGATGTGAATTGAAAATTAATTGCGATATGTATATAGATGTATGTACTATATGAGAGGTGTATTGTACGAGGCGAAGGGATTTTCAAGTTTCAAATCAAATGTATACAGTTTCTGGTAGAAAGGGTATCTTTTATAGGTTTCAGCTAACGCATACGAATGTAATGTTGTGGTTTTCTTTGCTATAATTATATATTTTGGCATTATACCATTTGATATTATCAATATTTAAACTACTATAGTATTACCAATACCAAAGTATGTATAAAGGAAAAATCAATTCGCACTTAATCTCTTTGTGCATCATTACTGTATACGCCGAGAAAAGCTTCAGAACTTCGTCGTCCGAGCGCATTAAACATGATCCGCAATCATTACAACGTATGTATACATCGAGTGTACTCTTCCACCATTAACAAACCATCAAAGCGCTCGGTTTTCTCTCTCTCTCTTAAAAGTGTCGCGTACGCTTCATATACGTATATATATATATAACACTCGACATCAAAGCATCGCATATACATACATTCCTCTTTAGCCAGTACATACTTACTATACTCTTTTTCTCAAACGTCGACCAGTGATAATTTTACATCGCAAGTAATAGCACAAGAGAGGGAGAGAGGAGAAAAAGGCACGAGGAAACCATTAAAAAAAAGGGGGCATTAGATATATAATGGCGTGTATATAACGATTAACGAACAATATATATCTATACCAACATCCGCGTGAAGAGCAGCAGTATAACAACAGCATCGCGTGAGTATATAGATGTGTGTGTGTGTGTATATAGCTTTTACGTAATTAACGAGATCCTGCAGTAAGAGCGAGAGAAGACGAGCGATAACGAGGCGAGGCAATTATAAAATCGTTCATCCGCGCGAGTATATAGAAGTGCGCGTGTGCTCGCGCGGCGATTGTGTAACCAGCTACGGGAGGATTATATTTTGAAACTGGAATTTTTCTGAAGGTCGCGTCGTGTACGCAAAGTGTGTATGTGTGGATATACGAGGGAGTTATGTGTACAGTTTTCGGGTAAACGGATGTGCGGGATCGAAATGTGGAAAATATATTTCTTGGTTTTTTAGTTGTTGGCTGAAATTCCGCATAATACGTTGTTTAATTTTAGCCGTGCATATGCGTAAAGATATTGACCCTGGTGTAGAAAATGAATGTTTTATCGTTATAGTGAGTGATTTAAATGGACGCATTGTTGTATAGCTAAAATCAATGTATACAGCAATAATATAAATATTTAGTCAATATATATGTTGTATGACTTTTGCATTGCACAAAGTTTGTGTTAACACTAGTTCTGATTAATATATATCTTGATAAAAATGTGTTCTATTGGAATTTAGATGGATTACGGTAACCACATCGTAACTAATACACTACGTATGTAACGCTGTTACTTTCCATGTAAATTATACGATTAGCAGTATTGTTCCAATCTTTATATACCATCCTTGAATCTTAATGTCAAAGATAAAGAAAAGAAAAAAAAGAAGTTATAAATCAGCTTTACGATTGTATATGGAAATACAACGTATCTTTTCGTATACTAAACAAACAGTCAAATAGAAAACTGCAGGAATATAAATAATGCAGAGAATCTATTTTTATAAATCTTAAGTCAAATGATAAGGTAAAGTATATATAAAGGAAAACTTTCGATTCGAGGAAACGGAACGTGCATATAGTAGGAAAGGAGAAGAAGAAGAAGTACGTGAAAGAACTTTCGAAAAACATTCCTGAATAGAAAAGTAAGGCGTTTTTAGAACTTGTTCGGTGTGCACGAGCGTCATTCATATATATACGAGACACGTGCGTGCGTGTGTGTGATGTATTCGTAAAGCGAACTATTTACTTTCTAAGGGTTCCTAATTCTTAAAAAAAATTACGAGTTTGGTTGGAAATTTAAATATCCTATATTAGAATATATATAACCAGAGTGACTTGCTCTTTTCTCTTGTCAATTCCATATAAGAATCGATTAGTCAATGAATTAGGCGTGGCATATATTCCTATATATATATACACATCACACTTTCCTTTTTTTCTCTCTCAATTCGCATACACTTTCCAAGTCCACGCGTGAATCAACTTATATACATTATACAACGACATCGCCAATTTTTCTCAATGCCACGGACAAGTTCGGTTCACCAGGTCACGTGCGTCGCTCGACCGTGAAAATTTCGCCCAATTTTTCACGACTGACGAATTGCGTCTTTCAATGCAAATTTTTTTTTGTTTCTTTACTCTGTATATAATAATAACATTGACGAGGACAGAAAAATTGCAATTGCATAATTTTAACGAGGTTACATATATGCGCGTCGAATGTTACAATTTTAGCTCTCTCGAGTGAGAAAATAATGAAGATACTTTAGTATTCGATTGCAGTGGTGTCAAACATTTATGATGTGTGGGGTACGAAAATAGAGATATATAAGTGGTTTTAAATTAAATTAAATTTAACTACATTTTTTATTTACTTTTTCTGGGTCCTCCAGTTTCCACGTGCGTTCCACTTTGGAGTTCGCGTATTATATACAAGCTTGCAACAGCGATGCATATACATTATATTGATGCTTTCAGAGGTGAACGCAAAAGAGTTCATACCGGATTCTACCTTTTTAGAGATGGTAAAACTTCAAAGTGTAACGGTATGAAAGAACTTCGAAAAGTTACGAGTATGTGTGTATACGTATACAAAGTAGGTAAAAATCGGGTTGATTTGATTGGAAATTTTTCAAAAGATATTGGATCAATAGATGTGTATCTTTAAAATTTTTTGTTTACTCGTGGTTATTAGTATGAAAGTGCAGTAATTCGTTGTGTACGACGATTTTGTTGTTATAGAAGATACAGTCAATAAATAAGATGTAGCTTGAAGAACCTGCGGTTATATATTTTTTTAAATAAACTCTGTTATTCTCATTACTTCTCTAAAAAAATCCTACCTATATTCTTCCTAATCATCTACACCATATACTCTCATACGCGCCAAAAAAATTCCATATCAAAGAACGACCCTACCTTCTTATCACACACCAGAGCCGTTCGCAAAAAAAAGAAATCGAACCCGACGATATTCAAGTCAGGCTACCGAAGGAACTGAACTCCGCTTGAAATGAGGCGAACGGCAATCCGGAGGATCTCTCGAGATTGCGTCGCCGGTCTTTTTTTTCTTCTTCTTCTTCTTCTCCCCCAGTGAACGCAATTTCACGCGTCATACTAAAAAGTACGAGCTTTCGAAAGGAGTTGGAGTTTCGAACGTCAAAGGGACGTTTTTTGGGGTAAGGTGAAGTCTCGATGGAGGTATAGGGAAGAGTTAAGCGGTACGTTTGATTAGGATGGAGGAAAGCTGGGGTTAATTGCTGGAAACGATGGATTGGAGGTTTGTATTTATATTATAATTGTGCGAAATTATATTTACTTCAATGCAGGAAATTATACTTGAAAATTATTGGTATACAAACGATACAAAGTTTATTTAACACGAATTTTTCCCACTGAAAAGTATAAACCCGACGATTCGAATGAACATTTCTTCGTTTACAAAAATATTCATTCGAATAAAGTTTATAAATATACTTGTCTGGCTCTCAATTACCTTATATACGAATACAAATTAATAAACGCATATAAAAACAATTATACGATTTAAAATATTTCCAAGGAAGAATATTATATATATATATACGATTGAATTTGCATTGCCTACCCTTCAGAATATACAATAAATACATTTTAAATCAATCATTGACGTTTTTTTTATGTCAATTCCATACAACAATACATCCATATATACTGCTACTCAACTACACAATACGAACATATATGCATCTTCAACGGTTCTATATATACGTACACTTCACGACGCACATAACGCGTATAAATTAAACCGCCAACAAAAGCGCAACTCGACTTCGCTGCTTATACATACATCCGATAATTTGCATCGCGCTGTAGTATCCTTCGTATATACATATACTAGCACCACTTTCGGCCTCATTGTTTCCCCGACTCGGCGGATGATCGCGCGCGCTTTGCAATTTGCTTTCATTGTATCTATATCCTCCATCCCCAGTCTTTCGTATATACAGACATGGTATTGATATGAGTATATGGGTATAACGAGTGATTGAACGAGTGCGAATTGTTTTTAGAAATGATATTTATTATACATCAATTTACGAAATATTAAATATTGTAAACTCGAAACGCGAGTGCAAACCTATATATCGTAAATCGATTACAAAAATGCTGCGTATATAATAAACGTCGAAAATCATGCGCCAACAACCAATGTATATAGCGAGAAGAATGCCAAATTCACGAACTTTGCCGCGCATGTTTAATTAAAACTTTCGCTTGCTTCTGTGCCACTAAAATATTCCAAAGCTATTCCAGGCAGTTATTAAACATTTATTCACTTTATATACATATAACTACTATAAAATACACATTACCGCTGTTATTCTCCTCCTCACTTATATATAATACAAATACCGACCTCTGCGCATCTCACACCTCCCCCGACACATCATCACGAAAATATCTCCGCACAGAAGCGGACATCCAAGCTTAATTGCCAAATAAAAAAAAAAGAAGTGCTTTCGTCGTCTCGACGTCATCGTCAAATCGTAGCGGATTGCGTCACATACGTGCAGGATTATACCAGAGAAAATCCCGCAGACGACGACGCGCGGCCCTTTCGAGGGAGGGAAGATCGACTTTCATTATCGCGACAGGCCAGATGCGCGACGTTTCTCACTCGTACGTGTATGTATATGTATGTATGTGTGTGTGAGGAAGGGAGAAAATTAAAAGTCGAGGGAGGATTTTTTTATACCCTCTCGCTGGCTGTGCGGATGTCGGATGGTTTTCCTTGTATGTGTGTCTGTGTATATATATATAAACCTCGAGGTCTTTGATCTGTAGGGCTTATCTGTAAAATGAAAATAAATATGTAAGTTTTTTCGTTTACCACAATTTTTCGTCTGTCCGAATATACACTTATATATATATGTACAAGCTCGGTTACCTTTAACAAATAATATGCTGTATACGCTTATACAGTGCAGATATGCTTTTGTGCTTGGAGCAATGCTGCTGGGAATATGCCAGTTGATTGTGATCTCACCTAAACGACTGATTGACGGTGTTTTGAGTGCGTTGTGAAGCAATGCGGTTATATATCCACGGGGTTGAAGCAATGTCCATTATTGGGAGGTTTGAATAAGAGTACAGTGAGAGAAGAATTTGTTTATAGTTAATAAGAGGATATATTAAAAATATACAGAAAAATTTATTTACATTTACTCTTTGTCAACTCTTATTAATATGCGCATCATTAATAGTAATATTTTGGAATTTCAGTCAAATGTCAATGTTTTCACATTATAATTTCCTTATTTCCTCAAAATCAACTATTTTAGTATTAACTGTTACTAAATATATTAACATATAAATAAATCCTTCTCTCAGTGTATATTTGTGAGAATTACCTTACGTAGTAACGTGAATTGATAGATAAGGATATAGTCGTTGACATTTAAAGAGCTGATCTTACTTTTATAATCTCGTAAATTAACTTAATTGAGGCAAGATAGGTACGTTGATCGTTTATAAGATATTACGCAATATTCATTACTTATCGATAGTCTTTATAAGGTTAATGTCAAAGTCGATATAGGTGTTCATATAAAATTTTATGTTCTCACTTAGTTTGGTAATTATAGATACATTCAAGGGTACGCATTTAAAATGTTTTTCTTCGTATATTGAAAGCCTTGCAATAATACTAGACAGTTAAGATAATTAAAAGAAAGAAATTGAATGATAAACGTATATCTATTATTTAATTACATGCATTGAATATGCGTTAACTATTCATTGTCTTAATACACATTTCTACACGTAAATATAGACAACTCATTTTGATTCTTGCATATATGCATGCGATTGATAAATTTAAATCGAAATTGACGCTTCTATAAGAATGGCAAAGTCGCTATCGAATATTAAAAGCGATTAATATTGGATGTAAGTTCACGATATTCTTTTCTTAGCATACTACAGAAATGTTTTGTAGGTCGCGGCGGCAAGTTTTTATGTCATGTTTAAAGGCTTTAAGTGATGCTTCAATTATACGTCCAAATTCGTGTCGACGAGAAAAAGAGAAAGAGAGAGAGAAGCGCGGCAACTTTTCTCGAGACAATGTAATACAAAAAAAATGGGTTGTGTACTTGACATTTCCTCATTCGGTATTGTAATCGTTTAAATTATTTGCCTTTTAGTACGTAAGCTAATTAATGTGTAATTAAAATAATCAACTCGTCATATATATATATATAGTATACACTTATGTGACAGTCATAGAAATTAAGTTATTTTTAAATGTACAATTGTAAAGTTTCTATCGTGAGAGTATATTTCACGATTTCGGAGTTCACGAAGCAATAGTCAGATTATTGTCTTTATATAAATAAAATTTTATTTCGCAAGTACAATCACTTCAATCTTTAAATAATAACATTTGTGGACAAACTGAACAACCAACGATAAATCGATCATTTTTCTGCAACCAAAATCTTTGAAATTTCACCTGAAGTACGAATTTTTTTTCATCAAAAATATGATTTTATTAGGCCATCAATTAAATAATTTTACGTTTCATATAACAAACCAAAACTATCGTAAAAAAATGTATACCCCAACCGCAACTAAATATTTCCATCCGCACCTTTCGAAATTCCGAATAAACTTCAGCTCGCATCACATCAATCGCATTCCTCTCACGCGCGCTCGCGACAAGCCGAAACTTCACGTCGCTTTCACGCGACGCGCGACGCAGAAAGAAAGACTTTCGCTTCATGCTTATACACTATCGTATCTATATATATAATTACGGAAATAAAAGTCTCTCGCAGTCTTGTGTTTTACACTGCTTGCTACTTATCTCGTCGTCGTCGTCGCGTACGCGTCAGGATATCCCGGAGTCTCTCTCTGCCTTCTGACGTCATTGCAGGCACCGGTGACGCAGGATAAAGGTAGCCAAGCGATGAGCGCGCCGATAAAGCCGCTCGCTTCGTATGCTTCCTCTTGCCGGAGGTTTTATATAAAGGCTTTGAAGAAGATGTGGGTATTGGAGGGGCAAGTAATTATTTGATGAAATATAAGGAAATGGATTCTTTTAATTGGTGAATGCGATAAAGGTTTAGGGGCTCTTGAGTTTTGTTGTTATAGTTTTGTATAGTGATCGCTATATTTCTTTTGGGTGCGTTTGTTGGAAAGTAAATGATTGAGAAGTACCTTGCGATGTAAATTTTTGAGTTTACATATTTTCAAAGACTTTTTTTGATATATTTTCTTTGTGCGCCAATACATGGCTTAACTAATACTTGACATGTTTGTCAACGCGAACAATAAATTGACTGAAAAATAGCTTCACTTGAATTATTTTGAACGGATGGCCCAGTTTACATGCTTTTGAATATTTTTGTCTGGTTTGATTGATCTTGTATGCGAGATTGGTATACGGAAAAGAAAAATTGTTGGTTACTGTAAAATATCTTGACTGTTTGTAATAGTAAGATAAACTAATAGAAATAGTTATAGTAATCAACCATTGATTGTGGTAACTATATATTTATTAATTTATCGTATACTATATGCAGAACCACTGAGAGATTTTTAACCAGTTAGTTAGTGACAGTAATCAAACAATTTTGTCATACTGGATCATTATTAAATTATTTTCTATACGGTTTTTCATTATCTTTCATTATTTTACTCATTTATCATTTTTCAACACAACATTTACACCAAAAACTTTATACTCGCTGGGAATGTTATATATTTCTGAACGATAACCATATACCGTAACCGGAGACTTCTCAAAAACATATAATTGACACTCTCTTAACATTTTTTGTTTTCATAATATTTTTAAACTTGATGAAATAATATAAACGTTTTCCTTATAAATCGTAAATTTTCTTTTATTGAACTAAACAAAATATACTTTTTACACTAAAATATCTTATTGTACACTTTGTAATCTATTTTCTCAGTAGCAAACCAAAAAAATTCTAGAAAACACATCAAAGTTATATATACTCATCATGAGCAATAGAGATATACATATATATATAAAGTCCAGTGTACAACAGAGTGATATTCTGATGAAACACAGACGATCAGCGTCACACGTTGTTATCTGGTCATCCAGTGTGTGAGCTTCGAGCCGTTATTTACTGGTGTTAGTCATCCTATTGACAATGTTGGTACTCGATTTCATTTTTAGATACAGAGAATATCCCCCGGAGGCTTTATCGAGGTCTGTTTCTCCAACGTATGGTATACATACACGCGCGCGTATGTCGCGCGCGCTGTGGTTATCGAATCGATCGGTACAAAAGCTAGACTAATGTAATTGTTCAAATAATTTTTGTGTACTTTTATAGGAAATAATTGCACTGAGAAATAATGTGTAATGAAAATTAATATATGCTCGTCCATTACTGTTTGTAGTAAAAATTGTTATTATTTGGTCATTGTTACTAAATAAATAATAATTTTAATGCGGATTACAGTGATTTTTAGTAATTTTATATTTTTCAACGTACATATATAGACCGCAAAGCATTATAATCTTGAAAACTATTTTATTTTTCATGTCCCGGTATAGAAAATCTCATTATCCTCTCTGCTAATATAAGAACTGCATATATATAGCAAAAAACGATATATATATAACTATCCACTTTCATTATCCTCGTATATCCTCGGAAGAATTTTCCGAGATTTTATAATCCATAAACCCCGCGAGTATATCTGGGCTTGTCAACGTAATATATTCCTGTCAAGTGCGATCAACTTGTCCATGCGAACAAGAGAGAGACAGACAGAGACAGAGAGTAAGGTAGGTATATAGATACATCGCAAGCGGGTTTCTCGCAAGATATCCAATTCAGGTAACATCAATCATCTACCGGCGGTACACCTGAGCTGGAATATATATATACTACGATAATTAAAACGCTTCCATAACTCTTAGGTATAGATATATTATATAGTAGTAGTACTGCGTTACAAATTTTATTGATAAACGTATACGTTCAAGTTCTAACTTTATATATTTTAATCATACCCAATCTTTCTCTAACATTCTTTTTCCTCTAATTTCGCAACAACCCGCATTCAAAATACCCCTATATTACAAATTCCATTATATACATTTCCGCTGCTCTCTCGTCACAATCCTACCTTGTAGCGCCATCTCTTCAGTCGCCACTCCCTACACTTATATACACTCCACTCCGTCGGTACCATCACTACACTTCCTCAGTGTATCAATCAGGTGCTGCCTCTACAGGTCACTCGGCCAAACCATCGTTGACCCAATCGATAAACCAGAATATAACCATCTTTACTCTCCCCCCACCTCATTCGCAAGAGAGAACCGTCAAGTCGATCGACGTACCTACTACCTATATATATATGCGCGAGCGTATCCGGCGCACACACCGTTGTATACGTGAAAATAAACGCCGCAGTGGTTCGCACGCGCACACAGGACTATCCTACTACTCCTCTCGTATGTTTATATGTATATGTATATATATACGTATACACACCGAATAGAGAGAGAGAGTATGAGGCGCGTGTGTACGCAAGCTACAAGAGAGAGAAAGAGAGAGAGAGAGAGTCGCTGTAACAGGTGTTTGTTTCTCGGGCAGATTCACAGGTGGCTTTCCAAGATATCCCCGTTCCGCTCTCGTATATACACGCAAAGGGAAAGAGAGAGAGTGTGTGGCATTGGTGGATGTATATGTATATAGGTATAGGAGTGTCGGTTGCAGACCTCGCGTTTCCGGGGTGTCGAAGGGGACGAGAGAGATAGAGAGAGAGCTTTTAACGGAATGGAACAAGAATGATCGGTGCGATGAAGCGTAATGTGAATGGATGACCAGAGCTGAGCTTGATTAGAGGTGTTTATAAGTGCGAATGTTTCACGGTTGTTTTTATAATGTAGATTTTTTCCGTTATCGGAAGGTTATATATTAATCCATTCGGATGTATAATTGTTCATGTATATATAAGTTTGGACTCTTTTGACGATTGAACCACGACGGATATAAGGTCGTTGGTTCAAAGGGCCGCTGCCAAGCAGGCAAGCAGGCAGGCGCATTAAAATACCGACGTCAATTTCCCGTAGCTAATGAGGAGCTGGGGGCAAATTCTTCTCTAAGCTCGTTAAAAACCGATTGTGTGCGCGAGGCACCGCGTGATTTTCTTGAAAAGCTAGGGTTATTATATATATAGAAATGTATACCAATGAGTCGTTAATGAGATATCGAAATTATAATATAGAATCAGATTAATCGGCTGCTTTGGTGTTATTTTTTTTTATATGAGTGGAGTGTGGATATTTAATTGACTATAGTGGAGCAGTCAGGTTTGAGGAGAATTTGGAGCTTAAGGAAGGTTTGGTCTTTGACAATGTTAGTTAAAACTGTGACTGCTTAGCTTATTTAGTTGAGTATACTTAGTGTAATTAACAGGCAGGTTGAAAAGACGATCTTATTAGTCTGTAAAAGCTATTAGTATGATAGCATTGTTGCCGGATCTTAGTGTCCATGCCGACTAATTCACGAAAAATGCATTTCGTTTAAACTGATACCCATATAAGACTCACATGAGGATTTCAGATAGATATAAAATATAAAAAGAAAAATCATCTCGACCCTACACCTTCTCCCTATTAAACATAAAAAATCCCATCTCCCCTTCACCTCTGACACCTCAACGCGAATTTCTACCAATAATACTATCGCCTTCGACACACCGATAACCACCGAAGATAAAGAAACGCTGCAGTATAGAACTTGTATACGACTATACTGCTGCTACTGCGGCGACCGTAATGTCACTGACCTCCGCCTACTCCTCTCCGCACCTGACACACATCCCCCCTCAATTAGGCGCTACACACACGCGTGTGTCTGTGTAGCCGAAAATAGCTCGACGCACGCGTTTACCGTGATTATTAATACGTCGGTGTTTTGGTCCTCAAGGTCTATGGTATATGATGGGGATATGATGCGCTATGATCATAGATGAGAAAAAGTCTACAAGGGTAACTGTTGAGGTTCGTTTTTTCTTTCTTTTTTGCTTGAACGAAGCGACAAAGTGTCGTAACAACACTTCACGTGTGGTGTGTATACTATTTCAAAGGTATTTTTCGCAGTTATGAAAGAAACGGTTTTGGATACAATGGAATTCCTTTATATATACAATATACGTGCGTAAATGAAAACAAAAAACTGTTGTCCTTTTCAACAATAAAAATCCTTCTCCATTCCATGCTCATAAATATTTATATATGTACGTTCGTTTTCATTGCAACGTTTCTAAAACTACACGCAATCCATATACGAAACATAAAAGTCGGCGATTACCATAACTCCCAATAACGTGTAAAACAATTATACTTATTAAAGAATACAGTGTTGCTCTCGATATAATGATACAAAACATCGGGTACCCCGATAAATACGCGGAAAAAATAAAGACGCGTATATACACACTTACACAATTCTCAACCGCATGCGCGCGCTGACTAACCCAACCGACACGCGCGCGAAAACAAGTTTTTTCCTCGCATATACGCGACAATTAATCAATCGCTCGGTGAGCGAACGCGTTTCCTCGAAAATATATATATATATATAAGAGAAGTGGTGGTGGTTTCGCTGGCTCATCCTGTGCACGAAGATTCGCAAAAACTGTGCATTCCTTCGGGATCGTGGTGTGGATAGGTGTAATAGTGTAGGTGCGAAGAAAAAGATTGAAGTTTGAACTTTGGCGCGATGATGAATGGGTGAGTCATTATTCGAGAGGCTGAAGGGGTTTTTTTTTAAGTTGGATGATGTGGAAGTTTCTTTAAGATTTGGTCGATTGTTGCTTTACGTGTATTTTAAGCGTGGATGTGGTAGAAAAGTAGCATTTACTTTTGTACTCGAACGGGTTTATATTGATGGTAAAAGAATATTTATAGGTAAAAGGTAAAAAAATACGAAAAATGTGCTTGTTCATTTTAACTGGAACAATTTACTTTTTATAAAGACTCAGAATATGAGCTATTTTTAAGAGATTTTATACCGTTAAACTTTCATTTATTCTTTTATACTGAATTGGAACCTTAAATTTTGAATTTTGCCCTGTTAATATTGAAATTTAAAATATAGATTTCGTGATTTTACCAATATTGATTTTATGAAACTTTTGCCAGCACGATTTTAAATTGTCTACTTTACCGAATAATGCAAGTCAATGAATTTTTCACATACAACAGAATGTTTTAATTTTTATATTTTTATAACTTTTATAAAATTTCAAAAGTTTTTTTTTTTCATTCTAAAATAAATACATATAAAACAATATAACATGCATGAGACCTATCGACCCATCACTGAAGCTGAAATTTTTTACATGTTTTAAAATTTTCATGCGTACCCTTCAATTTTCACATACTCAAAATGTAGATTCTCGAGCCGGGCAGGAATTTGAATTTGCAAAAAGACTGTTTCAATTGAGGCAAAATAATTTCGCTGTGAATAAAAACGATCCACATTGAATACCTTTCGTTTATATAAAAGGTAAATTCATCGACAATAAGTATAAATTCTTTTTACTATTTTCATACAAAAATCATTAATTTGATTTAATTTTATGTACCACAATTTTATTTATAAAAAACTTTACAAGCTTACCAAATCTTTTTTAAAAAATATAATTTTACTTTACCAAACCATAACATCTTTCTTCCTCTTTTCATAACCCATTATATTGTCTATTCCAACTTGTCATTAGTACAAAAAAAAATTTATTTTGAAATAATAATAATATAAATGTGAAAATATATCAAATGTCATTGTAAATAACATAGTCACAATCTGCACTTATACAGGAGATATTTTAATACATTCTATTCTTCATTATTTTAACTATATTTATAAAATCCATCGTACTATTTTAGTGCAATATACGAATGCCGAAAGACATTTTTGACCGAGGGTGGCGTGTGATAGGTTGTAGAGGGCGTTGGTTTTTGGGTTTTCATGGCGGGGATGATCTATAAGGGATGTTCGGAAACAGGTCAAGTTTAAGTTGTTTAATTTCTCGAAGATGACAATACTATGTCCATTTTGAACAAGGATTTCGATTTACAAACATTCAACCATTGATGCGAAACTTGAGCAGAATTTAATAAGCTTTGCGTATCTAGGTAAGAAAATATTATTTGATTAATTTCCAAGGGCAAAACATCCGTTATGTCCATGTCTGGTTCACGTCGACTGAATAGAACCATAATTTTGTTTAGTAGCTGGTATCCACCTAACTCCTGATTGGTCGTACATAACGGCCAAACAGAGACCTCCTGATTGGTCGGCAACAACCAATCACGCAGCAGTGGCTTTCCACGGAATTCGTTAGAACTACCCAATTATAACTTGAAAATATAATTTATATAATCAATTTAATAATAAGCTTGAAACAACGAAATATTGCAGGAGTAACACAAAGATAAGTTATATGTAATAATTCGCGTAAAACCAGCCAATAAATTTCACAATAAAAAATTTTTTATTTAAAAGTTTATAAAATCCTTTTAATAAAATATAATCCAACTCTAACAACCTCTAACATCCTCCCCTTATCCTACCCATCATATTCTAACTATTCCAACCCTTAGTCAGCGCTTCTCTCCTCAACCGTCCTTGACAGTAGCCCCAACTCTCGCGGATATTACTTTCTACGTCGATCCTCGAGGTCGAAACCCGCTGGTGACGTAAGATCGCGCTCTCGTCGCATACGAATCATACTCTCGCAAAAGGCACCATAAAAGTCGGCGCCGCGGGCTTGTGTGGTTCATTAGCGCAAGAAAGAGAGAGAGAGAGAGAGAGCCAAAAACGGTGCTCACCGCAGAAGAGTCAAGCGCGGACGCAGAGGACACGAGACTTTCCTTCCGCGAAGGTATAATATATAAACGCGTATAGCGGTGGATTTTTAGATTCGTTTAGTATGGACTGAATTTTTTTTCGGATTAATTTTGAAATTGTATGTTTTTAAATGTTATCGTAATTTTTTTGTGAACGAAATTGTTTTATTAAGTTTTGCATTGTTCCCGGAAAAAGTAGTAAAAAAATTGTGGTTATTGGCGAATTCTTTCATTATTTAAAAATATATCCTATTCCGGTCTGCTTGCCAGCAAACAGAAAATTTTGCAGAATTATGTTTACTTAGTAATCATTGTTTTTCTTTCCGAAAGATTGTTTTTCTACAAACAAATTCTTACGTAACAATTATATCTTATCATCTCTAACAATCAACTTTCTTCAGCCGCTTTGACCCATCAATAAACATAATCACACAACCAAAAATACCCTTATTCGCAAAGCAACACTCAACATCGAAAAGTTCATTTTTACATCCAACTCGTATCCCAGTCTCACATCAGTAATCACTTTTTACGAGCGCGATGAGCGCCTGTTGCACTTGTTGGCCGTGAAATCATAAGCGTTTCTCGGAGTGGAAGGAGTTTTCAGCCGGAGCTTCGCGCGCAAACAGTCCTCGAAGACGCCGCCGCATTACTGAAAGAGTTTTGAAAAACTTTTCGTTAGAAAGACTTTAGCGATTGTAATCAGCGTTTGTACGTCGAGCAAATAGTGTAGATAACTTTCTCCTTAGTATTCTTGAAAATTAAAAAGTTTTCACTTTGTTGGTATACCACTGTCTTTTTTATCGTTCAATTTCATTAAACTGGAAAATTTGAATCGAATCATTACTAAAAATTATTTCTTTGACTATTATTCATCTAAACAGTATCTTTAAATAATTTTTAGCTCAGTACAGTATATCTAACCATTATAAAATTAAAAAAAAGAAATCAATCGCTCAATCATCCCGTGACGAATCGCAAACATTTCGAAAACCTATAAAAAGTTGAACTTACATCGTGAACCACTCTACTTTCGCGCAATCCGCGAGAGGGGATCTCAGCAACACGGGCAAATCGCCTGTAAAGCTCTCGTCTTCTAAGCGCCTGCGATAAGCATTGCGAACTCGCGCAAGCTGCGTCCCGAGGTCACGCAGATAAGACGCAGTGTATGCGTATACGTATATGTGTGCCAATATTATTTACCGACCGAGAGTCGTTGCGTATGCTCACGAGATAGGTGCGGGTGACAAAAAGATATATTCTGTTATTTTGTTGCTATCTTTTTCTGCGTCCGTAATTTTGTACATATAATTCATGAGTAGTGGGAATTTTCAACATGGACGTTGGAAAAATTTATTTCATAATGGCCAATGTGGAATCTATATTATTTTGAAAAAGTACGTCAGTACCATTTATTATACGCTATTATCAAAACTTTATTATTTATGAGACGCCAGAAATTTTTTTGGATAAGCTCAAGTTCTAATAGTTGTCGCAGTGGTCTTGAACATTTTTTGAAGTTTGTTGAAATATAACGTTTAAATCACGTAATAAAATTCTAATAATTTCGTCTCGACAAATGGCAGAAATTCATTATTAATATATCTTTGAAATGAAATATCAGTAAAAAAAAATTAAAAATGGTATTTTCAGGATATCTAATAAAAAATGTTCAAGTATGAAATTCAATTATCTCTCAAAGAAACATGAAATGTATGCACTTCATAAGATAATACATAACTTGATATTATACACTGATGTAGGGAAAATTTTCCATGTTTTCTAGTAATTTGGCAATATCAACGAATAGTACAAATTACTCCATTAAAACATGGTAAAAATTACTGGTAACGTAGTAAAAATTACTAGAAAAATAGTAAAAATTACTATCTTTCTAAGGGCAAAATTTGTACTTTGATATTGCCAAATTACTTGAAAACATCGGAATTTTTCCTACATTTTTCTATCAATGTATAAATATCTTGTTTCTATGCAATATAACATATATATCTATAACATATGGTATCTATAATAGGTTTGTTTTATCACATTCATTAGAAATAACATAAAAAAGAATTTATATAAAAATGATAATAGTATAAATGTAAAAAACTACCAATGTCGTTGTAAACGACATAGTCACAATCGCAATTATACACGAGATATTTTAATACGTACTCACACGTCATAATTATAAACTATATTTATATAATACATCTTAATATTTTAGGACAATTTACGAAGGCCGAAATACATTTTTGACCGAGAATGGCGTATCATAGGTTTTAGAGGGCGTTCTTTTTTAGGTTTTGGTGGCGGGGAGGATCTATGAGGGATATTCGGAAAAGGTCATATTTAAGTTGTTTAATTTCTCGAAGATGAGAATATTATGTCCGTTTTGAAGAATGATTTCGATTTACATTCAACCATTGATGCGAAACTTGAGCAGCATTCAGCAGGCTTGGTGTGATTAAGTAAGAAATTATTTTTTGATTGATTTGCAAGGGTAAAAAATTCGATATGTCCATGTCTGGTTCACATTGGTTGAATAGAGCCATAATTTTGTTTAGTAGGTCCATTTTAAAAATAAGTATAAATAAATAGAAAATATAAAATTTTATGTAGATATTGGCAGATATCCACCTATCCCCTGATTAGTCGTACGAAACAGCCAATCAGAGAACCTTTATATATGTAGCCGGTATCTATCTAACTCCTAGAGTCCTTTTGATTGGTCAGCTACAACCAATCACACACCAGTGACTTTGCACGTGATCCGTTAAAATTACCCAATAATAAATTCAGAATGTTATTTGCACATTCAATTTTATAATAAGCTTCAAAGAATCTAACATTACAGGAGTAAGACATGGAAAGATAACTTATATAATAATTCTCGTGAAACCTGTCAATAATTTTCACGGTGAAAAACCTTTGTTTGACGAGGAAACCTTATCTCCTCTACCCACAGCCAAAAACTCATAATCGGCTCGGGCATCCGGCGCGAAACTAGATTACCGCATCGATCGCTCCTGGAAACCGCAACAACTCGCTACCTCGCTGCTTCGAAAAATGCAAACTCTCATGCTGCAGCGTACAAAAAAAAAAGTGCGCGGTCATTCCGCACGCGCATCCGTGCCAGAATTACCGCATCAGCATCGGGAGCGCTCGATAATGACGACGCGACACGTTTCCAACGATCGCATTTCGCGATGTGCGCTCGTAGCACACGACAATTAGCGCTAATGGCCTTTTCGATTCCCCCCCCCCTTTGTTTCGGCCGGCGTTTTTTTCGGAAATTGGAGAACGGGCGACGTGAAATTGAATTTTTTCAGCAATGTTGAGCCCAAATGTGTCTATATGTATATATACGTATCTGTAGATATACATATACACCAGCTTGCAGCAGGCGAAGCCCGTTTCATTCGATATTTATGGGGATCGATTGAATTGTTCATGAGGTGCCATTAGTCAATGGATGTTCGGAATGCTGCTATTTTAAATATATCAGAAATGTGAGGATAGTTTTAACGAGCTGATCAACTGTTTAATATTCGTAGGATTAGACGTTAGTTAGCGTTAGAATCAAATTATTATCGACAAGTTCGAATACTAATACATATTATCAATTAATAACGTAACTAGAGCAGTAACAACGACAGCGTTTAAATTATGAATAAACCTGTTAGTCTGACTCTTCAACTACGAAGATGTCACTCGCTCGGCAATTAGAATCCTTTATCCACCTGAATAATTAACTGGTGCCGGTGTAAACTCGGCATTTAGACATCATCCTGTCCTAAATGAACATATCATCTTTATGTTATAAAATATATCTGCACTATTCCGTAATAAAATGACCCCATCCTCCACATCCGAATGGTAAACCTACATTTTCGAAAACAATCGAAGTGGGCATCCCATTCCTATAGCTTCGACAATCGTCTGTGCCACTTGTTAGAGCTCGCAAGGGTATTCGCGTATAGGTCAGGGACCCCGAGGCGAATCTCAAAGGTAACACGCCTAATTAAGTAGGGAGGTGCAATGAGAGACCGAACGGCAATGTATACCAATCAGTTCCGATGGGCAATATTACGGCTGAGCAGACAGATCGATCGCCAGTACGGAGTAAAGAGCTAAACAAGGATGTGCGTGTATAATGTTTATCAGTGTCTGATCATTTGCGTATTAAGATTTGTTGTCCTGTTGGGCTCTAAGCCGATGGGTTCGTGCGAATTATTGTTGTGATCGTTTTATAGAGTTGAAAAAATATTTTTATAATAGAAGAGTTGGGAGATAGAAGTTCCAATTGAAAATGTCCTCTGAACGATTACTTTACTAATCCAATTTGTGACTTAAGGTTTCAAACTGACCAAAACTTGTCACTTATTAATAAATAAAGATATTTTTACAAACATAATATCCTACTTTTTATTAGATTAACCTTTGAGCTTCATATCCTGAAATGAGATTTTTATCACAGCCAAGAGATATCAACAACAATACTGGAGCACTGAAAATGCTTACTCAGAAGGGTTAATAAACCCGAACAAAAAAATGTTCAGTTCCTTATGTAACAATCAATTCCACCGCGCAATTTTCAAAACAAGTTTCTAATCGGCCTTATATATACACCTATAAAGCCACACCAAGCGCACACATCGAAATCCAATAATTAAATTCGACCATAGCTCGACAGTCAGGCAGTCCATGCAAAACCGCTCACGTCACCCAAACACCCGTCCATCCACAGATTTTTGACTCTCCAACGTCTCTCTCTCTCTCTCTCTTTCTCTCTTTTACTCGAAAAAATCGAAAACTAATTGCCATCATGGTAAAAGAGAGAAAGAGAGATAGATAGATATAGATAGAGGAAGGGGAAAAAGGAGAGAGCGAGAGCGAAGCGCGAGAGCTGTTGGTAGTGGCAAGCTTGGCGCTGCAGCTCACGAGAGGAACGCGCGCGCGGCATCGACCGGCGCTCCTCGTTTTTCCCTCTACCTCCATATATATATACACACTGCCCCTACGCGTGCGCGCCGCTCTATATCGATTCTCCCCCGCGCGTATATAACGTGCGCGGGCGGACGCGGGACGCCCCGTGCCAAGCTCTGTTTTTCTCTCTCTCTCTCTCTCGCGCTCGCTCGCTCTCGAGCTTTAGCTCGGCGAACTTTTGTTTAAAAATTTAAGCGACGGGTCGGCCCGGGTTTGAATCGTTGTAGTATACGTAGGATAGATAGATGGGTAGATAGATATGTATGTATATGTGTGAAGAGTTCGCGTATAGGTTAATTGATCATGCGTGTATAGTAGATGTCTTTGGGATTGAGAAAAAAATGCGTGTAATAAAGCACAGTGGTACATGACGTGATGAATAATCAATAATGGTATAGTTGCGTTATCGAATTTTGTGGGAAATGGTATATCTCTCGAATAGAGTGATAGGTGATACGCGACGAGAGGTATATTATTTTTCTTCCACTGTGTTGAATATTGATTTATCGAGGAACGTTGTTAGGAAATAGAAAAAATAGATATATATATGTGTGTGTGTGTACGGGTAATTTAATTTTACGATATGGGCAGTTAACGGTAGGATTGTTGTAATTTTCAAGAACGTTTTTATGCTCCGTAAATGGATACTTCAACCCCTTTTTAATTTGATCACGCACGAAATAAGCGTCCGGCGAAAAGAAATATATATACATATATAATAATTTGCCTGTTATAATAATGTATAATACATTCGTGCTTTCATTATTTATTCGGCTGTAAAAGTATGTTCGTCGAGGAATTCTTTGGTTATATTTAAGCGAATGGAAATTTTTCGACGTTAAACTTTTTCTTTAACTCAACCGTATACAGTATAACGTAAATTGTTGCTTTAATTATTTCGTTGAACTGAAAAATACTCAGGTTATAAGAAACAGTCATGGCATAAAGAACAAAGCTACTAAAAAACATGAAAATTAAATAATTATAAGAAAGAACTGACATTTGTTACAAGTCATAAGTTTAAATCACTAAAACAATTTACCGCGAAATCCTCATCACGTGTACACGTAAAACCACAAGACATACTACGAAAAGTCACGGAACTGAGCTTTTTAAACCATAAAATATACTTAAACCTATAAACCATCGCCACCATAACCTTTTTCTGGCACTTCAAACCGTTTAAAAACAACCCAAAAACGGAGATTAAAAAACACACACACACTCGTACTGTTCCGACGACGTCACACATATAACGCCGGGGGGAATTAACGGGTCGCGGCCTCTTTCCCTCCCCACAGTATATATACACACTGTAAGCGAAAGGAGAAGCCTGTACGTGTACCTGCATTTTGCAAAACTACTCGCATGTGCGGTCATTCTCTGCTATGTACCCGCGCTGTACGAGTGGATTATGCAGTGACTCTTCGACCAGCGCTTTCGGGAATCCCGCGTGTCCCGGTGCGAATTATTTTAAGCGGTGAGAGTGCAGGATATGTGGGAGGAAAGGACTCGAGTGTAGTGCTCTATCTCGATTGGTGGGAATTTCGGGTCCCAGGGTTCGTACAGAGTACAGAGTGATTTTGTAGTGTATATTTGGGAGTGTATTTTCAGAACGGAGGGGTGTTGGTTGAGCCAGAGTTTTTTTTAACAAGAAAAGAGATTTGGTTGTGGTGAAATCGGATAGTTTTTCAAAGTAAATTATTTTTCATCAAGGTTATATCTCTTCTTTTTATTTTCTTTATAATGTATAAATTTATTTGAAACAATATTAGTTGAAATTTGATGTTGTTCTTTGACATTGCGATCACGTAAAAACGTGCGCTAAACAAGAAATAACGAACGGCCTCAATACGATTATATAAAATAATGAGTTTTCAATATAATACTAATTTTATATATACTGTATAGTAAAGCATCAAAAAAGATGTGGCCAATACTTTAATATTTTATTACCTTAATATTAAAAATTCCGAAGACTGAAATTGATTTGCGACCGAGGATGGCGTATTACCGGTTGTAGGAGGCGTTGCTTTTTAGGTTTTCGGATTGGGGAGGATCTATGAGGAAATCTACGAAAAGATGTATTCAGTTATTTTATTGCTGTCTCTTTCTCCGCCTATAATTTTGTACGTGTTGAACAGTAGGAATTTTTAATTCGGAGTTTGAAAAAATTTATTTTAAAATGGTTATTGTGTAGAATGATTATTTATCGAAAGAACATTAAATACACACTTCATTGGATAATCTATAACTTGGAACTACATAAACATTAACACCTATAACATATAGTATCTATAATATATTTTATCACATTTGTAACAAATTTATTTTCAAAAAATAATATAAATGTAAAAAATTACTAATGTCGTTGTAAACGACATAGTTACAATCGCAATTATACATGAGATATTTTAATACATACTCACACGTCATAATTATAAACTATATTTATAAAATCCATCGTAATATTTTAGTGCATTTTACGAAGGCCGTAATACATTTTTGACCGAGGATGGCGTGTCATAGGTTGTAGAGGGCGTTGTTTTTAGGTTTTCGTAGCGGGAACGATCTATAAGGGATGTTTGTAAAGGGGTCATGTTTAAGTTGGTTAAGTTGTCGAATATGAGAATATATGTCTGTTTTGAAGGAGGATTTTGATTTACATACATTCAACCATTGATGCGAAACTTGAGCAGAATTTAATAAGCTTGGCGTGTCTAGGTAAGAAAATATTATTTGATTAATTTCCAAGGGCAAAACATTCGTTAGATCCATGTCTGGTTCACATCGGTTGAATAGAGCCATAATTTTGTTTAGTAGGTCCATTTTAAAAATAAGTATAAATAAATATAAAATATAAAATTTTATGTAGATATTGGATGTGTTTCCATTGGAACCGAAACTCAGACTGACAGTTGGCTTCCTTTTCTGCTGTATACCTTAGCAGGTACCCATCTAACTCCTGATTGGTCGCATCGAATAGCTAATCAGAGAGTCTCCGTGTATCTAGCCGGTATCCACCTAGCTCCTGATTGGTCATACGGAGCGGCTAATTGGAGACGTCCTGATTGGTCGACGAGAGCCAATTACACACCAGTAACTTTGCACGTGATTCGTTAGAACTACCCAATCAGTTTAGTTTATCGAATATGATTATAAACCAAAATTGTGAAACATAAATGTTTTTCACTAAAGATATCTTTTTTTTTGTTTATAATGTCTAAACTTATTAGAAATCGTAATAGTTAAAATTTGAGCATATTCTTTAACATTGCGAAACCATTTTTTTGTATTATACGTGAATACGATAACGTATACACATAAGTTTTTTATTTATTTAAACCTTACTTTAGCCACAATAAAAAATTTCTTGTATAGCAATTAATCAAAAAAGTCACATATAGCTAACCTCTGGACCGCCTTTTATAATACATATTTCCTTATTTAGTAATACTAAGAAAAACTCAAAATTATAATACTAGAGCAGATGAAAATCATACGTTAGACATGTACTGAATTTGGAAAACACGAACACTCGCGCTGTTCGAAAAATACTGAACGACGTCAATATGAATACAAAATAATGATTATTTAATATAATACTAATTGAATATGTATTTACATCAAAATACAGGTGGTATCAAAATACTTTAATATTTTGATACCTTAATATTAAACATTTCGAAGACTAAAATTCATTTGCGACCGCATCCACCTACCTTCTGATTGGTCATACCG
>JAWWEQ010000001.1:1101689-1140763 GCA_035583055.1 Torymus tubicola
ATATATACGCACCACCTACACCTCATCTCACATACGCGTGTATACATATACCACTTTGTCGTTTCAGCGCAACACCCTCATAACCCCGAATCGTCCTATAAACGCGTATAAATCTCAACAGATCGCAGCATCAGCATCAACGTCGCTAGTGCATCAACATCGGACGGCTCCGCGGTACTGTTTAACCGAGGACGACGGTTCGGTATATAGTAGCGTATATATATATATATATATATGTAATAATAGTAGTGATCGATCTTAACGGCCGTAGTAACCCTTAAGTGTATAATGTGTGGGTGTATGTATACACGCGTAGGCTTATGCTGTACGACGGATTGTTCGTTGCGGTGCTGGTGAGATGGTTGAGTTGTAGGGTAAGGGGTAATGAATTTTTTTTTAGAGAGGGTACGGTGGATTGATTATATATAATGATCTGTTGTTTATATAATGCGGTTGATTGAATATTTATGTGATTCTAAATAACTTAATATACGTTCCGAAATAATCGTAAAGCCTCGCATGATTCGGATGTAAGGTTAGATTCTAACAATGTAAAAAAAAGGCAAATTTATTATAGTTTTAGGTTTATTTTGAAAGGAATCTTGACAGTCTTTGCGGTAAACGGTAACAATTAGATCTTGATTAATCTTAAATATCAATTGAAAAAGAGAAAAGGAATCTATAAATATATCTCATTTTATAAAATGAGCTTTAATTTCTTTCTTTTACAATTAAAAATATTTATTATTTTTAATGTTATTAAAGTTAAAAGTTGAACCATGAAAATGAACCAATATATATATTATATGAACTCGAACGATGAATTTTAGGGGTATAACTGTAAATTTTTATAATTTTTCGTGGAATGTATACATGTTTTGATTTTGAAAAAAGCTATCAAAGCTCATTTTCTCGCATTATTTTTAACTTTTTTTGAATATTTAAAATTAAATGATTATCGTTTCAAAAGAATAAAGATAAAATATTCAAAACTTGAAATTTTTATAACCTTAAGGTATAATATTGCACCTTTTATAATATTATTGTAGCCAAAAGCGATATCCTAAAATTTAAGCCGAATTCATGATCGAGATCCCTGACACTTTCCTATTAAGTTATATATAGCTTTAAACCTTTTATATACAAATGTATCTAGATACTTCGTAAAGTTTTCTCTTCAAAGCTTTTGATAGAGATATATTATTTGAACGCAAGTTAATAGCTTTTGATTGCGTAAAAAAATTCTGTTAAGTTCAAGGAAGCCAATTGAGGTATTCTTTTCAAATACTACAACCTTCATTCCGACCAAAGGAAACAAATTGCAAAAAAATGAAAAATCATCCCTAAAGAAAAAATAATTTTATAGAAACGACCAACCGTTATCTTAAATTTTATAATATCCGTTATTTATGAATTTACTAAGACGATAAGACTTCGCGATATTACGGAGGTTTCGGCTCTTCAAGCGAGTAAGTGGAAAATTCTAATCTCAAGTTAAAGTTTAAGCTTATATATATATATACGGCTTAAACTTTCCAACCCATTGTTTCGAATTTTTCATGTAAATGCCTTGAAGTTAAAAACTTATTAAATTTATAATCTCCAAAGGATCAAGAAGATTACTAAATGAAGTAATTTATGCAATAAGATATACGTTTCCTCTTTCTCTTTCTCTCGTTCACATCATATACCTCAAAGCCGTTAAATAAAAAAGAAAATAAAGCTTCGTTCAAATCCAAAATCCCAAATATTCCTTATCACCAACTTCTCATTACTTATATATCACCATTATACCACGTAGATATCAAAACAATCAACCACATATACAATATCTTTTACAACCCCTCCAAAAACCTCAGCGAAATTCCCGCCACGTGCCAAATCAGCAATCCAAAATCCCATAACAACCTCTCTACTCGCTCTTTCTCTCGGCCATAAGGAAGTACATATATATATATCCCAAGGAAGTATAAATTCCCTCCTTCTTATCGTCCCATCCTATACACCCTCCCCCTACCACACGCATACATACACATACTTAACCATCACCCGCATCATAATACGCAAACCCGCGTGTGGTATCATCTCACTTCCCCTACTCTCTCTCTCTCAATATTCCCCACCTCTTCTTCTTCTTCTTCTTCCTCCCACGCTCTCTCGCAGTCTGCGACAGCTAAACCCGCTCGTATTATATATCCGTCAAAGCCCGCACCGCGCGTGCACGATCGAACACTTACATACATACATATATACATATATACACTCACTCTCTTCCCCTCTGGCCGCGCGGAAAGTAAACAAAACAGCTGACTGCTTTGCCGCGCACGTGCTTTCCTCGTATATATATGTATAGATACCGCATGTAGTGCGAGTGTTTCTGCGTTACCCGCACGGCGTATATATATATATGTGTATAAGTATATACGAGAGGAGTAGCGCGTGTCGGAGAGAGAGAGAGAGAGGGCGAACGAACGAACGAACGGTCCACACGCCACCCACTTCCGGATACCCTGGAGGCCTGACCTGTTGCTGCTGCTATTGCTGCTGTACTGCTGTTGCTACTGTCCTCCTCCTCCTCCACCTCCTCTCCCTCTTGCTCGTATATACGTGGGTGTATGTATATATATACGTATATACACGTGCGTAACGCGCACAACATACTTTGGACGATTGAAAAGGCAGAGAGAGAGAGAGAGAGAAAGCCGGCAAGAGAGCGCACATGGCATGTGTGCAGAAACAAGCCGGCCGGCTATATGTATATATATAACGCGTGTGTGAGAATGTGTTAGTGCACGCGGCACAGGATGGGATTTAAATTGCTCATGCGGAGGGGAGAGAATTGTTGGGCAATGTCGGAGAGTGTGAAGGTTGCGCCGTGGTATAACCATGCGTTTCGTAAGGATCGTTACCTTTTTTTTTTATAGGGGACCTGTGCGGAGAGGAGAGATTTGGAATGGATTTTGGGTAATCGCGTTACGTTAAGAGTTGGTAAAGGATTAGTGAGGAGGAGGATGTATTGGTGATGCTGTTGCTACATCCGCGGGTATACCTTGTTTTTTTCTTCTCTTTTGGTCAGTGGTATAATAGGAGCTGAAATTTTGAAAATCAGTGGTTTAAGTGCGAGCTGTGTGTTAGATGTGGTGATGAAAGTCGCATTAGTATATATACAAATGGAAAAAGGAATTAGGAACTTTGGCTTGTCGTATGGTAGTATTTTTATAACAGTTGGTAGCATCTGCTTTTTATACGCCACCCGCGGCTACCCTAACACAGGTACAATTATTTTGCAATTTGAACAACGCGTTGTGTAAATCAATTATACGTATATAACTTAACGCTCGAGAACAGTACCACGATTGTCACTTATTTTACTATATATACTCTTAAGTGAATGAAAATCGAAACGCACCATCGCGCCCGCCAACACAATTCCCAACGTCGCGTAAACCGAGACGGCGAAATACGTTGGGGAGATGTCAATTTGAAATATATTTCCCCACAGAAGGTCATTAAACGTATGGCACATACACACACACATACTCTCCATCGATCCTGACACCAAATTGGAACTTTCTGCCCTCGTATATAATTTATAGTTCTCTCGAGTTGTTATTATCAGAAAATAATTTTCATGGCATCCCCGTATATAGTTTTACGAATATAGTGCGGTGAAATTGGCGTTAACGGTGTCAAATTTTACGTTCTATTGTCATTACGTTAAAAATATATATGTTTTGTTTTCAATGAGCGAAATTATCGATTTTGTTGTAGTTTGTGTGTGTGCGTGTATAATGATTTTAAAGTGACTTATGGGCCAATTTACAAAGCTATATATTACTTAAAAGTACACTGTTTCAGAAATTGCTTATTGCTGCGTTTAAAAGCATGTAAAATCTTAAGTGTTGAATGGTCAAACGTCAGTGGAATTATGGTTCTTCGAAATAAATCGTGTAAAATAATGAAAACACGTTTTATCACTACAAATAAAATAATTAAAGATAACGAAAATACAATATAAATAAAACAAAATTTCAGAGCATCACACAGCCCTCGTCAAATTGAACAAAGATTCCCCGCCGCACAGTCCTCTTGAATTTCTCATAGTATATATGAATCATCAAAAACCGTCTTTTCTCCGCCTCCTCCTCCTCCTCCCTATTTTTACTATTAAACATCACCCCCTTCTCCTCTTCAAACAATATTCTCTTCACCAAGATAAAACTCTCTCTCTCTCTCTCCCACGACAGAGAAAAAACGACGACGGCGCTTTTATATACATATACATACATACATACACGATACCGCAGGTATATAAGGTATGTGTGTAAGTGTGCACTCGTCATCGTCGTTCCAGCAGCACGGCGCGCAGGAATTCCCGAGGCCGAGAGAGCAGCCAGCAGCAGCCAGCAGCCGTGCCGCGTGTGCGTGTGTGCCTTTCTCTTGGAATCCACGCGAGCGTGCGCGCAGCCGCAGAGAGATCCTCTCGAGTCGCGCGCGGGCGAAATGAAAGGCGAGACTTTCGCGTTGCGGCGACGGCAGCGAGAGGAGAGGTAAAAAGAAAGAGGAGAGAGAGAGCTTTTTCGAGTCGGTGAATTTTGAGGTTAGGTGTATGCTGTGTGGCTACAGTGCGTATATAGAAAGTCCGAGGAAATTGGGGATACCGCGGTGTGTTTTGGAGTAAAAATGGTATATTGTGCGATGATTTTATGTGTAATTATTATTATATGAAGAATGGAAAAAATATACAAAATATAGAGTTGATAGTAGGTAGATTAATTAATTGTCGAAGGTTGGTAGCATTCCGAACGTCAACTATCGTAGTACATTGTAAGTTTGATTCGTAATTTCGAATAAAATTAAAACTTGTTATTCAGATTTACTGTAAAAAAATGGTTCTTCGTCTCCGACGCTATTTGCTTAAATATTAGTCGATTCTGTAAACACCCCGATAAAGTTCAGACGTCAAGTATGAACAAAAAAACGGTTTATTCGAAATTTTAGTTATGAAGTAAAAACCGCAGTATAACAGCATTTTGAACGGCTTACCACTTAAATAGGCAACTTTTGTTCGAGCTTTTTGTTTCATATAGTAAAAAAGAAATAACCAATAAGTTTTCCAACAACCGCGTGAAACCCAAGCACTAAAACTTTTATTACACATACATGCGAAAGCATATATAATATATACCGCGAAACGCGATACATGAGCGTATAGAAAATTAAATATCCGCCGAACCAACGTACACGGAACTTTTAAATATTTCCCTTCCAATAAAGATTACGCTACCAGCTTACGTAGGTATATTTTATACTCCACAGAGTTTCAAAATATGGTGAAATTACTTCACGACTAAAGTATATACATACGTAAATCCGAACAATCGAAACAAAAAAAATGTTACCGAACAAATCAATCCAACAACAACAACAACAACAGCAACAAAGCCATCACCAAAGAAAAAAAAATAATAGCCACGGAGAAAGGGAAAATCCCTCGTCAGCCTGCCCATATGCGCGCTGCTGCTCGCTCTCGCGTTCAGCCCACACAGCTGAACCTCTCTCTCTCTCTCCCACCTTATTTTATATACCTACGCTATACAACGAGCGAGCGAGTGAGAGAGAGAGAGAGAACGAAAGAGAGAAGAGAGGCCCCGCCGGGGTTGAATTTCAGACCGTCTCTCTTTCTCTCTCTCTCTTTCTCTTTTGAAAGAGCCGGGGGCCCTGCCTGCCTGCCTGCCTGTGCCTCGTGGATCCTTTGTACGTTCGCTTGATACTATCTCTCTCTTTCTCTCTCTTTCGCTCGCTCGCTCGAGCCTCGAACGCTGTGGCAGCACAGCTGCGCGCACGCGGCTCAGCTCTCTCGCCTTGGAACGTATATATAACGGTGTATATGCGCGCGCCGGAACGGCCGACAGCAGCAGCGGCAAAGTTTCGACCCGAGTACACGACTATATATATATATATATATTTGTACGTGTATTTTATATATATACGTATACGTATATACGTTGTATAAGGCGGCAGAGGAGACGCGCGGCTGCGTAGTGGACGGCTATACTACTTGCGCGAGCGCGCGTGGGCGAGGGAAGAGGAGGAATATCGGTCGCGGCTCGCTGGGCTTGATGATGGGGCCGTGGACGTGGAGCACTGGGTCCTCTCATGGGTATATGATGATGACCGTAGAATGGGGTTTATTTTTCCTTTTTTTTTAGGGAATAAATTATGAAAAATTTTTTTGGGAAACAATTTTTTTATATACGATGTAAACTTTAGTGGTGTAATGGTTGAAATGAAGTAAATTAAAATTGATGGAAAGTAAATGGGTTTTGTTTAACGAGTAAATATACGCGTGTATTTTAAATATGATTTATTTAAAATTTTTGAATTTCCGAATATTACGTGACATATGGTCGGTAAATATGAGTATAAATTTAGTTATTTTGAATGTGATCGCGTGTATATTAAAATAAAATATTTAAATTCGTCGTTGTCCAATTAGTTGTTTTCATGACGTTTATACTAAAAATAATAAAAATTTCAATAATCATCAATTAATTATTCTAAAAATGATCTTCATATATCGACGTTGACAATAACTACGATAATTATACAATAATTAAAAATTTTACAAAACACCCGTAGCCAAACTTTCTACAAACAACAATGAAACCCTTGCCTTCACAGTACCACCATCCAACCTAAACAAAAAAAAATCCCTACTTTCTCCTCTCACGCCGAACCCCAAAAACCGTCGTCCACCGGCTAGGTTCGATCAATCCACATCGCTTCTACTTACGCAGCCGGCACAAAAACCCGCCGCCGGCATCAACGAAACTCGGCCTCTCTCTCTCTCTCACTATACAGCGTCGTCGTCGAAAATCCGCTCATATATACGAAGCACAGCACGCCAGGCCTTCGGGGAGTAAGAGAACCGGCGAGTAGGTATAGCAGCCGCGCGTCGAAAGAGAGAGAGAGAGAGAGCAGGCTATATAACGAGCCGAGTGGAAAACCGGGCTCCCCCTTATTGCTCGTGCTATATAACACGCGCAGCTCGCTCGCTCGCTCACCGGCGCAGCGTTTCTCTCCCTAAGGTTCCGGAGAGCTGAGCGAGCGAGCGCGCGTTCGCTCGAAGCTTAATTGGGGATTTTTGGGGGGCTTTCGAGGGTACGGTTTTTCGGGGAACGAGGATGGAGAGAGAGAGAAATGTGACGTGGATTGGACGCGCGCGTGTGATGGTTTGGATATGGGAGAGCTAGGGTTTTTTTAGGCGTGGCTCGTGGTCGGTCTGGGATTGAAGTGAAGGTTCGTATAGAGGCGCAGATGTCGCAGGGGCTGGTTACTTTTAGGTTACGTGGTACTTATTGGGTTCGGTGACGTTTGGGGAATTAATTATTTATTGTTATTTCATTTCATTTTTTATTAATTTTATAAATCTTGAATTTTAAAATATGGACAACTTTAAAATAAATTTTTAATACTGATTATATTAAATAAGATTGAAAACTCTAGAATATACCTGAGAAAATACGTAATTGCATTTAGTATACCTATTAGGTAGAATATAGTTGAGCAATGTAGAGAAATTCGGTTTCGAATACTACATTTGTATAATTTATCAAGCTATTTTTTCAAAATTATATTTGCTAATAAATTATATTTTAAATATTTTATTTAATATTAACAAGCCCTGTAACTTTCAAGCGCGCTCCGCCCCCAAAGCGTACCTCCCTCGACCAATCATATTTTTTGCCCAGCATTATGCCGGCGCCCTATATAATATCAATCTTCCTTTTATAATAGGAAAATAAAATTCGATATATAAAAGATTAAGTTTACAGCGAATTAATGCATATACATTCTTTTTTACTCTATTTTTTATTAATACAATGATTAAGTAATCCATCCATTTGCCTCGAAATTCCGAATTTGTTTATATCATATAATTTAAAATTTACCATTACACCCATACAATTTATTTACTAAATCACATCACAATAACATTATATCATATATATTTTATATAATTTATAATAAATTTTAACATCACGCTTAATTCTAAAATTTCATCCCATTGCGCCGTATAAAGCAATTTAATACCACCACACCACATCAGTTCACCCACAACGCAACGTCCCGCAGAATTACCTATCAAAATTCGTTTATACGAATTTCTCTCCTCGTTACACGCACGATTCCCGCGCGCACTCGAGCTAACCCGAAATGTAGAAAAAAAAACACTTCAACGAAATAAATATATATAGAGAGAGGAGGCCAAAAAAAAATTCATTTTGCAGTAAATATTCCGTATAGCGAGCTTGGACTTTGCTGAGCTACGGTCATTTTTCAAGCGCTATCCGGCATTGTTCCCCCGCACGTTTGAAAAATGCTGGGTGTTTTCCTCGTCCGCTTTTCCCCTGATGCGCGTAGTGCCCGTGTGCATAATGGAGCTGCGGGACCGGGAATTGTTGAAAATCGAAGTTTCACGTGGTAGACGGTTTAGATGTGCGGATTTTGGTTTTGTATATTTTATTATTGTGTTCAAGGTTCTTGTAAAAACCAATAAACGAGTGAAATGATAGTTAAGGGGTAAATTTTTTTTTATTCTTGAATTTATTCGCTGTTATATGTTTACGTAGCATCGAGCTTTTGTCACTTGATTTTTAGAGTAATTTATTTAGTAATATTAAAAACGTTTTATAACATATTATTTTACTAATATAACATCAAACGTTAAATTTTATAAAATGGCAATTTTTACAAAAATATTAGCCAATAATTGAACCGAAACATGGCTAAATTGTGAAATACATTTTAAATTTTACAAAATATACTGTAATTATTATAAAATACAGTAACGCAGCGCTGCGATCAAGTTTTTTCCGGGCTACTTAGTGTACTTCTTCGGAAGATATATAAGTTAGTACAATTATTTTCCCATCAGGTTCCGCTCCCTTTTTTTCTCGACGTAATCTTCACAAACCCGTTTGCTATACCATATAGACATTTCCGAACCGAGGAAAAAATTACATTAATTGACAGCAATATAGACTTACATTATTACTTCCTACTATATATTTGCAAATAAAACAATATACCAAATTGTTTATACCAAAGAAATGACTTTACTCTCGGATCGATTAAAAAAAATTTTTTAACAATCCATAACTTTTCATGTTAGAAGCCTCAATTTACGTAAATAATAAACGTCGGCAGTGTAAATATTTCACCTTTCGGTCGGCGTGAAAATAAATGGCATAAGCGCGGCTTCATTAAGGCCGTCGTTTCCGTCGCGCCGATAGAGCGAGCGAGCGAGCGCGCAAGCGGCCTGAACTATTGTTGTCGGGTTTCCTGGGTTGTAAAAAATTCAAATGGCGGAATAAAGATATAAAAGCCTGGTACGACGACGAGCGAGTGCGCGCACGGTAAAAATGTATTTTTTTTTTCGGTGAAATTCGAAATCGCTGGGATTTTCTTTTATTATTCTTTTAATAAAATGTGTTGGAAGAAAACTTGTTTGTGATCGTCGTAAACACGTGTTATCAAGTTTTTTATATATATATGTATTTTTTTTCATTCGTAAATGTTGTAAATTTGTATAAATTGATAATAGTATAAAAATGTGTAATTGTATAAACTGTAAGAAAAATTTTTTGGAGTACACAGTTCGTTACACATTCGCGTGTCACTTTTTGTTTCACTTTTTGTCAAATCAAATATTTACTTGCAGTAAATTTCTTTATATAGCTGGAAAAGATAAAATACTAAAAGTTCATAAAAAAAATATGTCACATTTTATAGAGCCCTTAAAAAAAATACAGAAACTCTAGTTTATTTTATATTTTTATAAATAAAATGGTTATTTCGCACAGTGGATAAAGTTTTGATGACTCATCCATGTGCCATGAAAAATTTATTAACTCTAATCCTTTACATAAAAGAAAAACTCTTAAATACAATTCGTATTGAAAAGATTTTGTTCTCGATAAAATTATACACCGTCGTACTTCAATTTTAATTAATGAAATTAAAAATCTCACTATAGCTCACAGTCTTAATTAAACTAGTACAGGAAAATCTCGAAAAAATGTTCACCCTCGTACGCAATTCTAAAAATGAATTCAAAAACTCCTCCTCATTACGCGTGGCATCATAATTATAACTTCACTTTTCGCGCATAGCATATAAACTTCAAACGACGATGGTTTCACCTTTATAACTAGTTCACGACGTCACTCGTAAATCTGAGTAGAAATTTCAGAGGTACGCCTAGAGAATTTTCGAAAAGGCCGGATTGGGACCTTCAATGGTATCCTAAGCTTATCCCGCCGTAAGGGAAAATGCTGTATAGGAGAAAGGTACAGGATGCCAGGATCGTAGTAGTATATACCTGTACACGTCGGTCGGTGAATAGCCTGCCGATTTAGAATCTTCCGTGGATGGGCTGTAAGGAAAATGCTTACGGTTGTTTGTTTTTTTAATTTAATTTTCTGTAATTTTTAGTCAATATTTTAGAGATTTTCATTTTTTATTTTGTTGGGTAGTTCTATAGTGGAAGGCTAGCTTGAAAAGATATGAAATGTCAACGGTTTCCAATAAAATTTTGATACAAAAAAAAATGTCCAAGTTTGAATAACTTATAACTATAAAAAAATTTTTTAATTTATAACTACAAAATATACAATGTAAAGGGATAATTCATAGTTACGAGAATAATACTGGTTAACAAAAATAAAAGAACAGAAATGGCTGCTGTTACTTAATAAAATATTTGTATATACGAGTCAGAGATCAGTTAAAAAAAGATTGAAAAATAAGCCAAAAAAAAAAGAAATTTTAAAGCTGTTGTGCTCACTCCATATACGTGTTATATACCGCAACGCGCAGCTCCCTATGCGGTTTCCGCGGTAACTTTTATTTCAGAGAAGAATTTTTTCGGGCATCAATTTTTCATTCTTATATGTATACGCTTCTATATACGCCCCGATGTGTTATAAAAGTTTTAGAATTCATGCGGTTCGGGAAAAATATTTGAAAATGGGGTAAAATTCACTTCGCCCGTCTTTATTTATACCAAAAAACGTAGACGATATATAAATAACATAAACATTTAATGTACACACAGGTATAAATAAATCCTCTGATGCCACCGCATCAACGGATGAAAAATCGATAAACCATAAAAATTTGTCAACCAGGTAGCAAACCCCTATGCTTGTATACCTTGTGTAGAAAGAGAAGTACCAGAGGAAAAACAAAAAAGGAGGGAAAAGAAACACAAAGAAAGGACACGAGAGAGGAACGAATGGGGAATCGTAATTGCCTATTTATACCCCCTACACGATAGCTCCTAGAGAGAGAGAGAGAGAGACGAGTAGCGCATAATAAGAGAGAGAGAGAGAAGCATGTCGACCCCCTTTCGCCCCACCCTGCTACTCTCTTATCTCTCACGCGGGGAAGGACACGTGAGGAAGGACGATCCTTGCACCCTCGGTACGAGACCGCGTACACACTTGGGGCCGATGATGAGAGGCGCGGTTGTTGCGATTGCCGATTGTCAGCCGTTGGAGATTTTTGGTACCGACAAAGTTGGTTGCGCAATTCCTTATATGATTTTTGTTTCTTTGTGTTTAGTTCTAGATGGGTATAATATATTTTGTATAAGAAAATAATTGATTTATTAATAAAAAGCAATAATTTTTTTTGCTATAAGGATTACTTGCTTCTATACGAAGGAAAAACTGTGCGTTGCGTGATGATTATCATTATTTTCCCACGATTCGCTTGTATGGTATATAGACACGACTTTGAATAAATAAATAATTATACCGCGGAGGAATTACCATTTTACGGTCAGGTTGCATTATTTTCAAGTTAACGTTTTTCCATTTGTAAAGGATTCTCAAGGAAACTTTGCGAGTAATAGCATAATAATGAGCTGTAAAAATATTATTATGTGTATAGACATTTGTTCGTTACGGATATAAGAGGGGCTGATTTTATAATTAATATAAATAATTCCAAGTTATTTATTAATTGTAAGATTTTCAAACCAATGATTATACCTTTAGTTTTAGCAAGAAAACCGTATACTATCCGTTCGTATATTGAAATAGTTTAAAAACGTTTTATAAAACGACTGGTATTTTCCACCATCTCGGTTAAATTATTATACGACGTTAAATTTTATATATCGATGAAAATATTATTTAATAAAAAAAAAGTAATTTCACAGGATATCGAAGAGAAAAAAACGTGGTAGTCACGTTCTCCACTGGATAGCGCGTGCGCGCGGAAATTTACCGCGCCTCAGTACTTTCCATTCGGTCAGAAGGCGAACGTAATGACGTGTTTCCACTTCCTTGACTCTGCCGCATCCTTTTTATACGAGGATGGAATCGTGCGCGTCCTTTATACATTGCTGAGAAAAGAACAAAAATAAAGATAGTGAAAAATAAATTTGAGGAAAATTATTGATAAAAATAATATATGTACGAAAACAAATGTATACCTATTTTAAATATTATTTTATTTTATTTATAAGGAATATTTGCACGATGTGTATATTTTATAAATCTATGTTCAGTCATATCGTCCTTATGAAATTCACCCAATTTGTGTATTTACTAGACTGATCTTATACCGGGTTAAATTTCAATGACTATACAGGTCATATAAATATTTTCAATATGGAGCAAGCTTATAATTTTCCTTTTGTAATTCGTGAATTAAACTACATAGATCAATATTAATGTTAACAATGAAAAAGTAAATTGTTAAAACATTATACTGATAAAGTTAACCTGATACGATACAAAAGAGAAATAAATAATAAAATTAAATAACAAAACTCATCAATAATTTCTTCACTTCATAAATCAGAAACTTGATGGAGTAAATAATTTATCGCAGACGATTAAAGATTCACATCGGTAAAATATCATCATTGCACCAATTAAATATGCCATAAAATTGTGCGGCTTATTTAAAATTCAAGCGCAAAAGAATATTCAACACCCAGGAGAGAGAGAGAGAGTGAGCACATTTTAGCATCTCCATTTCATTAAACAAAACACGAGCGCGAGAGCAAAATCACCGGCTCGTACATCATATACTCTGACATTTGCGCGCGGCATCAGAGAAAAACTCAACAGCAGCCGCATGAGCGAGCAGTGTTATCCTCTACTGCAGCTCTAACAAAAAAAAACTTCGATTATCTTTCCGCGCCTCGCTCGCGCTTATATATCTACATGCACATATGTACTAGTGGAGAAGCGGCATAATGCCAGAGATAGAACCCGACGTCGGTCTCTCACGAGGCCTGGTGCTGTGCTCGCACGAACACACATACACACACATACTCACATACAGGTTTCTACACCCTTCCCCCTACCCCCTCCCAGCCTCGCGCCCTCTCCTTCATCCCCCTCCACTGCTCTGCGCACACGCATATACACAGAATCGCGGTGTGCGTTATCTCGCGCAAAGATTCCGCGAGAGCGTCATATTCTCTCTCTCTGTCGTTCGTCCTATTGATCATCAATCTTCGTCGATAAAGCCGTGCCGCGCGCTCTTGACGCAGATATAGACTTAACCTCAAAATCGGCATAGCGATCGCGCGAAATGCAAAGCGAGATCGCAAGAAATTGCCTTACTTATAATATTGCGCGCTTATATATATATACGCGAACGATCGACGCAGTAGCTGGAAAGAGCGAAGGTTGCGCGCGCACGCGGCCTAACCTCCGCAAACACGTATATATGTATATATACCGTGTATATATGTATATATGATATACATATAGGCTCGTGTTTGCGCGCACGATGTGCTGCAGGGGCTGGCGACGGCTACAACGAGCGGGTGGGAGAGGGGACAAGAGGAGGGTGGCGGCAGATCGGCGAGGGTTCGAATGTGTAGATGTGCACGCACGCGCGCGCGCACACACGTCGCAGAGAGATAGGACGCAATGCGTGTGCGTTCGTCTATGTGTGTGCCAGAGAAGCGCATAAACACGCCAGTCGCCCGCATTGGCTGGGGCAAGCGACCAAGACTCGACTGTAGATAAGCCGAGCTGCGGTCGCAGCCGCATACATATATATATTACACATATACCGCGTTACTAGGAGGGAATATACTATATATGTGTATATATATACATATACGCATACATGCATAACACGTACATATACGCTATAGCGCGAGACAGCAGCACGGACGTTGGAAACGTTCGCATACGCGCGAGCAAACACACTGTATACTCGCGTACTCGTGTATGTGTGTGCGCACGTGGCGTTATAGGTTATGTGTGTGAGCAACATAACCTATACGTGAGCGCTGCCGCCACCACCACTCGCCTGCCTCCCAGGCTTAGCATCGATTTCCAGTCGGACGACCCAGCGCGCGGCTCCGCTCGGGCCAAAGAGAAGGGAGCAAGCGAGTGCGAGAGAGAAAGACGGAGCGAAGCGGAAATAACGAGGAGCGAGAGCGAGCGAACGAAGCTCTAGAGAGAAGAAAATCGCTTGGCTGTCTTCTCTCAAGGCCTGCTCGCTCCCTCGGCCAGAACGAAGCATTCGCGCCGCGCGCGTTCTCAGCCTCCAGAGAGTTATAAAAGAAGGGAGCGCGCGCTCGGCTCTTACAAAGAGCTGGCTGCTGCCTGCCTGCCTGCCTGCCTGCGCGCTCGCTCGGCGGAATTCCAGCCGTGCGAATGCGAATTCGACGTGTGCGCGCGATATAAAAGGCGCAATCGCCCATCGGCGCCGTCGCGTTGCTGCCGCTGCCGCCCGCGGGGAGGGGAGGGTGGGAGCGGCTGCTGCTGCCGTTGCCGTCTCTATATACCCGAGGATGCGCGCAGAGGGGGGCCCCTAACCTCAAAACGCTCGCTCCGTCTCTGTCGCGCAATCTCCCCACCAATGCGCCGCGTCAGTATATAGTCACTCGGTTCCCCTTCGCTACATAACCTATAAGCTGCGAGAGAGCGACGCTAAAGTGGAGGGGAGAAACGAGGGAGAGCAAGCAAGACAGCGATAGAATCACCCGTCACTTGACGATGCATTACCGTCATAAAATATTCCCTTCGAATGCTGAATTCGTCGCGTGAGCGTATATGTATATATATGTATGTTCGATAGTAACGAGCTTTTGGAGGAAAACGCTAGGGACGAGATAGCGCCCCGCCGGCAAGTATATGTCGCGAGCGCGCTGTACGACAGCAGCAACGCTAACAGCGAGCTCTATATGCCGCTCCCGCTTGCGCGTACGGCTATACTTGGAAGCGAGCGATGTTTCTAGAAAACGCGTTGCGGGAACAAAGGAAATATTATTAGCCGAGACGACTTTCCCCTCAAAATATACACGCTAAATTCTCCTAACAAAATAACCATCGAACTTTCTCTATAATTCGACATATTTCTAATGTTTTTTTTTTTCATTATCATTTCATCCATCACAGAGCGCAGAGAGGCCGCAACGGGAGAGCCCAAACTGGATCCCAAATCGATCGGCGCGCTGATGCAAAATTCAGGCGCGCCGCTGCCGCCGTCGTGTTACCGTCACCAGTCCCGTGACGACCTCTCGCTCTCTCTCTCTCCCTCTGCGTGTTGGTGCGCACGTGCGCCCGCACACAGCGGCGCACGGCGCGCCGGGTAAATCGACTTTCCGCCTGCCGCTGCTGCTGCTGCTGGCACAGCACGACGAGCATAACGCGCAGACCTCGGCAAGCGCGTTCCCGTTTTCGCTCGCTCGACGCGCGCGGCTTCGTTCGTTCGTCCCTCTCTCTTTCGCCCGAGCCGAGGATGACGAAGCTCGAGCGCGCGCCAGCCAGCCAGCCAACAGCGTTATACACAGCGCGCGCGGTATATACGGCAGAGAGCTCGCGCATATAGATAAATTTAGAAAAAGCGCTCGATTATATTTTCTCGTTTTCTCGCTTACCGATAAACTTTGTAATGAAAATTTTTTTCTTAAATCGTTTAAATAAATTTTCTTTATCGGGAAAAATTATTTTAAAGATGATTTCAGCTAAAATGGGTTATTTGCGCAATAAAGCGTGAAAAAAAAATTATCGAGCCAGACAAAGGAGAGGCCGCGCGCCGCTGCCGTCGCGCAACTTACAGCAGGCGCGGTAGCGATATCACGCAAAGCGCTCGCGCGAAAATGAAACGAGCGCGGGCTTTTGGGTTAGACCTAGACGAGCGCGCGCAGCTTGTGTGACAGCTATATACGCACACAGGCGTATATACACAGCAGCGGTCTACATTTTCGTGCATAATGCAAAGGGAGCGAGAGAGCAGCCGGACGCACGCGCGAGAGAGCGCGTGTTAAGTCTCGCGGACACTCGCTTAAGCTTTTTATACGTTATATGTGTACATATATATCAGGAGAGTGTCGCTCGATTAAGTCGACGTCCGTCGTTCGAGCGCGCCGCTCTCTCGGCGCTTTTGTAAATGTAAACAAGATTCTGTCGAAGCGCGCGCTTGCTCGCTTGCGGGCACATGTTCGCTGCGCGATGATGACACTCGGCACGTATATCGTATATATATATATATGTATATACGCACTGTGCGTACGACTTTATATCCGTGTACTTATGCCGCGACAGACGAGCACGTGTTTTTTTTCTAACGAAGGGGTTCTTGATGTTGCAAAAATACGTGAGTTGGATGTTAGGGCACGTGAGGAATGGAAAATTTTTCGGAGCACGTGGTTGATTATTGTTATGGTTGCGAAATGTTTTTAGAGTTTTTGGAAAATAAGGCGACGTTGATTCAGTGCTTGACTTATGCAGCGTATTTTTAATAGTTGATTGAACTGCTGTTAGGTAAATTAAAAGTATGAGTGTATATATGTTTTAGTAGGCAGCGAAAAGTCGGACGTTTTAATCAACAAATTCATGAACTTTTGTAATTTAATTGAGTAACTGTTAATTAAGTGCTTTTAAAATGTAAAAACGCGCGTAAATGTAAAAGCTAAAAGTATCTCATACCGAGCGCACAGTAAACGTGAATTATTGAAAGTATTCTAAAATTATTTTAGCAATTGCTAAAATAGAATTTTTAATTATCTATTTTAAATACTGCCATAAAAATGTTTAATTGACTTTTCATTCTGACAAATAATTACATTATATTCTTGAAATATTCTTTTCATTATATAAACAGAAAATCCCTTGTCATTCTCTTATTTTTAATGCTTTGTTCTCGTAAAAACATTCCATTATTCTATTCAAACAATGTTACCTGGAATAACTTTAGAAATATCTCAAAACTCTACAATGCAAAAACATATTTTCAAGATTATATAAACATTTCAACGTTACATCTCTCCAATTACCTTCAACTTTCACGACGAATCTACCCAAATTACTCGACATTTCCATCCAACGCATCCTTAATTTTAAATTTCCCCCCGTAAGCTTCTCGAAAATCCTGTCAATCATTCTACGAATCCCCTATCATTCCACCGAAGCAGTCACCGTGACGATTTTACTCCGATTGTCGGTGGCGACGCGCCATAACGCCAAGCGAGTAAAGCAAGCAAGTCGTGTACGCTGCTGCCTGCTCACGAAGCCCAAAGGCACGCACACATACACACACATACACATATTACTCACAAACGCCAGAAAGAGAGAGAGAGAGACACGTACAGTGACGGGGCGAGTGGGGAGGAAGCCGCAGGGGCAGGACGGACGCTCGCCGGTACTCGGTAGTGCGAGCGAGAGAGCAAGAGAGCTGTAACGTAGGGTGGTGCCACCTTGCGGCTTCCTCCCCACCCGACGACGCTGCCGCCGCCGCCGACTCTCGCCTCGGCAGCAGAGAGAGAGCCAGCCAGTCCGACAAGGTCCGTCCGTGCGGCCCCCGGTGTGTATCGTATATAGAGTCAGTTCGTCGACAGGAGGCCAGAGAGAAAGAACAACCTCTTCCCACATTCGTATAACTAACTATATATATAGATATATATATATATATATATATATATACATAGAGAATTTTCATCGTTGACGCAGACTAAACAATATATATACATCGCAAAGACCGGGACACCGGTGCGCGCGAACGAGCAGAGATCGACTCTTTTTCCGTTTTTTCGTTTTCAGTTTAATCCCCTCCTTTTTTGGTGAGATATTTTTCTAACCTAGAAAGAGGACGGTTATATAGTGTGTACATATATATAAAGATAAAATACAATAGTGTGCATCGTTGGCAGAGAAGAGCCTAAGAAGCGTCGTTTTGTTACCGTGGTCGTCACGTGTGTGTCCAAGAGAGGAGGTGTACACATACTCTCTCTCTACTCGCCCGATAAACACACGCACGGTGTGTGTATCCTACTATAACGCTGTAGAGCAGCATTATTCGTTGCGAGACAAGGACAGAGTGAGAGAGATACATAACCTCTCATCGGTAAGACAGAGACAGATAACGAAGCCGAAGGAATTTCTCGCGTGGTCGCGCTCTCTCACACACACATACGTACATAGGCAGCTGCTATATACGCTGTGCCAAGAGAGAGCCGCAGGAGGAGAACGAGCGCATAAGGGGTGGGAGAAAAGCCCCTCTAGAGAGAGACAGACAGACGGAGAGGTAGAGTGAGCAGAAGCATACAACGCCACCTAGTGTAGCCATAGACGAGACTACGAGCGTACATACACATAGGTATATACGCGCGAACGTTTCGAGCACACACACGTACATTCACTCACACAGATACATACGCTGAACGCGTGTGTATATAGTATATACTACTCTTCTCTCGAGCCAGAGCCAGCAAGCGGCTAGCGCGCAATGGCTTCCGTGAAAGACACGGCAACTTTCTTCGCCGAAGGCACAGCTACCCAGTTCGAGCACGTACTCAAGCTTTATCCTCAGGCGTTGAGGCTTAAGGCTGAGAACCACAAGTCCAAGAAACCCGAGGAGCTGATCAAACTCGACAATTGGTAAGTACAGAGAAAATGTGAAACGAGAGAGACGCGGCAGTAGCAGCAGCAGCAGCGGCGCAATGGCGACGTCGACTACGACGACAAAGTTTGTGCTGTGTGTTGTATATATGAATATCCGACTTAATATCACTCGTTATAATCTTGACCCCGCTACATTTATATTATAGATTAATCGAACGTTCGCGGGCTTTTTTGAATTATGCGAGAGAGCGCGCGGCGGCGCGTTCGATTTTCGGAACCGACGCGTGTCGCTGTACATAGCGGAGGGGAGATGTATGATCGCATATACTCTCTATCTACCTACCCTGCACACAATGCAGTGATGGGGGGGACAATGAACCCTAGGTCGCGTCATCATTTTTATTTATTCTTTTCCTTAACGTTAAACCTTTTCTCTCAATTGTTTAACGGTTTACGTTGGAAGACCGCGTCATTTTGAAAAATAAGCGGGAAATTTCGAAGAAACCGCGGGGCGTGAGTGTTTTTTTCGCGGCCGCAATTCGCCCTCGCCGCAGAGAGAGAGCGCCAGAGCAGCGGCCTGCAGCCAGATAGCTGCCCGAGAACGCTGAAGCGAGCGCGCGCGCGCGCGCATGGTGGGGGCTTCCTGTGCCGTCGCTTGCGTTCGATCGCAAGAAAGAGAGAGAGAGAGGAGGGACGCGGGGGCACAGTTGGCCGATGGGCCCCGGGTCGTCGTCCGGATGCCCTTTTTTTGGGGAGGGAGACTCGTGAGGGCCTGGGAAAAGATTATTTTGAACGCACGCGAGGACGTGGCGGAGGTACTGTTGCTGCTGCTGTTGCTTTGTTTCGCAATGGACGATGGTTATGGAGAATTTGGGGTGTTTTATTGACATAAGCAATATCGATGATTAATAGTTGGGAATTGATGGCTAGAGGTACCGGAAAAAGTCGATTTCTTAGTCAATCGGATGTTGAGTTATATAGAGTCGCGAGGAGAAATGGGCGTTGCACCTCGACGTGTTGGATATTTTAAGCTCCCCGTATACCATACCATTCCGTATGCACACATAATCGCCACGGCTTATAAACCCATAAGTACCCTAAAATTCACAATACTCGCATTATGCACCAAACGAACCATTTGAAACAAAAAATCGTTCACGCGGCACCTCGATGACAAAGTCAGCTTGGACGAGCGCCGCTTGGAACTTGACTTATTGCCACGTAAACAAACCTACCTACCGCCTCCTCCTCCTCCTCCTTGCTCCGAAATTTTACGCCACTGTCAGCTGTGCATCGTGCGTGTTTCGATATGCACACGTGGTTACGCGATGGTTATTATCAGCCCTTTAACCGTATAACTACTGCTGCGATTTGTTTACGACGTGTGCGTGTTTTTTTTCTCTCGGTTGTGAGTAAGGAGGAGAGACGATTGGTCCGGGAATTCCGAAGCGTGGAGAAATACGTGGAAAGGGTGTGTTTTCTCCATAGTGCAATATTATACTTTCGTGAACCTTGACCATTATAAAATTACGTATTTTTCTTATATTATCCTATCGTCAAATTAAAAATTAATCTCGAACCTCTATTATTTCCCTTCGGTATACACCGACCACCTTATCTTTCAAAGTAGAACAACAACAGGGTCCAATCAACACCCGCGCGAATTTCTCAAAAGATCGTTATAAAGACGCGAAAACAAAAAAGAAACCTGAACGTATAGACACGAAGTCAATCTCCCTTCCGTTAACCTCTCTCTCTCTTTTTCTCTCTCTCTGTTCGCTCGGTAATGAAAGCAAAACAATCGATTTTAATTTTGTACCCGTCTCGAATGACGGCGACGGTGCACGTCGTCGCCCCCGATAAAGTCTCTCTCGTCGTCGTCGTGAGACCGGGAACAACCTCATCAGTTTCGTCTCACCTCTCGGTCGTAATTAAAATCCGACACTCAACGTTGTTGTTGTTGAAAAGAGAAAAAAAATTTCGTGGTGTATTAAAGAACATTCCACGGTATAGTAAATTAAATTCTTTCATTTAAAAGGAACGCGCGCGCGCGGGAACGATGACAATCGACGTGCCGTCGTATAGCGTATGTTTGTTTTGAATCAGCATGACAGATAAAAAAAAACGTTATCTACACCTTAAGAGAGAGAGAGAGAGAATGAATGAGGGTTTCCCGAAGCACACACACACGCACATACCGTGCAATTGACGTATTGCGTAATTGGCTGTTAACGAGAGCGCGAGGTGTTGTCGATGATTACGTCTAATTCGTTATTTATTTTCAACCGCGATTAGGGAAAACTCGCGTGAGACTCTCATGTATGTGTATGTGTGCGATTTAAAAATAGACTGGCAAACGCATAAAACCGCTTTAATAATAGATTCGCGCACCGACGTTGCCGCCACGCGCGCGTATATGTGTGTGTGTGTGCACTGACTTTATAAGCATGTGTGTATATTTTGCGCTAAAAATAGGACGAAAATATGTATCGGGTGCGTTAAACTTGCGCGAAACTATTGGGTAATGAACTTTGTTTCACGATGTGTGTATATGTTTTATTGAATTCCAACCGCGTGCTTTTCTTTATTTTCGTTATATATTACACGTGAAATGTTTATTTTTCTAAATGAACATTCTAAAATACCTTGTTTTTAGTATATACAACAGCTTCGATAAGTGTTATCACAGCGAGTTTAATAAATATAATACAATCGTATACCGGTTAATCAATCAGCACACGTTAAATGATGTACGGTATATAGCAAAATAATTAATTTAATAATTAATTTAGAGTAATCGGTGCGCGGTCTATCCCACAATGAATGATGATCGATTTGTGCATATATTCGTCATTGTGAATAATACAATAAAATTCGTACATTTTGAATGAAATTAATTACATGCCCCGCGGCTTTTGTCAATATGCGTGTTGACGTTTAACATTATATTGACCATCCCCTAATTACGATAACCACTTTCCGTGTATATTACAAAAACATATAAGAATTCCCTAATTCATCATTTCCAAACCACCATGATCACTTCACTATACATACTCGCACCAAGACTCGATACACGCATACCTATGTATACGCATCGGACTTAACGCCGGCACGCGCGCGCACACAACTGCACTTCCGCATCGGTGCGTCACCCGGCGGCGACTGCAGTAGTAGTATAGCAGCAGCAGCACCGAACCGCATATCGTACCGTTGTTTTCATTCCCTATTCCCGGCGACTTGTGTGTCAAGGTTGCTTAGACGAGCGCGCGCGCGCGGATTCGCCGTCTCTTTTGCTCCCTCTCATACAGGTGTATATACGCGTTCTCTCTCATCTCGATTACGTCGTCGCTCCCCCCCTCCCTTAACCCAACGTTTCTCTTTCTCACTCTTCTTTTTTCCTCCGGTTTCTTTCTCTCTCTCGGGTGCCTCCGATCCCCCTCCCTTACTACTACTACTATAGTAATGTGCGAAAGAGAGAAAGAGAGAGCATGGCTCTTTCTTCCGATCGACTCTCAGTGTGCTGTGGTATGGTACTTTCGCTTTTATATCGCGCGTAAGGTTGTAGTGTTGTTGTCGGTTACTGATGGGATGTTAAAGGGTATCAGATTTTTTTATTTATACTAATGGTTTTTTTCTTAATCTTTGTGTTTCAGGTATCAGAATGAGCTTCCAAAGAAAATCAAATCCCGCGGCAAGGACGCCCACTTGAACCACGAGGAGTTGGTACAGACTATGAAATGGAAGCAAATTGTAAGTTTCTTTTCTATTTTTCGTTTTTGTTTATACATCTAAAAGGCGCGTTGTAAATTGTTGAGATCTTTTGTGAAGATTCATGAAGATCTATATTGACCATTATTCACAATCCTCTTGAAGGACATTCTCATTGATCAACAATTACTTGAGCATTGTTGTTGCAATTGAACAGAAAATTTCTCACGTGAAGTAATTCATTCTTCTTGAGTTAAATGAAGTGTATTAAATGTTATCGTATACTTCATTAAAATAGCATGCATATTAATTTCTCTTATTAATATTGTACCATTAATTTAACATACCAAATACATTTTACATAAGATGTTAAATTTACAATTTTCGATAGAGTTGAGAAACGTTTAAAAATACGATAATTGCATTTGTTACAATTACATTAACATTGTAGACTTTTATTTAATTAAAAAAATAACACTCAATTACGTGATTCAAATCAAATCAATCCACCCGTAAAAGTTAATTGAATACTCCGAAATTAAAATCAACATAAAATATATTTTAACCAAATTTCAGCAACACCACTAACCATACATTTCCCACCCTTTTTTTCTGTCCACAGCGCGGCAAATTCTACCCGCAGCTTTCGTACCTGGTTAAGGTAAACACGCCTCGTGCCGTGATGGCCGAGACGAAGAAGGCATTCAAGAAACTGCCTAACCTCGAGCAGGCTATTACCGCCCTGTCGAATCTCAAGGGTGTAGGCACGACGATGGCTTCAGCCCTTCTGGCAGCTGCTTCGCCTGAGAACGCACCCTTCATGGCTGACGAGTGCCTGATGGCCATTCCTGAGATCGAAGGAATCGACTACACCACCAAGGAGTATCTCAACTTCGTGCAGCACATTCAGACCACCGTCGAGAGGCTCAACAAACAAAGTAAGTTGAAGTCGTTTGTAGCATATTGTAAAATTGAATTTTACGCACTGCGTTGTGTGTATACCTTAATATTATTAATTAATAAATAAGAGTCTTCACGAATTGCATAATCATGCTTTTTTGTACTATTCTATTCTGAGATTAATTTAACGCACTGGTGCGTAAAATTCAATTCTACACAAATAGTTAAAAAAAAAAAGTATTTTTTAAAGGCAATATGAAAACTAACCTTACCCCCCTTTCTTCTTCCAGACACAAATGGCACCTCCTGGAGTCCACACCGAGTTGAGTTGGCCCTGTGGACCCACTACATCGCCTCTGAGATGAAGCCCGAACTTCTTGACGGCATCCCTGACGCCAATGCCGCAAGCACTCCTGCTAACACCGAGAACGGCAACTCGCATGGTCCGAGCAATGGAGAGCCGTCAGATGACAGTAACCAAGAGTCTGCAGCTTCAGTAACCACAGCCACGCCCACCGTCACCACGACCACGACGAATGGCAAGTCGTCGTCGGCCGAACCAGCTGCCACCATCGACGAGAACAGCACGACAACTTCGTTCACTGAGGACTCACTTGATAAGCCAGCAACGCCCATCGTGGCGACAGCCAATTCGACGACGACGACGGCAACGACGCCACCCGTGACGGGCGAAGGCGAAGAGTCCAACCAGGCTGGTGAGGACACAAATGACAGTGTGGCGACGAACGACGGCGACAGCACGCCAAGGCCGACGGACGAATCAACCGAGGAAGAATCGTCGCAGGACTCGCTGACCGAGCCACCGAGCAAGAAGAGCAAGAAGTGACCTGATTCAGCTGCTGCTGGAAGAAGTGCGAGCGCCGCCGCTACAACCGCCGCCGCCGCCGCCGCTGCCGTTGCAGATGACGACGGGGACGATGATGACGATGATATGCTCTGATTTGTTATTGATCGATCATCGGGCCCCTATTACTGCTGCTGCTGCTGCATCACACCACCGTCATCATTATCATTATTATTATCATCACCATCATTCTCTCACATGGGCGTGGGAGGCGTCGCACGAGCTCGGCCACAACACACAACGACGCGAGAAGAAACTTTTGCTCAGTAATAACAACAAGAAGATTAACAATGAAAGTATGATCTACAACAGCATGAGATACGAGGAGCGGGAGGATCACTCCTTTTTTTACCCTGTCAGATTCCAGAACTGTTGATTAAAGAGAAACACGCAGACATACACATATTGGAGATGTGCTTGGTGGTTGTGGCAACGTTGATCGTGCTGAAGAGAAGGGGAGACACACGAACGAGCAGAGAGAGAACGAGAGAGACTCAGACCCATCAACAGCAGCTGCGGATTCGCGATCTACCGATTCGTATACATATATACACATACGCATAGACACTTGAGAAAGAGACTGTTGTACATCTTCTTTCCTCTTCTTCATTTCCGCTGAGTGCTCACACTCCCCTTCTACCCTCATTACCACCCTCTCTCCCCATTCTTCATTTTCTTTGTACTTTTTCGATAATTTTCGATGTTTATGCTAGATACGTTCGTACAACCGCCAGAGGCTGAATAACGAGGTATATGTATGTATATCTCTCTCGTGGGATGGGACCGACGCGATGCGAGTATCTAGGGGACTTTGAAGTTTCATGACAAACTTTTTACAGATCTTCGATATCGCGCCGCAACGCGAGTCTCGTTATTGGAGCCTCGAACGGTGCAAATTTTTTTTCTTTTCATCAACATCCCGTGTCCCCCTCCTTACTTACTTCTACTCCTCCCGATGGAGAAGCGACAAGGAAGATAGAGAAAGAGAGAGCGAAAGATTGAGAAAAAAAAATAAATGAAAACATTGTAATTGCATATTGTAAAAGTTGGAAGAGAATTATGTGCGAGGATGCGGCGACAAAGGCGGTGGCGCTGATTATTACGATAATTATTAAAATAATTAATAATAACGATAATCTTAAATACTACCGAATCATTACCATAATTTATATACCTAAAGATGAAAGAGAGTGAGAAAGAGAGAGAGAGAACGTGAGAAAAATGAGAATGAAAGCTAGAGAGAGAATGAGACGAAAAAGAAATGATGGAAAATGAAAAAAAAAAATTACGCGAACGTTGCAAATCGGAGTGTGTTGCATAAAGGGCTAACCAAATACCTTGTAAGTAAACATTTAGAAGCAGAAGTTAATATGGGTTATGAATTTAGAGAGCAGAGCAGAAGTTGAACGAAAAAGGGGCGAGGAGTAGACCGCGATTGAAAAAAAAACAGTAATAAAAATGGTTATTGTGTAGAAACAGACGTAGTGGAGTGAACGAGTAAATGGGAAAAACCATCGATTGGACAGAGCAAAAGACGGAGGATAAAAAAAAAGACAAACACACATAACAAATACTGTCGAAGGTTCTTCTGTACAGGGATTCAACTAGTATTTTTGCATAATGTCTAAATGAGAGGGAGGCAGAGTGACAGAAACAGAAAGAGAGATGAAAGAGAGAGCAAGAGTGAATCCACGTATGTGTGTGAGAGAGCAAGAAATAATGATGATTTAAACTAACTAAAAGATTAAAAAAAATGCAGATTTAGTACATGATAACGATTTAAAAGTATATAATATAGGGGGCAAAAAGTGTATGAGTGTGTGGGTGAGCGAACGTGAGTGGAGAGAGAGAGCGAGAGGGGAAAACGCGGCGTCGAGTCGCAGACACAGAGAGAGCGAGAGACATGCAGCCCGAGCCGCGCGTGCGCGCAGTGCGTTCATTAAAATTTTATAAATATACATGCTATATATTATATATATTTGTAATTTAGTGAACACTTAATACACATATACATGCATTAAACACGCAAGAACGAGAGATGTGTATGATGATGAAGAGAGATGAAAAAGAAAGCAGCTGCACACAAATCGTGTCCACATACACACAAACCACACGTACACATACACACACACACACGTCATATTGTTGAAAATAAAAAAAGACGATTGCGAGAGAAAGAAGATTAAAAATAAATAATAATGCATAAACAGATTGATGATGAGAGTTGACTTGATAATGAACTTTATATATATATAAAGAAAACAAACAAAGGTATATATTGTGCTCGAGCAAAAAAGAAAATAATAATGAGAATAAGAAAAAAAAACAACCGTGTGCGGCAACCTCGCGACTTTGTGTCCTGTGTCTGCGCGCGCGCGTGTGTGTGTACCACCGCCGCACGCGGTGTATAAGCGCGAACGAGAATGAGGACAAGATGTGTAAGATTTGATGGCTCGTTTGAAGAGAGAGAGAGAGTGACGAAGAAGTATACCGATATAGCGAGATGTAATAAACTCTTATTTCACGCATACACTGTAACGACTAATCGTATATTTATTTAAGAGCCCCCGATATGTTATATATAATTTATTCTTCATTTACACATACACACATACATATACGAATGACGACGCGTCACATGGTTGTCATTCGTGTATTTCTCTTACTCCACCCTTTTGCCCTTCTCGTAGTCTTACGTGTACCCATATATACACACACACACGATTCTCTTCTTTTCTCTCGTGTGCGCGAAAGCTTTTCTTTTGGTTATATGCGCGCATATGCAATGTTTTCTTTTTTCTCCTTTCTACTATAAAAACCCCCCTTCGACCACCCCCCCTCGTTACTTTTGTGCGTAATGCGTGCGTTGAATATATATATACGAAGACACATTCCAAATCTCTCGTTTGTTCTTTCTTTTTTTCTGTAATTCTTCTTCTTTTTATTACTATATTACCGCTATTATTATTATTATTATTATTATTACGATGATGATTATTATTATGATTATTATTATTATTATTATCATTATTAACTTACTATTATAATTATGATTACGATTAATTATAGATATATTACAATTAGTGAAAAACTACTGCTACTAATTATTTCACTATACTTCTCCCACCTGCTGTAGAGACACGTGTATAAAAAAAAAAGTAAAACGAAAGAAAGAAAATAATATGATGATGATGCGCTCGAAATAAAGGGACGTTGATATATATAATCGTGTACAGAGAAGAAAAGGAACCGAGGTGTGTTTATATCTATATATATTTATGCATAGATATACACTACGAAATACTCCTTTTTTCTTCTCTCTGTGATTGCCCCGCTGACTTCTCGTTTCTTTACGTTATATATATACAGTGTTTTTTTTCTTTGTTTTGTTCTTTCTCTTATCCGCCTCTTATTTTTCTCTTTTTTTTTTAATTAAGTATACGTTGCGATTTTGAAGGTGTGCGGCGACGGGAAGAAAGATACGCGGCGCTTCTTTTTTCTCCATACGTTCGTACACACGTTCGTTCTTTATTTTTTTTTATATATATAGTATATATACATACTTATAAACGAGGAGAAAAGAGACGAGAACGCACGCTGTGTGTATAGAGCATCGGGTAAGAGTTTTTTTTTTATATATAAGACATAATGTAAAAGTATGGGCGAGAGTAAAAGAAAAGAAAACAAAAAGGTACCGAGGTAACGCAAAAAAAACCAACACATACAACACACGTATATATATACACGCAACGCCGCCTCTAAGACTCGCTTGTTGTTCTCTCGCAAGTGACAACTTTTTTGCACGGATGCTCCGACAATTGAAGTATAAAAAAAATACGAAATAAATGTATGAGACAGAAAAACAAAACCAGCAAATTGCTTTCGTTTACTTTTATTTTGTTGCTCCACATACTTATTCTTTTATAGACAATTATATCTTTTCCCTTTCCTATATTATCCGTATAAACACCCTCAGCATGTCCAAATTGTCAAAATTCACTTTAGACTTATATATATACAAAAACAAAAAAAAAGAATGAAGCGTATATGTAACAATAGGAAAGTGTATATTTATATATAGACTTTCCGAGAGACAACTCGAGCGTTTGTTTCGTAATTAAGAATTTTTGCAAATCACTGTAGTACAAGAGAATATATATATATACACACACTACTTCGTAGACGTATACGCGCGCTTAATGACTCCATTAAGAACTGGCGAATCGCGCGCTGGAGCACTGCCACGAATAAAAAAAAAAAGAAAGAAGAAGAAATTAATGTTGAATCCAGAGTGAGAGACAGAAAGAAGGAGAAACTTGACGATGACGAGGGAAAGCAGAGAATATAATACTTACTGTGAGGATAAACGTCGTTATGCAAGCCGATTATGCGTTTTCGAAATTGTTTTTTTTATTTTTCGTTTCTTACGAAGAAGCTTCTTTAAAGTCGCTTAATTCAAGTGTACGGCGAAGAAACCTTTTTAAGCCAATGCGGGATAGTATAATAATAATAATACTCTTTATTTACCGAAATAATTAATTTTTCGCGATCGCAGCTGATTTATTAGCGAATACATATATATTATTGTCTCTTATCCGCAAGAAAGGACAAAATACCGCGAGACGCGCGACATAATATAGGTAGCTTTGAAAGACTTATGCGTAATGTTGTACCTTGAAAACAATAGTGACATACACACGAGCCCCCCTCCTCGCGAGGGACACCGAGAACGTAATAAAGAAATAAAAAAACGTAATAAAGAAATAAAAGAAAAAAAAGATAAATAAAGAGAAAATGAAGAAAATAATTTATATACATAAACACATACTTAGCGCTGAATATTACAAATTTAGGTATTTCACTTATGGCCTTACAGTGATATATAAAAAAAAGGAAGCAAAGCGAGAACAGAGAGAAACGAGAGAGAGATTACAAAGCGTGAAGGAGAGAAAGAAAGAGAGAGAAAGAGTGAGGGAGGAGGAACCAAACAAAAATGAGAAGGAGAAGAGTAAGAAACGAATAAGCTCGACGTTCTGGTTTATTATTATTATTATTACTCGCACCTGTGGGAATATATACATATAAAAACAGAACCCAACGTCGAGGGACACATAATGCAACAAAAAAGAAAAATCGAAAAAAAAAACAAACGAAACGACTAGAGGAAGAAGAAGAAAAAAAAATGAGAGAAAACTGATATACAGCTCGACCTCGTATATATATATATATACTGCGGATCCTGCGCTGATTAATTGTTAATTAAAGTAATTCCACTCGAAGAAAGAGAGAGAGAGAGAATCGCGCAGTGCTGAGCGAGTGGAGACGCCGCGCGAAAGTGGCACTCACAGGGAGTAGTGAATTGCGTAATAATCGTGAGATAATTATGTGAGAGTGAGAGAGAGAGAGAGTGAGGGTGAAGTGAGAGACTATTCGATCGTCATCGAGACGAAAGAGAGTGTGAGAGAGAGGATTGTAATTAGTCGCGGAGTGAATATTACTGTAGCGAACGATTATATGAGTATAAATAAAAGTAATGAGAATGAGACAGAGACTTTAGTGATTTCCACGTCTCGCCTGTATATTATATACACCTCGAAAGCTTTCTTTTTCTTTTTATTCTTATCATAGTTTTTTTTGTTATAATAATGTTTCTTTTACAAGGATTAAAGTACTCCAGTATTATCTGCAATTATACAATTATTATCTTTAACAATTTCCATTTATTTTAAACAATTCTTTGAACATTATCAAAAGTAACGTACCAACCAACTCCTCCCCGACGATCTTCTGCGACTCACACCTGCGTCTGCGAAGCTTTCACAGTTATCGAGGCCCAGCGAAAGCTTACATACGAGTGAATCGAGAGGAGTGAAAGTCCAGTCGCGGCTTTCTCCTGGACGAATTTCGTCCGCGTCGGTGCTGATCTCTCTTCGAGGTCTCTGCGGTGCCTTTCGCTTTTGAGGATGTGCGGGATGTAGGTTGCGTATATGGTGCATGATTCGATGGTTCTTGAGGGGAAGATTTTTTGTGAAAGCTGTGAAGGTTTGGCGGGTTGGAGGGTTCGTTGAAATGGTGGTGTTGGATTTATTTTGGAAACAGATGATTTGTTGGTTTAATATTCGTAGTTAGTATTTTATAGTTTTAACGGTGAATGAATTGCTGAAAGATTTATTATTATTGAAGCTTGAATTGAAGAAAGAAATTTTTGTTATAGCACAATTCCATTGTTATAAAAGTATTGATTTTAAAATTAAATTCAGTAAGCAATGCTACACGCAATCTTTTTTATTTTTCGTTCAATTTAAACTTGGAAGATTTCATTTTCTTCTTGTTCGAATCGAGGATGCAATATAAGGCGATATAAAAATTCAGGTACAAACAATTGCATATAACTTTAAAAAATGTTGAAATTTTCCATTTTTTTTTATCAATACATTATTGAAATCGAGTAAAGAAATATTGAAATTCTTTTTAGTTTTTCTTTCGAATAGTATATAGTTTTTATACGTATATACGTTTACAGCATGAAAATCAAAAAATTTTCTTTCGATCATATTTTAAAAGATCATCGATTTTCAAATCGCAACATGGAAATAAATTTACATCGCTGATGAACTTCAGTGACAAAATTTGCGAGAAGCCAATCTGGAACCTACACATATGTATAAGATCATCTGATTGTTCAATCGGTTAAAATATTTCTCTAACTAATCAAACGCATTTTTGTTCATTCGAATGTGAGTAAAAGAACCGTCAATCTATAAAACTCAAGCGTATTTAATTACATTAATCAACTACGTAACACTCCATTAGCCTTTTCTACAACACTTCGCAAATGAAATAAAAAAATGATCAACATACTCGAACACCTCCTTTGCCCACTCTCTTTCGCTGCAAAGGAAAAAAAATAAACAACAACACACTCGAGCAATCGCAACCAAAAAAAACCCATTCGTCGGCGCATTCCTCTCTTTCCCCATTCACTCTATATATGTATATATACACTCCGCACGCGGACTGCCGCCCACGCTCGTCAAAGTTCATCGACCCCTTCTCTCTCTCTCTCTCTCTTCGAGCACCCAAACACACGCGCGTCGATATCACACCCTTCCCGTCGACCGCCGAGCAGTCAAAGGGGGGGAGGGGGGGATGCAAAAAGAGGAAGACGACGAGAGAGAGAGAGCGAGCGAAACCAGGTCACGACCTACTAACAGCCGACCTTCGAACGCGCAGGGAGAGAGAGAGAGGCGAACAAGTGCCTACTTCGCGTACACGTACCGTTTATACACACATATACATATATATATATATACGCGCACGCATATACTGCCGGCTATTCCCCCCGTACCAGACGAGAGAGAGAGAGAGAGAGAGAGAGAGATAAAGGTCGGTATATACGCGCGCGGCGCCAGGGGTATTCCCGAGGAGTGAGAGAGGAGGGCAGGTGATGTATGTATGTATGTACGTACGTACGTTGCGGGCGCGCGCGCGGGTGGAATTGCGAGTGTACGGTACGTAGGTAGAGGATAGAAGATGGGCACGAGGAGAGAGAGAGAGAGAGAGAGGAGGGCTTTGAGAGACCGCGATCGTATACGTGAGTGTATAGGTGAATGCGTGTATATATATATATATATAGTGGTGAGATAGAGAGACACGTGCTGCGTGCGAATATATATATGCACGTTATACGCGTGTAGGTTTACTGCGACGACGCGTTTATTGCGTTGCGAGAGTATAGAGGAGAAAGGGGTTAGAATGAAAAGTTATATATATACATAGTTTGAGTGGTGGGAGATAACTGGGTTTGGGAGGACTATTGGCAGCTGAGGAATGAATGTTAATTTTGAGATGAATGGTTATTGAATATAAGTATAATGTTGGAAAACGATGATGGTGTTTATACAATTTCTTATACGCTTATATATATTTATCTGTGAAACATTTATCGGAGTATACCTGTATGACTTTGTTGCTTTTTTTACAGAAGAATAATTTGAGAGGTAAAAGACAATCAATATTGAATTCGAGAATAAGTACTCTAATCACATTTTCATTGGATAGCGTGAATACCGTGGGCAATAAATCGTTTGAGAAGTTACTGTTGTAAAATTTGTGTAAGAAATTATTGTGTGTATAGGTCTAATTAAACCACATAATTATACTCCGTGCATTCTCAGATTTTGCGATGAAAGGTTTACGATAAAAGACATTTATGGTTACTCATAAAATGTATTGCTCTAAGTTCTATTCTCCAGTCAAAGACGCAGGTGTATAAGTGTACTCCCTTCAACGATACTTTATAATACGGCACGTATCAATACATCTCGATCTATCATATATTACCGATATAGTCACTGTGTAAATTTACTATCTTAATCAGAAAAATTATTCCAGCTATTCTCAGCCACACAAGTGAACATAAGATTTTCGCCTCTCTCTGCCGGGGCAGCCGGCGACTATATAAAGAAAAATAAAAGAACCGCGAGTACCGCACGAGACACAACATATGCACTCATATTCTCTCTCTTGTCGCCGATAAGACAATTTTATCCAGCACCACTATATACCGTTGTTATTATTCTTACATCACATCAATTGATATAATCGCGCATGATGACACACACGTGCGTGTGTCTGCGAGAGCGCATCACATATATATACATATATATATATATATATCCTCTCGTTTAATATATTACGTAATCCACACTTCAATGTCCGGGGGGTCAACGTACCGCGTGAGTAGTATATAAGTGTATAAAAGTATATATAATGACCGCATGTCAAACCAAAACAAATCGCTTCTATTTACCTCCTCGATGCATACGCGCGCTGTTATATATCCTCAAAGAACCAACACACATACATACACGCACGCTATATATATATATATACATATACTGAAAAAAAAGAACGAAAGCACGCGTAAGAGAAAGAGAGAGATAACACACAGCCGATCGAAAATAAATCGCCTCGCCGACAGGTCGTCGACGTCTACCCGTACATATACATACATACATACACAGACACGAGTGATGTTGTTACGTCACGTCGAGGAATTCCGCGCGGCCGAGGGAATCCCCCCCGCAGTCGGTCGAGGGGGGAAAGGAGGAGGTAGTGGTGGTGGTGGGAGGAGGGGAGACAAAATACGACTACACTACCAGACGTCGACCATCTCTCTCTTTCTCTCTTTCTCTCTCTTGGATATGTCTGTGTGTGCTGTATGTATATAGATGTATATACAATATTACCTTGTATATATATATATATATACAACAGACGCGCGCGCGCGTGAAAGAAGAGCATGCCGCGGTGGGTTTTCTAAGAGCGACGAGGATAGTAGTAGTAGTATATGCGCGAAACGAGAGTGAGAGAGAGAGAGAAGGCGACGCAAGGTCACGGCTACAGGTGCTTGTATGTGTGTGTATGTGTGTAACGCGCCGTGACGTGGCGGCAAGCGCGTTTGTTATCCGAGAGTGTGAGAGAGAGAGAGGCAGAGGGGGATTTCCCTCTGCCGTCGTTGCTACTGCTGCATCCCTCTCTTTTGGTATATACATGTGTGAGTGTGTGTGTGTGTGCGGGTACACAAACGTGTGGGTGAGAGAGAGAGAGAGAGAGAGAGTAGGAAGGAGATGCATAAGTGTGCATGAGTGTGTATATCATGGAGATTGAACCCGCATATACGATCGACGTGTAAATGTAGGCTTGCACGTGTGAACCGAGTGTGAGTGGAGAACGGATGTATATATGATGAAAGCGCGTTGCGAATATATAGTGGATGCAGAGAGAGAGAAAGAGAGAGTGAGGGAGAGGGAGGGAGGATATGTAGTTAAGCGTGGTATTGAACTCGTTGCTTTTGCATGTGTTGTCGTTGTTCTATTTCGCGTATGTGTGTGTATAGGTAGTGGTAGATTTGAAAATTATGTGTGTATGAAATGTAAGCGCGATAAACTATTACTAAATCAGTTTGACTGTGTGCAATCACATTGCTATTCATTTTCTGGATCATTAGAATTTTCGGGTAATGGTACGTTCGACTCTGACCATGTTTTGATCCGCGATGAGTATAGATAAGGAGCAAAGTGTCTATCAAATGTAAATGAAGAAATTGCGTCGTATCATTAACAATGCGGGATGAAAATAAACGAAATTGTTTGCCGAGATGTGATAGGTAGTAAGTACAAATGAATCAGATGATAAAATTCTTTTTGTAGATTTTGGGTCATTGCACATTCGCCTAGTGCCGATAATAAACGATATGAATGGTCGAATACAAATATATTTGATGTTTGTATAAAACGTCAAATTTCATTGATAACTAATTGAGGTACGTTCTTTTATTTGTAATTCAAAACAACCCCTTCTATATGATGAGATCAAGTTTTTTTTTCTATCATCACTGTTATTGATTATAGTTTCTGATTTTTATATACTTTGTTTTGTAATTATAAACATGATAACTCAAAAACAATTAATACGATTTTTGACTGAACCTCCATATAAATTTTGAAGAGTTTTAGGAGCCTCCTGAAGTATAATCGTATACCACTCGTAGTTCTATGACAAAAATCTTGTAATATGCACGCACCAAAGTTCTCACAAAGATATTAAACTCCTTACCTTCCACGTATTCCGCCACCATAAAAAATTAGAAAAGGTTATACCATACATTACCATCGATTCATTTCTCTTCACAAGAACATCACTACCATATACCTCAATATGTAGCACACAATTAAGATATAGTCCTCGTCACCCAACCAAATTGAATAAAAGTTAAAACACCGCCTCGTAAACATTAAAAAAGATCTAACGACTAACCGCGTAATCGCAAAATAACAAAATTCGTGCGCGTTTATACGCCACGTCGCGAAAAAAACGCACGCGAGACGACGAGAAGACTCATGCGAAAGGGAAAGCTGCTTTTCCGCTTTGTAGCATCGAATATATATGTATATAAGGGTACGCGCTAGAAAAGTCGGCCACTCAACGCTTGAACTTGAAAAGAGAGGAGATGCGCTTGTTACTATATATATACGTGGCTACTCTTCTTGGCATTCCGAAGTTCGAGGTGAGAATTGTTGAGCTGGTACGGTAAGAGGTTGACGCGGTTTGTTGGTGGAGGTGTATATGCGGTGCCGAAGTGGTTTAACGTATTTTAAAAGTGTATTGTTGTGTATAATAGGAATTATATTTCTGCGAGTATTTCGTTGTAATATAGTGCAAACATGCGTTAATGGTTAGGTTTATATACCTATATATCGCGAGGAAAGTAAATTCAGAACGGAAACTGTATTATACTTGGCATACAATTAAACTTTTCCAAAAAATTTTTGTTTTTGAAATAGTACCAATACTCGAACAATAATATAACATAATATAACCCAAGAAAAAACGTATACCTACATATAAAAATTATCCAAACAACAGTTGCACTCTCACAACCACAACGTACCATTCGCGCGATAACAAATCGCTGATTCACTAAAAAAACAAAAAAGAAAAATTCAATTCGCCTATTACTACTCCACGCGAGACGCACAACTGCGTCCGCGCACGCATGAACCGCGATGATAAAAATCGCCGGCTGCGCGCTTCAGGAAATTGTTTCGAGTGTAATATACGCGACCCATACCCTCCGTAAGCCGCAACTGACATCTGCTGTAGATGTGTATATATATGTACATAGACGATTGCTATCTTCTACCATAGCAGCAACGTGTGTATAGCTACTATGATTCTACGAGTGTAGGGTTGACGATATGCTTATTTGGGTGCGGTTTTAATAAACGCGCACATAAATTTACAATAAGTTAAAATTTTAAAGATTACTATATACATAATTTATATAACACAGGAATGTTTAAAGACCCATTTACACCTCAAATCAGAGAACCCCTTAATTTTACATCCCTAAAATTTCACCTACCGCATATATATCCCTCTTCGCTCCTTACCTTTATTCCACGCACCGATCTCAGCACCCTCTTATACCTACAGCTACTCATCAATCCATCGACTATCCTCATCAGTCGCGAGAGCATCCCATATATAGCACTAGTACCTATACTAGTAATCCACGACGATAAAACTCGCCTCGTCGGGTCTACGAGAGAGCATGCGAAGGACGTGAAATTTACGAGAGGGGTGTGCGTGTATATATATATATATGTCCTCTCTGCAATAACGCGAATCGACGCGCGGCCATTGTGCGCGCCGTTGTGCCCCGAGCGGGTTTTATCGTTCGTATATATATGAGGATACGATATGGCGAGAAGAGGATTGTGGGTGGATTAATAAATAATTTGTGATGATGGGTATGCTTTTATATGGGAAGAGATTTTTTTGTATATTGGGGTTGTATGTCGTGGAGTAATGTAATAATGGTGTATTGTGGGTTGTTTGAGATTGAGTATAAGGTATATAAGGGGTAAAGGTGTTGGTTAAGTTTTGGTAGTTATGTAATATGCGTGCTGTAAATCCAAATATTTTGGAACATGAATATATTGTCGTAGAGGACGCGATGACGGAAAAAACTGTTTCGACAAACCGCAGGTAAGTGCTATAGTAAATAGAAACTTTTTCACTTTCATAACGAAACTTGGAGTTTACTGTACAGTATAAACTTTACGTTTTATACGTAACAAAGAAAATTTAATAAAAACGCACCATATATACACACCATGTACTTTTTACCTTCGTATTCAACAATTTACCAAAAAAAAAACAACCTATCCTTGATTCCAGTTACACTCGTATACCAACGAAATTCTTATATCCTAAAAATAACTCTTTCCACGCGTATATATATGCATAATATTTCAATAAACCGATATAATTTGAGAGCATAATAGCAAAAGCTACTATATGGCCGAGCTGATCATCACGCCTACAGGGACGCGTCTACGACTGATTATATACATCTACTGCGGGTTTGTTTGTCAAAACACTTTATTTACATATTTATTTATTTATGAAGAATATACGGGTATAGAAAAACCCGTGATACATCGTATAGGAAAAAAAATTGTAAATTACGTTAATCAAGGCTACGTGAAATTCATACTCTTATATAGATGTAAATTACTTTTTAAAACACTCGAATATATATACACACGTTTTTTACACCCTGGGAAGTAAATATAAGGTGTAGGAAGAAAAGGTGTCTATATTTTAAAACTACAGTGCTATTAAAATGTCACATTATTGAACTGCGTCTGAGATTCGTAATATAATTAATATAAAATATTGCAGCACACATAAATCTACATAACGTTATTTGGCAGTTTCTATAGGAAAACATTTATATATACATATATCAGTTATATTCGACAGCTTATGTGACATACACACCATTGTATATCACAGTTTACCAATCCCCACAATTCTATTCTACTTTCGAACTATCAAATACCCACCAACATGTATACCTATTCCCCTCAACTTTCATTATCACACAACCCATGAGCTACATTTCTAACCATCTGTTATACCCTCTACACCATATATCCTATACCTCTTCCTTATAACCCTCAAATCTTATAACAATTCACTACAAACATACTCTCCACACTATAATAATTTTCGCCACAAACAAGAGAGAAAGAGAGAGAGACTATTGCCCTCTCACCTCTACACACGTACCCATACACACACAGCATCGCCGACGGCGCCCCCAGCAGCTCACCCGTATGTATATAAAAACCCGAGCCCCGCTGATCAATACTCTCTCCCTACCCTCTCTCTCTCCTCCGGTTAATATCCCCCTCTGGTACCCTACCGCTTCTCTCTCTCTCTCCCTCTACACTATATATATACTCTCCTGTAAAAGAAAACAACAACCCTTTATACGAGAGCTTGAAAATTCCAAAGGTATGTGTGTATGTATATAATGCTTTACACGTTGTACGTATATATATATCCTTCGAGGGATATATCATGGGCGGTGGTGGTTATATATACGCTGCTGCTGCTGCTGCTGGGACGCCAGCAGGCGCCATGGCGGCGGCGGCGACGGCACTGCTAGCGAGGCTACCCGATCGATATGCTCCGTCTACTCGGTATATATATGTGTATGTGTATATATACTCGGCGCGCCCCCGCTTGTATATATGTATATAGAGGTGTATGTGTGCATTATCAATGGGGGGGCTGAGAGGGGCGTTTTCCCCTCTCTCTCTCGCTCAGGGTGTATGGAACGTACAAAAGGGGTTGGGGAGAAAATTCGGGACGGTTGTGTGGCGGGGTTATGGTATATGTGGATGTATATAGATTCGAATGTTTCGCGGGGGCCTGAAAATATGGCAGGGTATAGGATTTATATAATTGTTGATTGGGAAATTCGCTTGGTGTTGCTGGGTGTTTGGGTATGTATAGACTTGATTGTTCATTGGGGTTATTATTGTTTTAACGTAGTTCGTTTGAAATTACCGGTGTAAAGGTGTTGAATTAAAGGTAATCGATTGTAATTGTTAATGATATCGTGATCGTCGATGCTAATCGAGTGTAAGAATCCGTTATTCAATAATAGGAATATTTAGATTTTAGGTGGGATAATAAAATGTTATAAAAAGATTGGCTGAGAATAAAAATTTATTTTATCAGGCTGGTAGGTGATAAGTTTTTTTTATTCTGTTAATGAATATCTTTAAAATGTAAAGATAAAAAGAAAAGAACACGCACAACCACCTTTAAGGAGTATCGAACCC